>ML777761.1:2531286-2570495 GCA_009831015.1 Picea engelmannii | reverse complement strand
ATTTCCTAGACAACATAGAGACAATGTTTCAAATCTATATGAGGTTCCTCCCTTCTCAAGGAAGAAAAGGATTTGTTTTAAATGTAATCAATTTAGCTCCATAAGATCAAACTTATGAGCTAGCCAACTATTGTAACCTAGGTCTGCACCCCTGCCTCTCCTCTCTCATTTCCCTATGTCTTCATCAAAATTTTCCTCTTCTGGTTGATAAAGTCAGTTTCTCATCCGTTCAATAACTTGGTTTTCCTTGTTGTCTTGCTTGATTGATTCTTTGCGCAGAGTTTTTCTGTTTTTCTTGAAGGATAAACACATATCATGATTTGGTTCAAATTACTTGTCATCTTGTTTGCCATTAATTGAGCTTAGAACAGGTCAGTCAAGTATGTGGTATGCACATGGAAAAACCATGAGTAAAAATGTAAAATTCAGAGCAGCCCATTTCGGGCTTGAAATACAAGCAAACAGACAGGTTCAATTTTCAATGGTGGAGATCCCCATGTACAGTTCATATTAACAACTCTCGTGCATTCAAATTTTCAAAGTTGTGCAAGGATTAACGACCATACAGAAGACCCGAAGTGCTAAAACATCGAAATGTCGAAATGATATCAGGCCGCTACGTCACTCTGGGCCTGTAGCAGCTCAAGAGTTTTCAATTCAGGGAAAACATAAACTCCCGAACACCGAAACGCCGAAGTGCCGAAGACACTTGGAAATCATCAGTTCAGACGCGTGGTCTATTAGAGTCACGTGGCACCCATCTGGTGCTGACACATGGCACTCACTGCATCCACCTTTGGGCATGTCATCCACTCCTTTTCACGTGACATGTGTCACCCTTATTTCCATGACGCATCAACAGTCATGATATCATATGACATCAGGCCACCACGTCACTTCACATCATTTTCACTCTGGTATTTTTCCACTCAGAGCAAGCACAGTTCTCTGAAACTCAAAGCCCCGAAGTCCCAAAATATTTAGATGATAAAAATATCTTAATCCAGGTTTAATTAGTGACAAGCACATGCTAATCACTTCACGAGTTCAACACTCTAGGAGTTATATACACCATTACATCCCGAACTCCCAAACTCCTAAAGCCTGAAGTACCAAAGTGGCAAGAGACTGCCACGTCAACCGAGAGAAAGTTACTTCGGGAGATTTTCATGCTTTACATCCTGAACTCCCGAAGCCCCAAGGCCTGAAGTGTCAAAATGATGAGAAACTTCCACGTCAACTAGGAGAAATATACTTTGGGAGATTTCCATGATTTACATCCTGAACTCCTGAAGTCCTAAAGTGTCGAACCCCCGAAGTCCCGAAGTGACGCCAGGATGCCATGTCACTTTGGGCCCTACCACTCCACGTGTGTTTTTCAACTCAACATAGGTTGAAATAGCCAAAGCACTAGACCGCTGAAGTCCCGAAGTTCCGAATTGTCACAATCAATAAATGGGGTTAGAGGAAGTCTAAAAATGGAAGCCTAAGAAATCTTTAGCAGGGGCCCTAAAATGGTAGGGTTACCTAGATCACAGATTGCAACATGATCAATGACCACACTTCATTGTGGGGACAAAAAATGCTTGAACATTAACATCCTTGAGCAGTCCCACAATCGAAACCATGGTATAACTAGAGAGGTACGTGGTAGTTGGTGGTTGATTGTGGGAGGCGAAGTGGTGTGGATCCAAACATCCCTTGACAACTTCCACAATCATGTGCTTATATCACTTCTAGGGTCCAATCTGAGAGTAGTGTGTGGTGAAAAAACTTGGCGTTAAGCCAAATCATCAAAGGAAAAGTGACGAAGAGAGTGGGACACTAGCAAACCACGACCAGTCCATCACAGAGAAAACAAGGAGAAGAGATGGCTATTATTGAGAAAGAGCAGCTCGCTGATAGTCAACACATACAGAATGAAAGTTTTAGAATCCAGACTCTGCAACACCATAATCCAGAACTCAAGAAACTATAATTCAGACTACAGAAGGAATGTCGAAGACTCCATAAATACATCAGAAGGCCTACCTCTTCCTCAAGAAGATAATGTGAAGAAGCTGTCAATACAACCAATTATCCTTAGTGGCCTCAAACACCGCGCATGCATTTCATTTCTCAATGCAAAAATCAGTTCTATCGCTCCTAGTCATTTATGCCAATCCCAGTTCATTCCAGTGCATGCATCAGTTCAGTTTCATCGCTAGTGGCAGTTTTTAATTATTCAGTTCAAGACTCTTTTTAGTTTAAAGAACAATAAGTGGTCTTCTATGTGTGAAAATAACCACTCTTTTTTATTAAGTCAAGTGTGAAGTATACATTGTTGTACTCCAATAATGGTTTATTCAAGTTAATAAGTTGTTCTACATTTTTTAATGTAGAGTTAAGTCTTAATCCCAGATGGACGAGAGCCTCTGCAACACTGATAAATATGCAGTTTCTGTATGTTTTGAGGGTTGAGTTTTTGGGAAGGATAGAATTACACCAAACTGGTTGAACCCATTCTATGCAAGGATTAAATCTCTCTACCTGGTGAATATACTCTTGATGACAATGTTTCGTTCAAAACTTCATGTGTTTTTATCTTATCTTGAATGCAGTTTTTGATTTGTGCAAAGTACATTTCATTTCCTTCAACTATTGTATAACTTGTCTTTATTGATATGCAACCTATGAAAATAGATAATTCTTGGTGAAGATTTTTTTTATGTCAACCCGAGGTAGTAATTGTGTTTTTGATACATGTTTAATGTATTGAAATGATATTTTAAGTATTAAACTTCTCGCAACAGATTATTCATTGAGTGGTTTGTTGTTTCCCTTTGTTTTTATTATTTCATTTGTCTGTCATTTGTGTGCCACCATCCAAGGAGGACCCTCATCCATATCATTTTTCCAACCCAATCATGCTCTTTTCTTGGTAGAACCAACCCTCTAACTGACCAACAAAATTAAAAAGCAACCAACCATTCCAAAATTGAGGTGGCTTAGCTTTGCCCTTTAGAAGCTAGGTACAAACTTTAGGACCAACATATTCTGGTGTCATTGTCGGGGACAGAGTAAAGAGATATATTTCCCTGGGAGAATGACATTGAATATATTTGACCTTTGATGGTGAACAAATATCAGACACATATAGACTACCATATTTCTCCTGGAAACTCCACCGAGTATAATTTACAAAAGAAATATTGCGCCCATAAAAAGACTCAACAGATCCAAATATGAACACATAAAATCCACCAAGGCTCATGATAACCCTAAGAAGAACACATTATTCTCTGATCCAGAAAGGAAAATAAGAAAATCCACCCTAACTCAGATATATACCTCCCCCCTCAAGGGTAAATCTGTGCCCATAGAGTCTACTCCTCTTCATCATCACAAGTAGCTTGAATTTTCTAGCGCCGAGAATCATAATTCCAAGGAACCTCATACATATTCAACTTGTGACTCCACTTCATCATCCAGTCCAACATCCACCCCTATAGCTCCTATAAATATTCAGATTCCTATTTCCCAAGCCATGGCTGCTAACATGATGCATGCCATAATTGCTGCAGATATGCACCCCTAGTTCTGCCTATAGGATTACATGCACTCCCAACCACATATTACATGAAATATTTTCCAAGATATAATGGGGAAGGTGATTTCACTGCTAAGGAACATCTCGTAGCCTTTTACAACTTTGCATACAACTTTAACATTTACTATGCAGATGTGTGGATGAGGTTGTTTGTGCAAAGTCTAGATGGGGAAGGAAATGGTTCCAAGGTCTTCCACCAGCCTCCATCGCAGATATTGAGGTATTAGATGAAGATTTCATAAAGAAGTGGGGAGATAGGAAATATTATCTCTACTACATCACTGATTTTGGGGCTCTAAAGAGAAATAATTGTGAATCTATTTCATACTTCACCAAGAGATTCAATAAGATGTATGGTAAAATCCTAGTTGAGATCAAACCAATGAAAGCCTTTGCCAAGATCACTTATTCCAATGAATTCGATGCATATTTCTCCCTGCTATTGTGATCTAGGTGGATATTGGTGGCCATCCACCTTTTCCAAATGGCTCAAAATGGCTTTCTGACAATTTTGGCAATTTACTATTTTTAGCAGGTTTTAACTTCCAGGGCCATTTTGAGGGCCCAAATGAAGGTTTTTCGAGATAGAGGTTCTCAATGATAGCTAAAGGAATGATTGAGCCCCCAAAATGAATCTCCTCGATGATACCTTTCCAATTATCTATCACACACCTAAAACGGAGATTGTATGCAAAAATTACGACCCCGGGAAGTTGATGTACTCACTTACCCAAACGGGGCCCACATGACTTTTGGCGTTTCATCTCCCAGGGTTAGGTTTTTGGATGTCTAGGGTTTTTGGCATTCCTGCTTATTGTAAAAAGGCCTTCAGAGCCTCATTGTAATCATCTTCTTGCGAATGCGAGTAGCCATCACATCTCTTCTCAGAGATAAGCTGCCACCATTCTAGCGAGTCTTTCACTCTGTATTTTTATAGTCTCTGTACATTTCTTTCATTAATAGAAATCATGTATTACTGTATATCTGTGTTTATGGTTTCACCTCCGATACATTTCTGTTATATTATTGGATATCTGTGATATCTTTGTGCATTTATCTATTATATCTCCGATCTCATTTCGTGCCAAAAATAATCCGGATCATATTGAGGGAGAGAAGATCCACCACCCTGTTGTCCATGTAGGAAGAAACCATTGAGGTTGAATCCAATATATTGGAATCAGATAGGTTAAATACCAGATATGATAAAGATAAGAAGAAACATAGAGAAGATTCCACTGCCTCCTCTAAATTAGTCACATCTGGTCCCAAACTTGATGAAATGACCAAAACTTTGAAGGATATGACTTCTAAAATAGCTATGCTAAAATGGGAATCTAAACAACCAAACATGGATTTTTAAGGGGCTGGAAATAGAAATCCAAATCAGTTCAGAAGGCTTAATGATGCACCTCAGATAATGCAGAGAGAAAGGAGGAATGATGATGATCAAAGGGTAGCACCTCCATTCCAAGAAATTCATATTGAGGAGATAGATGTAGATAATGATGTTGTAGATTATACTGTTGTACTTTTCAATGAAAAAAATTATTATACTAGTCACTTAACAAATCAATAATATGAGGTAGCACAACTGCCAAATTAGTTTGATAATCAGATAGAGGAGAGGGAGTTATTCAAGGCCAACCCCCAAAAAAACATGATTTGAGGATAAGAGTGGGAGCTCCCAAAACCACTACCTCTGATCAAAACAAAAAGGTTGAAGTCCTTCCCAAGCCAAATCCAAGGAAAGATATGTCATTGAAGTTCCCCCATCCAAAGCTACAGTCCCTGAAATAAAATAAGTTGATAGGCCACCAACCTCTTTCAACCTAGAACATGAATTGAGCAAGATCAAGATCCCCAAGCCTTTGAGAGAATTGATGAAGAATGAACCTTTCAAAAAATATATCATGAAATTTCTGCATATAACTACTTCTGTTGTATCTTCTGACGTAATTAGTTTGCATGATGAGAACCCAACCATTGCTGTGGGCCCACACATTGAGGATGGCTCTGATGATTCTCCACCATTCTATATATATTTAAATGTTCATGATAAGATTCTACATAAATGTCTTATGGACTCAGGAGCCTCACACAATGTAATGTCCAAAGTTGTTATGGAAGAACTAGGTCTAGAGATCACCAAACCCTATCAGGACCTGTACTCCTTTGATTCTAAGAAAGTAAAATGTCTGGGGATGATAAAGGATATGGTGGTTTCTCTTGCACAGTTACCAATGAAGAGTGTAGTGATGGAATTTTTTTGTGGCTTACATTCCTCGAAGTTTGGTATGATCTTATCCAGAACTTGGGCTAAGAAGGTTGGAGGATCATTACAAATGGACCTCACTTACACCACCATCCTTGTGTTCAGAGGGGGACATAGGAGGATATACATAGAGGTAATATTATCATATATCGTTAGTGACCATCAGAACCCAAGCAATCACCCAATTTATGCTGTTGAGAATGAGACCGACTCATCTATTTTTCATTTAAACGATGATGAAATCGAAATATCAGTTAGCTAATGCAAAGATCAATCACTGTTTGGTTAGCAAAACAAAGTATGGAATATGTATTTTGATGGATCTTCATCAAAGGAGGGATCTGAGGCATGTATACTCCTCATTTCCCCTTCACAAGAGGTAATAATGCTCTCTTATAAGCTAGAGTTTGAAACTACTAACAATATAGTTGAATATGAAGCTCTGGTGCTGGGATTGAGGGATTTCAAAGACATGGCCATTGAATGTTTAGAATTTTTTGGTGATTCCAAGTTAATCATAAATCAAGTGAAGAAAATATACCAAGCTAAACAACAGAGGCTCAAGGAATACATAAACTAGGTATGGGACCTGATCGACAATTTATTTCTAGCATTTAATATATCCTTCATCCCCAGGGAGGAGAATCAGAAGAAAGATTCTCTGGCCTTGGATGCCAGCACTTTTAGACCTCTCATTGGTCCAAATATTAAATATCAGGTGGAAATCAGACATTGGACATCCATACCCGAAAACATAAAGGACTGACAAGTATTTAGTGATGACCTAGAGCTGCAAAGATTTCTATAGAAAATTGATGAATTATCCAATATCTCAATTGGCCAAGAAAACCAAGAAGGTGAAAATAATGAATTATAAAATCAACAAACATCTCATCTACTAAAGACAATAGTTGGCCATGATATAGTGGAGCTTAAAATAAATCACATTCCAAGAGGACTAGTGCCACTGGAGAGGTTGTTTGACAGTAATGATGTTTCCAGAGAAGCTTCCATGAAGGATCAATAAGAAGAGATAACAAATTGCAATATTGGAACCACCAAGAATCCCAAGATCATCAAGCTGTCCAAAGCATTAGCTTCAGAACAAAGGGATAGGTATGTCAGTCTCATAAAAAAATTTGCTGATACTTTTGCTTGGTCATATGAGGATTTACAGACATTTGACACTGACATCATCCAACGCAAGATACCTTTGAAGGCTGGCTCCAAGCTATTCAGACAAAAGATTCGACAATTTAATCTCATGTTGATGTCCATAATCGAGAAAGAGCTGAAAAAAATGTTGGATGCAAGCATTATTGTACCATTGAGGTACTCAAACTGGGTATCCAACTTGGTACCTATGAGAAAGAAAACGGGGAGATACACTTGTGTGTTGATTTCTGAAATCTCAAAAAGTGTTCTATAAAGGAAAATTACCCTCCCCCCCCCCCAAGATGGATCATATTTTACAGAGGGTGGTGGGTGCCCACATTATTTCCTTGTTAGATGGATACTCTGGATATAACCAGATAGCAGTGTGCGAAGAGGACAAAGAAAAAATCAACATTCACCACCCCATGGTGAACAATCATGTACGACAAGATGCCTTTTGGGTTGATGAATGCAGGGGCCACTTTTCAGAGGGCCATGGACATAGATTTCGTGGGGGAAAAAGACAAATTTATGGTTATATATTTGGATGACATCACCATTTTCTCCAAGACTGATGATGAACATTTGCAACATCCGGAGCAGGTTTTCAAAAAATGTAGGAGATACAGAGTATCTCTGAACCCTAGGAAGTCTCACTTTTCCATGCCATAAGGGAAGCTCCTGGGCCACATCATATCAATAGAAGGTATAAAAATTGATATTAAGCGAGTATTTTCCATTCAAGAGATTGAAATCCCCAGAAATAAAAAGGCTATCTAGTCTTTCATTGGCAAGATAAACTTCCGAAGGCATTTTGTGCCAAATTTCACCGAAATCGTGAAGCCTATAACTAACATGTTGAAGAAAGATATTGTGATAAAATGGTCTCTAGAGGAAAAATCAACAATTCAAAGGATCAAGTAGGATTTAGTTGAAGCCCTTGTATTAGCCATCCCCGACTATACCAAAGATGTATTCATATTTTCTCTCGCTTCTGGGGATACCATTGTTGTTGTACTACTGCACAAAAATGGAGAAGGGCATGAAAAACCCATAGCCTCTTTTAGAAAATATCTCTGATATGATGAGCTGAAGTATGATATACTATAAAAACAGGATTATGCATTGGTCAAAGCACTCAAGGCCTTCAATGTATATTTGTTACAGTCTAGCACAACAACCTTTGTTCCTAGCAGCAGTGTCAAAGAGATTATGGTCTAGCCAGATAGTGAGAGGAAAAGAGGGAAGTGGATTGCCAAAATATTGGAGTATGACCTATACATAAGACCCACCAAGATGATCAAGGGACAATGAAATGCCAATTTTTTATCAGAATCAAATTGTAAAGTGCTAGAGTTACATCAAGTCTTCACCCAATCAGATGCACCCATCATATGGCCTGGACCAAACAACACACAGGTATTTGAAAATTACTCCTCTTCACCTTGGTATAGAAATGAAATTTATTTTTTGTAGCATCTTGAATTTCCACCAAATCTAAAGAAGACAAAGGCCATGTCCCTCAAATTGAAGGCTATCAAATTCTGTGTCTCAAACCAGAACCTGTATTGGAGGGAGCCTGCTGGCATCCTATTAAAATGCCTTGATGAAAATGAAGCCAAACAAGTCAGAATAGAAATGCATAGAGGAGTATGTGGAGGACACCAACATTAGAAGGCCACAACTCTCAATAACCTAAGGGAAGGGTACTACTAACCCACCCTTTTCTCTGATATATTTACTACTGTTAGGGCCTGCAATGAATGTTAGAAATTTGCAGGAAAACATAAGTTACTATCACTACCTCTAAAACCTATCACTGTTAGTGGTCCATTTCAACAATGGGGGTTAGACTTCATAGGTGAGATAAATCCATCCTCCAATGGGTAGTGTTATCTCTCTGTAAACTTTGTTTGGATGAGAAACGAATGACAGAGGAAACCTACAAACCAAATTTGAGACCCAAAACTAGACTTTCATACCTAGAGAGGGCTCTCTTGGGAGCTGTTGTCTCAGTACAGGTGTTGGTGTTAGGGTATGAATGATTTATTCACCTTTTTCCTACATTAATTTATCAATCTGAGTGCATATCCTTTCAAGGCAATGCGCAAGGTATATGCAGGGGCAAGAGTACAATTTGTTTTCGCCAAGGGTTTACAATTTAAGATTCAAAACATTACTGTCAACTGGATTAACTACAACTTCTGAAAGGTACTCATAAGAATCATATGTTGTAACAACAAGCATAAGCTAATAAATAACGTACTATAACAGCAAGCATAAACTGCTAAATAACACACTGTAACACTGATCATAAAACTGATAAATAACACACTGTAACAACAATCATAAAACTGATAAATAACACACACACAGGAAGACACAACACCTGATCAGAAGAGCGGGCCCAACTCTTTGATCAGGGCTGCGCTGGTTACAACAAAGATGAAGACAACAAAATAGGTAATGCTTTATAAATCTGAAAAGGTTATTACAATCTCAATGGGGACATCCCCAGTTACAGGAATAAACTGTCTTTTATACATCAAAAGGGAGAACAACCTCTAACCCAAAAACATGGTAACTGTATCCCCAAAAATATGCATTAGTTGGAACGACACCAGTACCAGATGGATAGGATCAGCGAAATGCCCAAGATGGTTAAGGGATCTGCAACTCCAGCTGTGCGGTCTCCTTTTGGCTTGGTCATTGTTGTTCTCAAAACAACTAAACAACAGATCTGTCGTGTGATGCTGAGGCCTTGATTCCTGTTCTCCAAAAGTTGTGGTCAAACATTGTTTTAGTGTTGCGAATAGGTAAAACTCCATGACTTCACTTCATTAATAAAATATTCCAATAGACATGGTAGGGGTATTTAAATCACGGTTTTAGCACAATAAACATAGGTAAATAAGTGTAAAAAGGTCAAAAAGGTAATGGAAATGTGATAGAAAGATAGCCTGATTTGGTGCCCAACATATCCCCCCAACTAGCCTTCTGCATGCCCTCATGCAGTTCGCTGCTTCCAAAGGTCTGGGTTTCACTGACTGTGGGCTTCCTGAAAATGGGCGAGATCATATTCTTTGGCCATATTTGTTCCGGGAACTTTAAAACCATCTGAGAGGTGGACGTCTTCCCACCAATCTTCTGGGACAATATATGCTGGAGTGTAATCTTCTACTGGCAACCAAACAGTGGGAATTTGAAACCAGAGTCCCATCCATCAAATCTCGCTTGTTCGCACACATGCCACATATCTAGGAACTCTAGGGAGAACCCATGCAAAATTTGGTGCCCCAAAAGGTTTCCTGTTCCAGATAGTTGTAGGTGTCATCATCCACCTTTTCTAACAACAATCAAGGGCTTCTTCATGAAATGTGACTATTTGCTTAATGCAAAGATCAAGGCACCAATTTTGTGTCCTCAACATTCTATCTCTATTTTCCTCAATTCCCAAAAATGTGTTATGTTTATTGAACATGGTGACTGCCCTTTCGGGTTCTCCTCTTACCATAAATGACTTTGTAAACTGATTATATTCAAATGTATTAAAAGCCTTCTGCCATATGATCTGGTTGAAAGTGTAAGAGGCGAGGGCCCTTAAATGAATGTCTCCCACATATGGGATTGGATTGAAATATCTGTCCAGGTGTAGCAGATATCCATGCAAGTAAAATTCACACATCAAATGCTGAGTTGGCACGTCGTGGTGCCTCATTATTTGGAGGAATTGTACACTATTTTATATCTTATAACTAATCTCATTTTTTATGATTTCCATGCAGAATAGAAGAAAACGTTCATGTAAGAATAAAGAATAACTAGAAGCAGGGGGACGACATGATATCCCCTCTTGCGCCAAACTAAACATCTGCTCTTTATCCGTTTTCAGTTCTGCCACTTCCTTTTCCATCTGCTCCATCTTGAATTGTTGCGTCGCATGCCTTAATCTCATGATGTCTATATGCTCCACATATTCAAAAACAGTTGTGGAGGCTCGCTCCTGCGTTCTTCTGATTTCATTTTTATACTGAGTCATAGTAGATTTACAAGTTTTCACTTTGAATGTTAAGGCATTCTCATGGTCTTCAAACAATCTCTCGACCGGTTCTGTTTGAGTAGCATCAGAGGTTATGGTTATCTGGTCCATCTGAGTTTCTATTTCTACTCCTATGGTCTTGGGCTTTCTAKCTTTCTACTTGTATTTCTTCATCCTCTCCTACAATTTGTGTACCCGTTTCCTTAGTTTCCTAACCCCCATCATAAGCTGCCTTGTCTCCTTCAATTGCAGCTAATGTTTTTGTTTGGCTGGGAGTCTTACGAYCTTCTCTCCTGGCTCTTCCATTGGTTCGTTCATCGGGATCGCTTCGCTTGGTCCCTCCTCTTTGCATACAACTAATTCCTCTTGTTACAGGCTCACCATGACCGGTGGTGTCCCTGCGAGATGCTCTCCTGCTGGTGTATCTGTTTGAGTATCATCCACCTTGCATAGTTGTGTCTTTTGTGATAGAATTGGAGGAATGACAGGATCTTCTTCTGAACGCTGAAGGGAACAAGTTCACCTTGCTCCTTTTGGAATAAATGAGAAAAAGGAGAACTGGCAGGGATCTTCAATATTTGGTTCCAAGGTTGATGCTGGTTCTTGTGGTTCAGTGCCAACCTCATGCCCTAGTTTTCCCATCACTTCTTCCATGGGCTCTATGGTCGGGGTGGTCATGACCTCTTCTTCATTATGGTTATCCTCCTCCATTGATTCCATGGTGACAGGAGGTTCTTGTGGGGTACCCTCGGTCACAATATCGATCAATTCACCTACTCCTATTTTTTGTGACCCTGCTTCTGTGGTTGTCATGCTATCACATTGTTTTGCTAATTCCACAGGCGAGACTAGTTCTTGTGGGGTAGCCTTAACTGTGGTACTAGTGGGCCTTTCTGTGTCAACTTCTGCATCTTCCATTGATTCCATGTTTTCGGCTTTCTCTTGAGGAGCAACCTCTTCTTCAAATTCTTCAACTTCCATTTCCATCTCTTCCGGTTCCTCCTGGTCAACATAGTCATCTTCACCTGCATTTTCTTCCTCCGTGAATTCTGGTTCATCTTTCTTAGAAGCCACAGTGGCTGCTACTTCTTCCTCTATGAAGTACCGAAATAGTTCCCACAGAATCGAGATTTGTCTGATGGCATTCATTACTAACAGCTGAACCAACCCATGGTGAGTGATGGTCACCAATACTTGTCGCGAATCCTGAGCCGACTGTGCCATTAGGTGAAGGATTCTCAATAAGAAATAAGGCATATTTAATGAGAAAGCCTTTGCTTGGGGAAATCATAGGTGAGTTAGTATTCGAAGATGGTATTTGAATATGGTGGAGTATCTTCCTTCGCAAGTCATATATCTCATGACAAATTCTGCTACCTCCTTCCATGGATGCGGCAACAAATTTCGGTCATATCCTCGACCCTTCTGCACAATACTTTCTCCTATCTATAAAAAGGCTTTGGGAAACTCTGGAAGGATAGAAATTCTTGAAAACAATCACGGTCCATTTTGAGGGAGTCCAATGACTTCTGCGATGGCTTCCTCTGTCATAGGAATTTCAATTCCACGGACTCGAGATCTTCCTTCTCTCAAGTTGAGTGCGAATTTCGTTGCAATTTCTTCGTTCGACCCTTTTGATTTGTCAAAGTAGACATTCCAGCCCATGTTCTCAAAGACTTTCCATACCTCCTGATTGTTTCAAACTCTCGTTGTATCTTCAAGTTCATTCCACATAGATCATCCACCCATTGCTGCAGAGGCGGAGTCAGCACGATGAATGCAGTTAGCTGGTAGGGGAAAATGACAGGGCTCCAAATCTGTTGGCAACTGAAATAATGTCATATCGATTTTGGGGGCGGCAAATGAAACAACGCTGGTATGCTTGGAAATGATGACAGATTGTGGTGGCACTGTTAGAAATTTAATGCAACGTGTTGGGGAGGTGACCGATTATGATTCTGCGCGTACGAGTACGCATTTGACATATCGAGTTATGATTACAGAATATCGAAATCATTAGATTTTGTTTGATGCGGATCGTGTGTCATAAATGTTTTTCATGGTATGCCATCATTTTTTATGACGGTTCCACCCCCCAAGTTAATTATGGCCTTCCATGACATGTTATGATGTATTTTTGGAATATTTTAATTAAATCCATAAAAGTCAGCGGAGACGTACCTGGGGACCTACCTTATGGTGGGGTAGAAAAAAAAGGTTTGACAGAGTAATGGAAACAGGATGTGACAACAGAAAGGAGTAACAACAACAGTGAGTAGAAACAACGACAAAAGAACGGTGACGACGGAGTAGCGGAGTAACAACGCCGGTGGAGTA
This sequence comes from Picea engelmannii, assembly GCA_009831015.1. Taxonomy (NCBI): domain Eukaryota; kingdom Viridiplantae; phylum Streptophyta; class Pinopsida; order Pinales; family Pinaceae; genus Picea; species Picea engelmannii. Next base: position 2,557,100 of record ML777761.1, on the reverse strand, counting down.
ACAATAGTTGCAGAGTAACGACAATTGTGGAGTAACGACACCGGTGGAGTAATGACAGTTGCGGAGTAACGACAATTGCAGAGTAACAACACCGATGGAGTAACGACAGTTGCAGAGTAACAACACTTCTTGAAGTAATCAGTGCACACCAGTGGAGTAAAAACAATGTCTTTATAGCAATACTGGTGGAGTAATAAGGCCGAGTGTTACATTTCTCCTGGTCATATTCGCTTGTTATCCCTGCAATAATACAAACAAGTAAATTTTTATTTTTTATTTTATTTTTTTCAAGGCAGAGTGAGAGTGTCCTTCATTCCAACAATCATTAAATCAGATGAGTCAGAGAGGTGTTTGACAAAGGAATTTCTAGAGGCTATATGGTGGTATAGTTTTAGATGGTGTCCGTTTACTAAGAATGAGGTATGATTCTCATCTATTGTAATTAATCTAACCGTTCCATTGTCGAACACTGCGTCCACTTGGTATGGCCCCATCCAGTGAGTGAAAAGCTTGCCTTTGAAATCCTTAAATCAAGAATCGTAAAGTAATGCCCAATCTCCTACATGAAACACCTTACTTTTGATAAATTTATTATGCCACTTCATTCTCTACTGTTGAACAGCAGTGGTCTTCTGGACAACTACTAACTGAATCTCTTCTAACTCGTTCAGCTATTCCAGTCGGTGTTTCTGTGCTTCTGATGGGTCTAAGCCTACTTCTAGAGATTTCCTTAGTGTACTGATCTCAAATTCCATTGGAAACAAGGGGACTTTCCCATAGACTAATTCATATGGTGAAAACCCAGTTGTGTTTCACCATGTTGTTCTGTACACCCATAAAGCTTCTGGAAGTTTCTTTGCCTAGTCCCAACGATGACTTGCTACTGTCTTTGTCAAGATATTTTCCAATACCTTGTTTGTGATTTCTACTTGCTTGTTCTCATGGGGGTGATAGGGGGTTGTCACTCTATGCTTGACTCCATATTTCTGCATCATCTATCCTATCATGTGATATGTGAACTATGATCCTTCATCCAACACAATTTCCCTTGGAGTACCGTATCGGGAAAAAATTTCTTCAAAAATAAAGTCTGCCACTACTTGTTCTGTTTCTCTTGTGACCACTTTGGCTTCCACCCATTTAGTTACATAATCAGTGCAAACCAGGATGCAATCTTTCTGATGAGAAGGTGGGTTGAAGGGTCCAACAAAATCAATGGCCCATTTCTCAAATGGTTCAAGGACTATTTGGGGTTGTAGAGGAATTTCATCTGCTTTCCCAGATTGTCCCATCCGTTGGCAACTATCATACCTTCGGACATAGTCTCCGGCATCACGAAATATGGAGGGCCAGTAATATCCCATTTGCAGAAATTTGTGACCTATTCTTTTATCTACAAAATGTCCTCCACAGGGTCCATCATGTGTAGCCTTCAGTATCTCATATATATTATCTTCTGCCACACAACGCCGAATATGTTGGTCACCCCCTGTATGAAAGAGATATCTTGCCATCCATGAATATCAGGTACTCTGGTGAATAATCTTCCTTTTCCCTTTATATGACAGATGTCGAGGAACCTTCCCTGAAGAAAGATAATTAGCAATATCTGCATACCATGGAGTGTTTGCAGATACTGCAAAAAGATGTTCATATGGGAAATTATCTTCAATTGGTGTATCCTTACCCTCATGTTCTATCCTAGATAATAAATATGCAACCACATTGTCCTTCCCTGGTTTATCTACTATCATGATATCAAATTCCTATAGTAGCAAGAGCCATCTTGTGATACGACCAGGGGTAACAGGTTTATTCATTAAATACCTGATAGCTGCATGATCAGTATGCACAAAGGTAGGATACCTGGTAATGTAGTGCCAGAATTTGTTGATGGCGTAAATGACAGGAAGGAATTCTTTCTCAGTCACTGTGTAGTTTAATTCAGCCGGAGCCAAATTCTTACTAACATAGTAAACTGCGCATGGTATTTTGTCCTCTTGCTATCCTAATACTGCACCAACTACTGTTTGGGAAGCATCTGTATGAATATGGAAAGGTAATGCCCAGTCTGGCCCTCTAAGGATTGGGGCTCTATAGAAAAATTCCTTAATTCTCATAAAGGATGCATCACAGTCCTCTGTCCACACAAAATCTGAATCTTTTGTTGGCAATTGAAAAAGTGGATGTGCTACTTTAGCAAAATTTTCTATAAAATGCCTATAATAGCCAGCACAACCAATAAAATTGCGTACCTGCGTGGGCATTTTGGGTGTTAGGAAATACTGAATTACCTTTGTCTTTGCTAGGTCCATTCGAATTCCTTCAGCTGAGAGAAAATGTCCCAAAACAATTCCTTCTTCCATCATCATATGACATTTTTCCGTACTCAATGAGACATGCGCTTGTATACAGCTTTCGAGAACTTTTTCTAGATTTTTCAACCCTTCAAGAAATGAATCCCTATATGAAGTAAAGTCATCCATGTAGATTTCAACACTGTTATCTATCAAATCAGAGAACATTGCAGGAGCATTACACAGGCCAAAAGGAAGGACCTGGTATGCGAATGTTCCCCAGGGGCATGTGAAAGTGGTTTTATCACGATCTTCAGGAGCTATCTAGATCTGGTTATACCCACTAAACCCATCTAGGAAGGAGAAAAACTTTTTTCCAGCCAATGTGTCCAGAACTTGATCAATAAATGGCAAAGGAAAATGATCTTTCTGTGTTGCCTTATTTAATTCTCACGCATATTCTCCATTTACCACTTTTCTTAGGGACCATTACTAATGGAGAGACCCATTAGCTATTTAAGATAGGGTAAATAAAACCTATGTCTAGTAATTTCTGAAGTTCTTCTTTCATGATATTTTTCAGTGCGGGGTTCATCCTTCTCTAAGGTTGTCTCACAGGATGACAATCCTCCTTAATATATATATGATGGGTGCATGAATTAGCAAGTATCCCCTTCATATCTGTATAATCCTAGGCGAAGGCCTCTTTGTGTTTCCGAAGGACATCCACAAGTTGCTTCTTCTGAGGTTCTGACAGGGATGGATTAATATTCAGGGTTTTTCCTGGTTCTAGTTCTACTGGAACACTTTCACTGTGTGCATCAACAAGTAGCTTCTCTAATCCTTCTACTATTTCAATTGTTTCATGAGCCTCACATCTTAAGATAGATTCTAGGAATTGTTGATTTGTTTCAGAAACGGAGCAAAGTTCGTCCATAAAAGAGGTAATTACATCATCTTCCGATTCTGTTTTCAACTAAAGGGCTTGTTCAATAGTGAGAACTGGCCTCAATTCTTCATTTTCTGTTTCAGACTCTTTCCCAGGTAAAACTTTCTTGCTCCCTGCTGGTTTTATGGATGGGTTTAGTTCTGCAAGTGGGTATAACACTAAGTTCTTAATGTTGTGCCCATTGGAAATAACCATGTGCCCTGATTGGCACCCAATGTAAGCATCTACAGTAGCCAGCCATGGTCTACCCAAGATCAAAGGATGGCTGCCCACCAAAGATTGCGTCTGTAAGACCAGAAAATCTACGGGATAGTTCCATGAATATACTGAAATTGTTGCATATTCCAACTTTCCTATAGGTTTGACTGTGGATTGGTCTGCCAATTCCAATATTGTAGGTGCATGTTTCAAGTTACGAAGACCTAATGTATGCATGGGTTCAGTGGTGATGATGTTGATGGCAGCACCCAGGTCTACCAGCACATTCAGAATCTGTACCCCATTAATCTGTACTGTCAGAATTGGGTTCCCCGGATCTCCATACTTTTCAGGCATTGACTTTCCTGTCATGAAATATGATAATTTTCCCATAACATGAATAGTTAGGGGGTCTTTGGATTTCTTTGAAGATTTCTTTGAATAGTATTCCCTAAGAGTTTTTTCATATATTGGCACATCCTTCATCGCTTGTAACAAGGGAATTTTAACAAATAAATTTTGCAGTTCTCCTAATAAATCAAATTCAACTCGAGGGCTTGATTTACTCAAAGTTAGTCTCTCTGGGTGAGGTGGTTCAAATTGATGTTGTTTTATAGGAGATGCCTGATTTCTATCAGTTTGTTTTGGCTCTTTACTAATTGGTTCTGATTCCTTACCTTCAATTTCAAGTCATTCCATGGTAACTGGAGGAGTTTGAGTATCAATTGTCCGCCCTGATCGTAGATTCATTTCATACAACTCTGCAGTGGAAATGATATATGAAGGTAGGTTAAGAATGTTAGTTTGATGAACTCCCCTACTATTAGGATTCAGATCAGGTTGGATTGGGAGCTGAGGGTGGGTAGTTTGGTTACCTGGAGGCACATTAGAGGGCAATTGGAGTTGCTGTTGTGGCATCGATTGAGGAAACTTCCCAGGAGGGGATCCTCGCCAAGTTGGACCCCATGAGGAACTTGAACTGGTTTGAAGGTTCCACTGCTGCCACGGTGGAAACTGGTATTGTGGCCACATGGGAGGATAGGGCGTGGACTAAGGATTCATATTAGAATTATTGAAATAATGAGATGGATTTGACTACATACCTTGATTTCCCATTGGTGGTCGAGGTTGCCATAGCTTTCTAGACCCCATGAGGTACAGTTGCTCCATGTCTTTCCCTGTTCCTTGAAATACTTCTTTCAAGCCTGGCAGGGAGGGGCATGAGATTGTTGCATGATTTATCTCATAGATTGCACATTCCTCTATGAATTTTAATGGACATTCCCTCTCTGGATGCTTCTTTCTACATGTCGAGAAGAATATCGCCATAGTCCTATCCAATTCTAGTTTCTTCTGCTTTACTTACAACATATCCATCTGTGCTGACAGGGTGTCGAGGATATCCATCCTCAGATTGTCTAGTAGGTTTCTGATTTCTTCTTTCATAACACCTTCTCCAGACCCTTTTACTAAGCAAATACCTTGTTTGTTTCTTGCAAGTCCTCTTGAGCACCGAATTCATAATTCATAGATACCTTCAAAGCTTTCCTTAGAGATGTCTCCTTTTCCCACAATGTTCAATAGCTCCATTGAATCCTCACAGAAAGATCAGAGGAGGATAATTTTTAGAATTTCCTTATCCAAGTTAGAGTGACCTGACCTCTGTAAGGTTTACTTGAATCGTTCCACACAATCCTCCAAACTCTCATCTTCTTTTTGTGCGAACTTGAAAAGTTCTTCCTTAATGTTTTGGGATTTACAGTAATCCTGGTATTTTTTGAGAAAAGATATCCGCATATCATCCCATGTGGAAATAGTGCTTCTTCCAAGGTCCATGAACCATCGCAGAGCCGTCCCTTTTAGTGTAGAAGGATTTTTTTAAAACTTTTGGGCTTCCGTCGTGTAGTCGTAACCTCAACATACTATGTGGAATTCAAATAGGAATGTGTTGGGATCTTCTAAAACAAGCCCATGAAATTTTGGTAAGGATTCTAATGGAATAGGCTTAGTGGGCACACCAACTCCCATGTTTCCAATTGGAAACTCGATATTGGAGGTTGTGGGAGCCATAAATATCTTCCAATAATCGCTGGGTATTTCACCAGACTCTGTAGGAGATGGTTGAGGCTTCCTTACCCCTTTGATCTAAGTTGTTTTAACAACACTTTCCCGGTCCCTTGGTGATGCAAATGCTCCTTTGATCCCTTCTTCTGCATTCTGATGACTTGATCCCTCTACTACAACCTTCCCTGTCTTGCTGGAGTGGTCTGACTCTGTCGAGGTTCTGCTTGCGACCTCTTCCCCCTCTACTGTTAGCATAATATTTCCTTATTCATGTATGCCACTAGATGTTTCTTCAACTGCTAGAGGGACCTGTTGTATTGTGTCACCCAAAAATGTTGTAGACAACACTGGTTGATCTACTGATTTTCCCTCAGACTTTACTCTTCGTGACCTTGGTCTCACGGCTGTGCGAGATGATGTTTTCGATTCAACCTTTTCTATAATCTTCTGGATGAAGGTCTTTCTTCCCAAATCTGGTCCTCCCTTCTTTGGGGCTTTCCCTCTGCCCCCATTATTCGGTTCTTTGTTCATACAAGTGAGGGTTTTGTCATGAACCTACAATGCTTTAGTCTTGAAGTAAGTTGTCAAAGGACCATTCCTTCCCCAAGATAAAAGATCTTATGAAAAAGAAAGGCAGCTAAAAAAAATAAGAATCTAAGGTTCAGGGCCCAGAGCAGGGCATCAAAGGACTCTTCCCTCCCCTGGACAAGAACAAAAAACACCATAGGAAAGACCTAATACCTTTCAACCCTGAAGCAGGGCATCAAAAGACTCCTCCCTCCCCAGGGTAAAATATAGGGTTTCAATAAAAACACAAGGGTTTGAAAGAAATAAATCTTAACTCAGGATCTGGAGTAGGGCATCAAAAGACTCCTCCCTCCCCAGGACAAGAGATTAACAAAACAAAACAAACAAAAAAAAAGCAGAAAGATCACCTATGCTCAGGACTTGAAGCAGAGTGAGAAAACTCGTTCTCTCCTCAGGACGAGAGATTGACCCTATGGTTGGTCCAAATCATTTTCTTGCACCTTGTTAGACTCCTTGATAATGATGCCAAAATGTTGGTGTTAGGGTATGAATGATTTATTCACCCTTTTCCTACATTAATTTATCAATTAGGGTGCGTATCCTTTCAAGGCAACGTGCAAGGTATATGCAATTCATTCTGGCCAAGGGTTTACAATTTAAGATTCAAAACATTACTGTCAACTGGATTAATTACAACTTCTGAAAGGTAGTCATAAGAATCATACACTATAACAGCAAGCATAAGCTAAGAAATAATGTACTGTAACAACAAGCATAAACTGCTAAATAAAAAACTGTAACAACGATCATAAAATTGATAAATAACACACGGTAACAACAATCATAAAAATGATAAATAACACACACACACAGGAAGACGCAGCACCTGATCAGAAGAGCGGGCCCAACTCTCTGATCAGGGCTGCGCTGGTTACAACAAAGATGAAGACAAAAAAATAGGTAATGCTTTATAAATCTGAAAAGGTTATTACAATCTCAATGGGGACATCCCTAGTTACAGGAATAAACTGTCTTTTATACATCAAAAGGGAGAACAACCTCTTCCCCAAAAACATGGTAACCATATCCCCAAAAACATGGTAACCATATCCCTAAAAATATGCATTAGTTGGAACGACACCAGTTCCAGATGGACAGGATCAACGAAATGCCCAAGATGGTTTAGGGATCTATGACTCTAGCTGTGCGGCCTCCTTTTGTCTTGGTTGTTGCTGTTCTCAAAACAACTAAACAACAGATCTGCTGCGGGATGCTGAGGCCTTGATTCCTGTTCTCCAAAAGCTATGGTCAAACATCGTTTTAGTGTTGCGAATAGGTAAAAATCCGTGAATTCACTTCATTAATAAAATATTCCAATAGACAGGGTAGGGGTATTTACCTCATGGTTTTAGCACAATATACATAGGTAAATAAGTGTAAAAAGGTCAAAAAGGTAATGGAAATGCGACAGAAAGATAGCCCGATTTGGTGCCCAACAACAGGATATGGATTTAAGCCGTTGGCTAGATTTAACACCTTTGAATAATGAGTTCTAGTTCTATTGGCCAAAGAGAGTAAGACCTCAGGCTATGTAGTCAAGTGAAGAGAACAAAAGAAATGAATGACTCAGTGACTGAGCTAGAGAGGATAAATTCTAAGTAAGCAACAATTTTTAGTTTAAAATCGTCGTGTGTGGCGAGGGGAAAAAACACATGAAGAAACTCAGAGCACCACTAAGGATGAACTCAGAGTTAACTTAGAGGAAAACGGTTTGTCTAAATGGCGTGAATCCCAGGGTGTTGTGCAATGAATCCCGAGTTCAAAATTACGTTCCTATTTAGGAAGAAATAGATATGAATAAATAATACAGGAAGTATGTATGCAAAGAAAGGAAACAATATATCCAACTGATACAATTAGAATATTTTCATCACAACTTCAAGACTTTTGCATCACTTTTCGATTGAGCTCAACTACATTCAATCGTCACTGTCTACACTAGTTTTCCAACCAACCTGGATTACATTGAAAAGATAAAATATATAGGTGAGGGTGCCACTTGGGCTGCCCTGTTCTCTAGCTACTATCCCTAGAATTTAGGAAACTGACTTTTCTACGTTAAAATGACTTTTCGCATGACGCCTTTGTAGAAATAGAAAAAAACTGTATTCAGTCGCATCATAACTACTCATATTTTCCACGAGGATTCAATTATTAGAAAGGTCTCATCATGGGGAGAGTGATGTGTCGATGCCTTCCTTCCATAGGATACCCAAATGATCAAGTGCTTTGTCAGATTCCCGCCATCCACTGTAACAACCTTGATTTATGTTGCATGGTCATTTGTTGGGGTGTGTACGTGGCGAGTTACTACTGACTGTCATAGTCATTACCAAAATGAAAAAACCATCTAAGGGCGATGCCTCCTTCAAAACTATCAAGATCCACACCACGTTTTAAAATACAAGCATGAACTCAGTCAATCATGTTTCTTCTGCATGCTGGCAAGAGCTGCACGAATTTTCTCACCGACCGCTTCGCATTCTCTGAAGTGCTTCGCATTCTTTTCTTTCGACAACCTCTGTGTTTCACGCAACTATATGATTTCATATTGTGTGTATTTGAGTTGTCTCTTGAGCCACATAACGTTTCCTTCACGTCCTTGTGATGCTGACACTTCAAGGGTCTTCGCTGCTAAATGCCATCTTAGTTCCCTATTTTCCTGGTAAATCTCTCTGATAGCGAGCTATGATTGCTTCAGCTGTTGAGATGACTCTCGAACATCTGTGTCTCTGGCATCTGTCCCCCTCGTTCTTCTCCTTCTTTCTCGACTTGTTCCTTCGAGAGGTTCCAACAAAATTGCGCGCATAAGTAATTCCTTGACAATCAACCTTGCACACGGTTCTCTCGAGGCTCGGGTTTCCCTAGCTTCCTTGTTCTTCTTTGGCCAACCCCTTCTTTGAGGTATTTGTTGTTGGGAGGACAGGGCCTCTAATGTATTCCCTTCCTATGCAACCTCTTTCACTCCAGTCTCCATGCGGTGTGATATTACCCTTTCCATGAATAGAGGGAAATATCGTTTTGGATCCTTCAGGATACCCTTTGTGAGAAAGAAGAATGCCGGTTGCTACCCATTAATCTTAATTCCTCAAATACCAACAATTTAATCATCTAGACATGAGCGAGTTTCCTTTTCGATTGATCCACTTCATCCTATGTGTTGGTTTCCATCTCTTGGAGGTTTTGGTGTAAGAAAATGGGTAGTTTTAATGGTCGCTTTCCTGTGAAGTGCATCAACAATCTAATGTGATGCGAGTGTATCCTGTCGAAACTCCCTTCATAGGTGAAATATTTCCTAATTACTCCAAGTAGTCTCTAAAAAGGTTCCTGTAAATATCTACTTGGAACACCTATCTCGATTTTCCCACCTAAACAATCTCGCTTGATGAATTCTTCATAGCACTGCACCCCCAAGGGAATATATTTAAACCACCTTTCACCGCGTAGAGGGATCTATGTTGCGGTTGACAAAGTTTCCTCGGTTACCTGAAAAATGACACTCGAGATCACCACGTAAAATCCGTCAAAACTGAGTGCGAACTTCTCGGTTAGTCTCATATTGAATCCTTGAATTTTCCTGCAAAAATCCATGCACCTGAACTATTCAAAGGACGCTCTGACCTCTGGATATTCGTTGATCAATGCCAAGTTTTGGGGATTGGGCCCAACGTTTTTTCCACTTCGCGCACCCTTGATTATGTTTTGGGAGGTTTCCATGGTGCAACGTGTATTTTCCCTGTGCGTCGTGGATTAGGCATGGGCCCAAGGTAGTAGTCCTGATCAACCTGGGCTTGCGAGAGAAAACTACAAATAGTTCATAAGCTTGACTAGTCAACAGACTAGATGCAGAACATCCAAAATTTATAACAGAGTGGGCAGGAGATGGAAACATGCCGGCGAACACAAAATTCATGGAAACTGGATGTTTTGAAGCACACTGAAGATTTTTTGTAGTGCATTTGCGTGACAAGTACACTTAGGGACGTGTAAGGTACAACTGACAAGGGATACATGGCATATGTGATACGAGAATCATGATTTTTCATTCTTTTATTTCTCATAATGAGCTGATGATGGTCATTGGACTTGCTGATGCAACTTCTATTTAACAACTTGCATCGACCCTCAGCATGTAAAACTTTCTTTATGATAGGACTCAAATTTTTGGGAACATATTCGTACCATTTACACATGTTTTTACACTAACATCCCTTCCCGACTCCAAGGGCCAGCTAACCACTTGCTAACTTCGACGCCTTCATTGTTCAGTACATGATTTCACATGCTTTGACACACATACCATAGCATGACTAAGATCGACTCTAACTAAAAAAGGAAAATGACGACGCTAATAGCTAGATCCAATGGGGATGCTATCCTCCCAACAAGGTAGAAAGGAACAGTAGACCAGGTGCCTGACCATTGGGCCTAATTTAAATTTCAGACACTGAAATATAAAAAACTAAACACAACCTAAACCTATCGACGAAGTTTCTAACAGATTCAGCATAAACTTAGGGCCTTCACTTCGGGCTTCAATTTTCTACTAACATACTGACTTGAGACAAAAATAAAATGACTATTTACAATGAAATGTGACTTAAACAGACTTTATTGCACCAGATAGTGTTTGAGGAACCTGTCGTTTACAGGCCCCCAACAAACACACTCTCCATTTAGTTCCTCTAGAAAATAAGCATTATTTTCGTGATATGCACTAATTTTCATTGGACACGTCCAAAGATTATCAAATTTTCCATGCTTTTCTTTATATTCATTCCTCGCTTCCCATTTCAGCACCAGATCCCCCAAATGAAGCTCCTGCTTCTTAGAGTGCTTGTCAAAGGTTTTCTTCATCCTCTCCTGGTGGATTTGTGATCGATTGTACACATGTTCCCTCATTTGATGTGTGTGAATCAACTGATTTATTCTCCTCTGCATGTCATCTAGCTCGACCTCCTGCTCTTGCAACAACTTTCAAATGGGAAACCCCAGTAAGGTGGGGAAAATCACATCTATGTCGTATACAATCTGGAATGGTGACATCGATACATAATTCTTGGTGTTAACCTTGTCTGTCCACATCATGTAAATAAGATTTTTATGCCATGCCTTCTTGTTGTCTTGCAAGAGTCTCTTGATGATTCTGCTAACCCATTTACTTGTGGGTAATACATCGTAGAATGCCCCAGGGTTATATTGTAATCCTGACAAAACTTCTCCATCTTCTTGGACTTGAATGTGGTCATGTTATCTGTTATGATCTTGATAGGGCATCCAAATATCGACAAGATGTTTGTCTCCAAAAAATGGATGATGACTGTGTCAGTATCCTACTTCGTGGGGATTTCTTCTATCCATTTCATGAAGTAATGTATGGCCGTGAGTATGCATCTGTGTTGTGGCGAGGATGGCAGATTTATTTCCCCTATAAAATCCAAACCCCATTGCATGAAAGGTGCTTCAACCGAGATCGGTTTTACTGAAAGGGGTTGCAACTTTATTCTTCCATAAAAAATTTGACACTCGTGGCAACTGGAAACTTCTTTGTATACGTCTACGAAGATGGTAGGCCAATAGTAACCCACTCTTAGAATTTTTTTCATGGTGGTTTTCTAGTAGTGATGTCCTCTGTAGTCACCTTTGTGGAATTCCTCGATAGCTTGTTTCGCATCGTTTTCCAGCAAACAACTCAAAAATATCCCTCCAGGATCTTTTTAGTACAGTGAATTATCCAAAATGAAGAACTTGATAGATTTGAGCTTTAAGAATCTGGCCTTGGTCTTACTTAAACCCAAAGCATCTTGTAGATTCCTTAGCACGTAGATGATGTCTATATACCATGACAAATCAATGAACTTCTGAGACATCTGCGCAATTGTTTCTTCTTGAGGATTCTCTAATAGATCAACGATGAAGTTGATTCCCACAATGTTGCACTCTGACTACACCATCAACTTTGCAAGGCCTTGACCCTTAATTAGCATTGTGGGATTTATTTTGAGGTCGTATTCCAGCATGGCCACTATCCACTTACCCCTCCTTCCCTTAGGGTCAAGTTCAGTCAGGATATCCTTTACTGAGTTGTTGGGCACGTAAGTGATAACGTGGGAGTGTAATATGTACATTCTAAACTCCTTTAGGGACTTTACTAAGGTTTATGCTTGTTTCTCCATATTGTCATACCTTGGTGGAGAATCCCTCAGCGTCCTGCTGAAATATGCTATAGGCTTCTCAAATTTCTGATCATCTTTCTGTAACAACACACCGACGATTGTGTGCTTCGAGGTGAATGAAAATAAGATGAAGTCTTTCATGAAGTCTGGGCTGGCCAACATGGGAGCTTTAGTCAAGTCTACCTTGATATCTTCAAATGATTTCCTGGATTTAGGGTTCCACTTGATCTCGTTTCCCTTTCTGAGCATGTAGGTCATATGTTTTATAATTTCTGCCAGGTTCAGAATGAATCTTCTTAAAAAAATTACTTTTCCCAGGAAAGATTGAACTTCCTTCTTACTGCGTAGAGTGTCAATTTTAAGAATTCCTTCAACCATGATGGGGTATATCTTAATACCCTCCTTCAAGATTATTTGCCCCAACAACTTCCCTTCTTGCATCCCAAATTGTGACTTTTTTGGATTCAATGATATGCCAAATTTCCCACATTTTTGGAAAAATTTCTTCAGATGCTTGAGGTGTTGTTCGTTGGAGTTAGAATATACTGTGATGTCATCCAAATAGATCACAATAAAATTGTCCTTTTCGTCAGCAAATGCTATGTCCATTTCCCTCTAGAAGGTAGCTCTGACGTTCATCAAGCCGAAAGGCATATTGGCATACATGAACGTCCCCCATGGCATCGCAAAAGTCATCTTTTCCCTATCATCTGGGTGTACTAGGATCTGATTGTAACCCGAAAAACTGTCCGTCATGGAAATCTTCTGGGACCCCACTACCTTTTGCAGAATATAGTCCATTTTAGGGAGTGGGTATTGGTCCTTGAGGGACACTTTGTTTAACTTTTGAAAATCCACATACAATCTTATTTTGCCACTCTTTTTTCTTACAGGTACCAAATTGGCCACCCACTTCGAAAACCTTAAAGAAACGATAATTTTAGATTCGAAGAGTTTCTTTACCTCCTTTTTGATCAACGACAACAATAAGGGATTTATCCATCTCAAATTATGTTTGAAAGGCCTTTGGTATTCTTTGAGAGGGATGACATGTTGAATCACTTTAGTGCCATACACCTTCAAGTCATCATAACTCCAAGTGAAAACATCAGGGAAATGATTCATGAGATTGATGTAATCTTGTTTGAAATTTGGACTGAGCGTTTTTGACAACTTGATTATTTACAGGTTCTCCTGAGTCCCAATGTTGCAATCTTTGACATCCTCATTGTTTGCAGTGTCTTGGTTTTCTGGCCACATAATTTTCATCAAACAACTTTTCCAATGGAACTAGCCCCTTTGGGATGATTTTATTTTTTAGTTGTACTATGTCCCTTCCTACTATCTGGTTCTATAAAGGGTCATCATCACTGCATGAATCTTCTCTCCCATATTTGTCGCAACAAAACTCATCATCAATGATTATGTTAGCAAACACGTCGCTCATTTAGAGGAATATATCCACCTATTTGTCGTCTTCAAACACCTGCCAATATTTGATATTATCAGGCACTGTCGGCCTGCGTTTGAATTCGATGTCATATTTTCTGTTGGGAAAGATGGTAATTTTAAAGACCGAGGCTGAGGTGGCCAATGCATCAGCGATATTATTTTTCCCCCTCGGGATAACCAATAGATTATACTCTGATAATTCTTCGAGGAGGTCCATCACCAAATTTTTGTATGCCCTCAGCCTGGGGTGTTTGAATTGATATATGCCTTTCACTTGGTTTATAACTAACTTGATGTCCCCATTCACTGTTATCCTCTTTGTGCCCAATTATTTCAAAACCTTTAGGCCCAAGATCAGTGCCTCATACTTGACCATGTTATTTGTACAGTCAAAAAGAGCTTGTATGATAAAATATTTTTTCCCACCTTGGGAGGGCTTATACATAGACCGACCCCTGCCCCTTCTTTTCTGATAGCGCCATCAAAAATCATGTTCCATATCTCATTTTTCACATAGTTCTTTGGTTCAATGCACTCTGTTGCTCGTCGCGTGGCTTCATCATTGACGGTAATGATGGTTTTCGTCTCTTCCTCTTCAAATATTAGGTCATTGTAGAATATGGAGGAACCGACCTCAGTGTCGACGAAGTAGATAAGATTTTTGTTTGGCTACATATTACTACTTACCATGTACTTTAGTAGTAATTATTTGTATAACTGCCTATCCTGGCCAAAGACAAGAATGGTAGCATACGACATGTCCATTTGAATTGTTCCCTTTAATTTCACAGCCCACGACCTAGATAAAAGAAAGCCAAACTTAGGAGGTATATCAGCCATGACCACGTCCATGACCATGTTCTTTGAAGGGATTCGGGCCAGTGACATGACCAATTCTTTGATGAGACCTAAGCACTTGACTTTACTCGAATCAAAGGAGAACAGGTCCTTATAGGGCCTGGTGATGTCCAAACCCAACTCGTCCATGACCACATTTAGCATTAGGTTGTGCGACGAGCCTGAGTCCAGCATGACGTTATGCATGGTCATGTCATGGACCTTGAGATTGATGTAGAACTAGGGAATGTCCTCAGTATCGCTTGTTTCCTCTACGCGTGGACCAAACAAAATGGCAAGGTGATCATCTTGGACATTCAAAGTGTCAGGAGTTTCTCCCATTTTTATCATCTTAATAATATGCTCCCAATATTCACCCTTTTTGATAAGCTCATTAAAAGGGAAAGATATTTTGATCTTGCCCATTTCTTGCTCAAAGTTAAAGGGGGAAAATACCTTCTCTACCTCTTTGTCGTGCGCTTCCCAACTTGTCTATGGTGCTTTCTTCGCGGCCTCCTCCTTTTACTTTGCCTTTTCAGTCGGATCCTTGGTTGGGTTGTCTAGCTTCGGGTGGCTTGTGGAAGGGGCATCCATCGAAGGTTTCCTTATGGGATTTCTTTGCTGAGGTTCGATATGTGCCTTCTTGTTCTTGAGGTTGTATTGGTTCTGAAACTACATGATGGCATTGTGATAGCCCTTCCTAAATTATTTTTTGTCCAAAGAGAGTGAGTCATTCATCCCGAGCATAATATCGTCATTTTTGCTCATGTATTGATCATATTCTCCCTTCGTAAAAAACACACGCATGTTTTTTTTCGTCGCAACAATGCATTTGGTCTTGGAACATTTGATCAAAATCCTCATCTGAGTAATTATTTTAGAACATAGGTCTTGTTTGTTGGTTTCCTTTTTCTCTCTACTCCCTTTGTCTGATCTGAGGAACTTGACCCCTTCTGAGGTTCTGATTTCTGGGCCGGGGGTCATGATGTTCTCGGGCATCGAGTATGTTTCCCACGAACATTCTTTCCATCAGTTTCTCCATGGTCTTCATCATTAAGTCAAATTTTTCATCCGAGGACTGAGATGTTGATGGTTGCGTGTCCCCTTGGGGTTTCTTATCACCTCTACTGAATCTTTGTTTGATATTCCCTGACACCATAATATTTAACTCAAATTCGATTGCGTCGCTCATCATGGTGTCTAGATTCGTTGATCTCCTTTCTCTCAACAACAAGGAGAAATCGTTGTCGAAGGATTCGGTGTATCATAGCTGCACAGCTTTGGGAGGTGGCTGAAATTATATAGGAATTGAGTTATACACCCTCATGAAATGGGTTGGGAATTATTGCACTGTCTCCTCCGACGCCCTCTTCATGTTATTGTACTGCGTCAACAACTGCAAGGGGTTCTTCTTGTCTCCCCATATGGTCATGAAAGATGTTTCGAATGCGGTGAGGTCTTGAATGCTTGCTGCTGGGAGGGATTTGAACCACTTTCCCACCTCCCCCGAAAGAATTTGCGCGAAAAATCTCATTTTCGCATCTCCATAGTCCACCTCCTCTAGGTCGACGAAATTGTTGAACCAATCCAGATGCTTTTGTGCCGAAACATTTCCTTCGACATCATAGATCTTGATCCTTAGGCTATAATTCTAGGGAAAATCATGCAGTTGGGCTGGAAGAATGAGGGGGGGAAATTTGGCAGCCATGGCCCTAGGAGGGTTAGGGATTTGGGGGGTGTTATTAGGTATCAGAGCTTGAAACCTCTTCTGGTCGAAAACTATGTCATCCAAACTAGTTTCTGACTTAGACTTGAATAGGGTTGTCTCAAGCAAGGCATCAAAATCAAGGTCATCAATGCTTCTATCTAGGTAATAGAATGGGTCTAACCCCTTCTCCCTAGTTATGAAGAGAAGTTTTTCGGGGTTGCACAAAGGCTCTACATGGTTTGGGTCAGGATTTTCTCTGGTATAGATCATCTTCGGAGCCAGGGTCCTTGAATCATGCTACTTTGTGCTAATTTTATTTTGACTGGAGTTGCCAGGGTAAAGGTTTCAACCAATATAAATTTTTGTCCCTCTGTTACCCTCAGGGGTCAAAACTATAACTTGAGTCATTCTCCCAGGGAAAATTTATTCAATTTTGTCCCCAACAACGACACCATAATGTTATCTCTCTGTAAACTTCATTTAACTGAGAAATGAATGATAGAGGCAACCTACAAACCAACCTTGAGACCCAAAACTAGCCTTTAGGACCTGGAGAGGGCTCTCTCGGGAGACGTTGTATCAGTACAGGATATGGCTTTAAGTTGTTGGCTAGATTTAACACCTTTGAGTAATGAGTTCTGGTTCTATTGGTGAAAGAGAGTAAGACCTCAAGCTATGGAGTCAATTGAAGAGATTGATAGAAATGAATGACTCGGTGACTGAACGGGAGAGGATAAAGGCTAAGTAAGCAACATTTTTTAGTTTAAAATCGTCATGTGTGGCGAGGGAAAAAAACACATGAAGCAAATCGGAGCACCGCTGAGGATGAATTTAGAGTTAACTTAGAGGAAAATGGTTTTTCTAAATGGTTTGAATCCCTGGGTGCTGCACAATGAATCCAAGGTTCGAAACTACGTTCCTATTTAGACAGAAATAGATATGAATAAATAATACAGGAAGTACAAACGAAAATAAAGGAAACAATACATCCAACTGCTACAATTAGAATCTTTTCATCACAACTTGAGGGCTTTTGCATTAAATTTCGATCAAGCTCAACTACATTCAATAGTCACTATCTACACTAATTTTCCAACCAAACTAGCTTACATTGAAAATATGAAATATATAGGCGAGGGCACCGCTTGGGCTGCCTTGATCTATAACTACTATCCCTAGAATTTAGGAAACTGACTTTTCACATGACGCCTTTCCAGAAATAGAAAATAACTGTGTTCGGTCACATCATAACCACTTTTCTTTTCCATGGGGATTCGGTTATCAGCAAGGTCTCCTCATGGGGAGAGTGATGTGTCGATTCCTTCCTTCAACAGGATACACAAATGATCAAGTGCTCTGTCATATTCCCACCATCCACTATAACAACCTTGATTTCTGTCGCGCGCTCATTTGCTAGGGTGTGTACTTGGAGAGTTACTGCTGACTGTCGTAGTCATTACCAAAATGACAAAACCATCTAAGGGTGATGCCTCCTTGAAAACTATCAAGATCCATGGAATGTTTGAAAATACAAGCATGAACTCAGTCAATCATGTTTCTTCTACATGCTGGCAAGAGTTGCACAAGTTTTCTCCCTGGACGCTTCACATTCTCTGAAGTGCTTCACATTCCTTTATTCTAATAACTTCTGTGTTTCGTGCAGATGTTCAATTGATCTTGTGTGTCTTTGAGTTGTATCTTGATCCACATCATGTTTCCTTCACGGCCTTGTGATCCTGACACTTCAAGGGTCTTCACTGCTAAATTTCGTCTTTGTTCCCTATTTTCGTGGTAAAGCTCACCGATAACGAGATGTGATTGCTTCAACTACCGACATGACTCTTGAACATATGTGTCTCCAACATCTATCCCCCTTTTTCTACTCCTTTCTCAACTTGTTCCTTCAACAAGTTCCAACAAGATAATGTGCATAAGTAATTGCTCGACAACCGACCTTGTGCGTGGTTTACTTGGGGCTTGGGTTTCCCCAACTTCCTTGTTCTTCTTTGGCCTGACCCTTCTCCAGGGTATTTGATTGGGAGGACAGGGCCTTTGACATCTTTCCTTCCTGTGCAACCTCTTTCACTCCAACCTCCGTGCAGTGTGATATTACCCGTTCTACGGACAAAGGGAAATCTCCTTTTGGATCCTTGGGGATGCCTGCTGTGAGAAAGAATGAATCCTAATTTCTCTCCAATCGTATTAATTCCTCAACTACCAACAATTTAATCAGTGAGACATGAGAGATTTTCCATTTCGATTGATCCACTTTAGCCTGTGCATTGATTTCCATCTCTCGAAGGTTCTGGTGTAAGAAAAAGGGTAGATTTAATGGTCTCCTTCCTGTGAAGTGCATCAACAATCTAATGTGATGTGAGTGTATCCTATCAAACCTCCCTTCACAGGTGAAATATTTCCTGATTACTCCAAGTAGTCTTTGAAAAGGTTCCTGCAAATATCTACTCGGAATGCATGTCTCGACTTTCCCACGTAAACAATCTTGCTTGATGAAGTCTTCATAGAACTGCATGTCCAAGGGAATACCTTTAAACCACCTTTCTCCATGCAGAGGGATCTATGTTGTGGTTGAAAAAGTTTCTTTGGTTACCTGAGAAATGACACCCGAGATCACCGCATGAAATCCATCGAAACTGAGTGCGTACTGCTCAGTTAGTCTCATACTGAATACTTGATTTTTCCTGCAAAAATCCATGCACCCAAACCATTCAAAGGACACTCTGAGCTCTAGATCTTTGTTGATCAACGTCAAGTTTTTGGGCTTGGGCCCAACGTTTTTTCCACTTCGCGTGCCCCTCCTTATGTTTTGGGAGGTTTCCATGGTGCAACACATATTTTCCTTGCGCGCGGGGGATTAGGCATGGGCCCAAGGCAGTAGTCCTAATCAACCTGGGCTTGTGAGAGAAAACTAAAAACAATGCATAACCTTGACTGGTGAACATACTGCATGCAAAACATCCAGAATTTATAACAGAGTGGGTTAGAGGTGGAAACATGCCAGGGAACATTGAATTCATGGCGACTGGATGTTTTGAAGCACACTGAAGATTTTTCGTAGCGCATCCGTGCGACAAGTACACTTCGGGACGTGTAAGGTACAACTGATAAGGGTTTTTGGGCATATGTGATACGAGCACCATTTTTCATACTTTTATCCCTCATAATGAGATGATGATGGTCATTTCACTTCCTGATGTGACTTCTATTTAACAACTTGCATCAACCCTTAGCACGTAAAACTTCCTTTCTGATAGGACCCAACTTTTTGGGAATAGACTCGTACCAATTACACATGTTTTGACTCTGACATCCCTTCCCAACTCCAAGGGCCAACCAACCACTTGCTGACTTCGACCCCTTCGTTGTTCAGTACCTGATTTCACATGATTTGACACACATACCATAACCTGACTAAGGCCGGCTCTAACTAAAAAGGAAAATGATGGCGCTAACATGCAACACAAGTGGATTCTCACTGCCACTGACTATTTCACCAAGTGGATTGAGGATGTGCCCACCAGGAATGCCACTGAAAAGGTGATCATGAATTTCCCATAAACCAATATTTTTTTCAGATTCGGCTGCCCCAACAAGATTATAACAGAAAATTCCCAAGCATTCAAGTCCAAAGCCATCATCGACTTTTGTGGCAGCCATAACATTTCCTTGACACATTCCATGCCCTATTACACTCATGGGAATGGTCTAGTAGAGTCATCAAACAAAAGTCTCATCATGATTATCAAGAAGTTGTTGACCAAGAACAAGAAATCCCAGGACTCTAAGCTCAAGTATGCTTTGTGGGTTGACATAATCAACACCAAGAAGTCTTTGGGAACCTTGTCATTTCAGCTTGTCTATTGTGTAGACGTTGTTTTTCCCACCGATCTTGGTATACTAGTCCTAAAATTCTTGCAGGAAGAGATTGAGGAGCCAAATGACATGCAAAGGAGAATCTTCCATATTATAGAGGTTCAACAAAATAGAGAAGCGTTGGATCACAGGAGAAAAGAATACCAGAGAAAGATCAAATCATCCTTTGACAAGAAAACCAAGAAGGAGATATTTCAAGAAGGTGACCTGGTCTTGAGGTGGGATTCCATAAGGTATGACAAGTCTAAGAACGATAAGTTTGATAACCTATGGTTTGGTCCTTTTAAGGTGGTTTAGGTTCTGGACAATAACACATTTATCGTGCACAATCTAGATGATCCAGAGATCTCCGGAGGCCCCATAAATGGGAACTTCTTAAAACATAATATTTTCTAAGGATGAGGGAAGGTCCATCTTGTACCATAATTTGCTTTCCTTTTGTTTTTGCATTTGATTAGTTAGTTGTGTGCGAATAAAAACTCCATATCCCAACAAAGGAACTAGTGTTTAGTTGCAGTTTCAAGTTTCAATAAATACTTGATAGCCCAACAAAGGCACTAGGGTTAGCTTCAACGTTAGTTTTTAGAGATGCATGGCTGGATGACAGAACGTATGTAAGAAAAGGGAGGTGGGGGCAAGTTATTGAATTCAAAGGCATTGATATGTTGTTCTTAGCACCATACAAGGAAGTGCTATCCCCGGTTGGAGCCAATGTTGTAACCTAGGTCTGCACCCCTTCCTCTCCTCTCTCATTTCCCTATGCCTTGGTCAAATGTTTCCTCTTCTGGTTGATAAAGTCAGTTTCTCATCCATTCAATAACTTCGTTTTCCTTGTTGTCTTTCTTGACTGATTCTTTGCGCAAAGTTTTTTTGTTTTTCTTGAAGGATAAACACATATCGTGATTTTGTTTGAATTACTTGTCATATTGTTTTCCTTTAATTTAGATTACAACAGGTCAGTCAAGTATGTGGTATGCACATGGAAAAACCATGAGCAAAAATGCAACATTTAGAGAAATCCATTTCAGGCTTGAAATACAAGCAAACAGACAGGTTCAATTTTCAACGGTGGAGATCCCATGTACAGTTTGGATTAACGGCTCTCGTGCATTTAGGATTTCAAAATCATGCAAGGATTAATGACCAGACAAAAGCCCCAAAGTGTCAAAACGTCGAAATGCTGAAATGACATCAGGCCGCCACATCACTCCGTGCCCATACCAGTTCAAGAGTTTTCAATTCAGGGAAAACATAAACTCCTAAACGTTGAAGTGTTGAAGACACTTGGAACTCATCAGTTCAGACATGTGGCACTCATCCGTCAGAGTCACATGGCACCCATATGGAACTGACACATGGCACTCACTGCAAGAACCTTTGGGCATATCATCCTCTCATTTTCATGTGACACATGTCCCCCTTTTTTCCATGACACATCAGCATATGTGACATTATATGACATCAGGCCACCACCTCACTTTGCAACATTGTCATTACTTGAGTTTTCCATTTAAAGCAAGCACAATTCTCCGAAACCCAGAGCCTCGAAGTCCCAAAATATTTAGATGATAAAAACGGATTAATCCAGGTTTAATTAGTGATAAGAAAACGCTAATCACTTCGCGAGTTCAACACTTCGGGAGTTATATACACTGTTACATCCCAAACTCCTGAAGTCCTGAAGTACGAAGTGCCGAAGTGATGAGATATTGCCATGTCAACTAGGAGAAAGTTACTTCATGCGATTTCCATGCTTTACATCCCGATGTTCCGAAGCCCAAAGTGTCAAAGTGACAAGAGATTGCCACGTCAACCGAGAGAAAGTTACTTTGGGAAATTTACATGCTTTATATCCCGAATTCCCAAACTCTCAAAGTGTTGAACCCCTGAATTCCCAAAGTGACGTGAGGCTGCCATGTCGCTTTAGGCCCTACCACTCCACGGGTGTTTTTAAAATTACCATAGGCCGAAATCGCCAAAGCACCAGACCACTGAAGTCCAAAAGTTTTGAATTGGCACCATTGCTAAATGGATTTAGAGGAAGTCTAAAAATGGAAGACTAATAAAACTCTAGCAGGGGAGCTAAAATGTCAGGGTTACCCAGATCGCAGATTGAAACATGATCGACGACCACACTTCATTGCGAGGAATGAAAATTCTTGAACGTTAACATCCTTGAGTGGTCCCGCAATTGAAACCATGGTATAGCTAGAGAGGTACGTGGAAGTTGGTGGTGGATTGTGGGAGGTGGAGCGGTGTGGATCCAAACCTCCCTTGACACATTACGAAATCACATGCTTATATCACGTCTAGAGTCCAATCCGAGAGCAGCGTGTGGTGACAAAACTTGGCGTTAAGCCAAATCATTAGAGGAAAGTTCACAAGGAGAATGGGACACTAGCAGACCACGACCCGTCCATCATAGAGAAAACAAGGAGAAGATCTGGTTACGATTGAGACAGAGAAACTCATTGATAGTCAACAGGTACATAATGAAAGTTTTAGAATCCAGAGTCTGCAACACTATAATCGGGAACTCGAGAAACTATAGTTCGGACTGCAAAAGGAATGTCGAAGACTCCAGAAATACACTAGAAGGCATACCTCTTCCTCAAGCAGATAATGTGAAGAAATTTTCAATACAACCAGTTATCCTCAGTGGCCTCAAACACCGCACATGCATGCCAGTTCTCAATGTTGAATTAATTTCTATCACTCCTAGTATTTTCTACCAATCCCAGTTCATTCCAGTACAGGCATTAGTTCAGTTTCATCGCTAGTGGCAATTTTTAATTATTCAGTTCAAGACTCTTTTTATTTTAAAGCGAAATAAGTGGTATTCTATGTGTAATAAGAACCACTCTTTTTTATTAAGTCAAGTGTGAAGTATACATTGTTGTACTGCAGTAGTGTTTTAGTCAAGTTAATAATTTGTTCTACAATTGTTAATGTAGAGTTAAGTCTCAATCCCAGATGGACGAGATCCTCTACAATTCTGATAAATATGCAGTTTCTGTATGTTTTGAGGGTTGAGTTTTTGGGAAGGATAGCATTACACCAGATTGGTTGAACCCATTCTATGAAAGGATTAAATCTCTCTACCCGGTGAATATACTCTTGATGACATTGTTTCGTTCAAATCTTCATGTGTTTTTATCTTATCTTGAATGCAGTTTTTGATTTGTGAAAAGTTAATTTCATTTCCTTTGACTATTGTATAACTTGTCTTTATTGATATGTAACTTTTGAAAACAACTAATGCTTGGTGAATATTTATTTTTATTGCAACTTGAGGGAGTAATTGTGTTTTTTATACATGTTTAATGTCTTGAAATGATATTTTAAGTATTAAACTTCTCGCAACAGATTCTTCATTGAGTGGTTTGTTGTTTCCCTTTGTTTTTTATTATTTAATTTTTTCTGTGATTTGTGTGCCACCAGACAAGGAGGACCCTCATCCATATCATTTTTCCAACCCAATCATGCTCTTGTCTTGGTATAACCAACCCTCTAACTGACCAACAAAATTAAAAAGAAACCAACCATTCCAAACTTGAGGTGGCCTAGGTCCGCCCTTTAGCAGTCAGGTGCAGACTTTAGGACCAACACCAACAAGCAAAGAGAAACCTAGAAAAGTAAAAATGAATAGGTCTATAGTGGTTACTCCATGTGAAACATAAGTCACTTGGTTATTTTTCATGTTTGACTTCAACAACAATGAAGTTCAACAAAAGTTTTCCAAGCCAAAAACCTCTAACAAAATTCATGTTTGAAAATTATATGTATATGTGTGTGTATTTAATTATATAACTTAAATAAATTTAAATTTAAATTATAAAATTTATTTTATTTTTTAATCTAAAAACACACCGAATAGTTTTATATTATATACAAAAAGATGGTTTTACATTATCCACCTCGGTTGGGGCCTAACTGTAGAGGAAACTAGATCTCCAGCCAAGGATTATCATTAGAATATTTTCCATAACTAAGTTTTCTCCCCTTAAGAGGGACACAAAAAGGATATAAATGAAATAATTTTTTTTGTCTAGTCATACTAACCAACATGTTTTTTTCTAAAAAAAACACAAGAATAACCAAACTAGCTATCTAACATTTGGAGAAGGTGTATTCTTGTCCTCTTCCACCTCCAAAACCAAATATTTATCCTTATTATCATCATGTTATTGCTTTGGTTGTTGTGAATCAATGTCTACCACAATCATATTGGCACGTGTCTCCATAGAGCTATAATATCCTTCCACATGCTTCCCTTTTCCATCCTCATCTGCCATCTTTGAAATCATGATTTTGACCCCAAATATCAACTGACACAAATCTTTGAATTTTCCCTAAAAAATCCTAAGGGTGTGAAGGATCTCATGCTACTATTATTTGATTTTATCCAAAGCTCGATCCACCAACATTTTCACTATCCAATATGTCTCGACAATTCTAATTTTTTTTTTATCCCAAGTATGTATTTTCTCCAAAGCTTCAGCTACCAGCGTTTTCACCATCTAGTATGTAATCAATGTTAAAATTATTCTAAAACAGTAAAGTGTTTATGGTATTCTTCAAATTTAGTATATTGAAACAATAACTGCATGCATAAGGATCACTAAAAGAAAGACATCCACAATAAACATAAGATTTATCCTGGGAAACCCTCATGGGGGAGAAAACCTAGCAAAGCTTCTTCAATATAAATTCTTCAATAAGTACAATATCTCTCTCAAGAGAGATCTCACCAAAAACAATATCCACTAGAAACCCTAACCAGAATATAGTAGCTCACAACTAGACCAAGATAGTCCTTTACCAGATAACCAAAACCCTTAACCAGAATAACCTTCTTTTGTAGTTGCATCATCCTTCCTCTATAGTTGCATCACTATATCAAACTTGTACACTTGTGTGAGAGAGCATATTGTGTGTGTCTTGAAATGAGGCACCTAGCCTCTTATAAATACAAGTTGGATTTCCCAGAATCAGGTTAGAGCCGACCTGTCCACTTTACCCTTGTTGATTAAGGTTGGTTGCCATTGATGTCAACCCTTGAAGAAATACTCGTAGCACAAAGGTTTGGGTAATGGACCCAATAGTGTTTGATGTAAATATGACTCATTATTTTTTTGTCATGGTTGATAATAATTAAATATGGATGAACTCCAAATTGGTCCCCTTATGGTGAAAGCCCTCATGGGAAGACGCTTTGTGGAGTAAGAGAACCCATGATTAATTGTGGAATAATGAGATGAATAAAAGTGAATTTTCCAGGGACAATATCCTATATGGATAGCTCTTTTCATGTCATTTCCGGTGGTATGTGGAACGTCACATAATTCCTCACGGTTAGAGAGTTATGGCCATGAGAAGTTGGAGACCCCAGGTTTGGGTAATGGACCCAAGTTTGTTTGATGGGTAACGGTATGAGTTATGATATATTTTCAGATAATACTATTCTATATGGATATTACATGTCATTCCATTTCTGGTGGTATGTATAATGTCACATATGTCCTCACGGTTTGAGAGTTATGGCCTTACGAAGTTGGAGGACCCTCATATGTCATCTAGAAGCCCCAAAAGGTCAAAGTAATCAAAGTGGTTTAAGAGATTTTAAAAGGTAAATAATAAAGTGAAGTGATGAG
>ML777761.1:2518111-2530524 GCA_009831015.1 Picea engelmannii | reverse complement strand
CATGATTGGAACATACTTGGTACATGGTTGGATGCACTTGTTTATGGTACAGGTTGATTACAGGTTGGTTCATGGTTGATGCACTTGTTTATGGTACAGGTTGATTACAGGTTGGTGCATGGTTGATGCACTTGTTTATGGTATAGGTTTACAGTGGTATATCTCATAGTGATAGTGTGACAGTGGTTCCATCATTCTACTTCTACTTCAGGGTGGCAGGACGGGGCAAGGACAGGTGGTTGTAGTCACCTTCCAGTTGTAGCCAGAGAACATTGGGGGTTGTAGCCTCCTTCTAGTTATAGCCAGAGATTTGGGGAGTTGGAGTTTCCCTCGGGTTGTAGATTGAGAAACTAGGGGGTTGGAGCCTCCTTCCAGTTGTCGCTGGAAAACAAAGGAAGTTGGTGCTTCCAATGAATGTAATTCTTCAAGACATATAAGAAAAAACATTCTGTGGTTTTCTCCCGATTTGGGTTTCCATGTAAAACACTGGTGTATTGTGTATGTGTGTGATTGTTTATTTATTACTACTCATTATTGGATAATAATTCTACATTGATATAACATTTGAAGAAAAAGGATTATAATTACATTATTACTGATTCACCCCCCCTCTCAATATTCCAACAATTGGTATCAGAGCAGGTTCCTTCAGAAATCAGTTTAACCACTGAAAGGTAGATCATGGAGAGTACCAACTCGTATAAAAATGGAATACCACAATTTGATGGACAAAAGTATGATTTTTGGAGCCTAATGATGAAGGCATATATACAAGCACAGGGATTTCAAGTTTGGCAATCAATTGTAGATGGATACACAGCACCAACAGTTCCACCAACAAATGACAAAGCAGTGAAACTCGGTGAGAATAATTCCAAAGCCATAAATGCACTTTTGAATGGTCTCAGTGATACAGTATTCACCAAAGTATTGGCCATGGATGAAGAATTGGATCAAATAGAGAAAAATGACACTTGGGAATTGATTCCAAGACCAAAGAATAAGAATGTGATCGACACAAAATGGGTTTTCAGGAATAAATTGAATGAGGATGGGCAGGTTACAAGGAACAAATCTAGATTGGTATGTAAAGGATATGCACAGATTGAAGGAATTGACTTTGAAGAGACATATGCCCGAGTTTCTAGAATGGAAGCAATCTGTTTTCTTTTAGCTTACGCATGCTCCAAAAATGTTAAAGTATATCATATGGACGTAAAATCATCTTTTCTGAATGGGGAACTTGAAGAAGAAGTCCGCATTGAACAACCAGAAGGATTTTAGTTGTTAGAGAACACAGACTATGTGTGTAAATTAAAGAAGGCCTTGTATGGTCTAAAACAGGCTCCTAAAGCATGGTACTCCAGACTGGATAAGTATCTGCAGTAGGCAGGGTTCAGAAAAGGAAGTGGAGACAATAACCTCTACATCAAGGTAAGTCAAGGTAATATTTTATTAATTGAAGTTTATGTTGATGATATTATTTTTGGTAGTGATGTTGACATGTTAAGCCAGAAATTTGCAAAAGACATGCATAATGAATTTGAAATGTCGTTACTTGGAGAACTATCATTACGTTATTACTAATTCACCCCCCCTCTCAGTAATCCAACAACCCTTCTAATTTACAATTGATTTGTCAAGGCACAATAAGACTGACTTTTACAAAGGCACAATAAGGCCGACTTAAAAAATATAATATAACATTATATTTGAGGGTTTTTTCTTGGTCAAATAAAATATGAATATAATAATATCTTCTGAAGCTACTCAAACTTCAACACTGCCTCTTAACAAGGAAGGTATTCTTTGGTACGATCTTCACGACTACTTCTGCTCTTTTATACACTTGACCATCGACTTGTTGAATTTCCAAAAATATATACTGAAGAAGTTCTGTAACCACATTAGCATCCATGGTTTCATCATCCATCCGTGATTTATGTCATCATGGGTATTTCACTCGTCAGCTCACAAAAAATATGGCATCTAGTTCTACAATGAACTAGTAACCTCTAGTTGGAACACCATACAACTGGTCCACAATGACCAAGCATATAATCGTGAGGATTAGGTGATGTAGTGAAAATGCACTACCCATCTATCTTGATTCTAGGAAACACATCCAACCACACAGGTTGGCCCACTAGATTAAAAGTCAAGTAATTAACCATCCCTGAAGGAATGGAATCTACTGACCTTATATGCGGTCATGCTGAGTGGTGCCATAGTCAGTAAATTTGGGTACCTGAATTTTTCACTGGAGTAGCAATCTACGTACCAAGATTTTTCACTGGAGTAGCAGTAACTTGACATACCGGGGTTTATCACTAGATTAACCATTTGCGTACCATGATTTATCACTGGAGTAGCAGTAACTCGGCGTACATAGATTTATCACTGGAGTAGCCATTTGCATACCAGTATCTATCATTGGGGTAGCAGTAACTCGGTGTACCAGGATTTATCATTGGAGTAGCCATAACATGTCCATGAATGACCTCCCGTTGCTTCTACCACATGATGAATCTTATGCCTAGATATCAACTATAAATCATCCCTCCTTCTTACTAGGGACATCCTTCTGGACCACACCAAGCTTGTCTCTGAAGTACACAAACTTCACTTTCAATAGAGACTTGGTCAACACGTCAGCTATCTTCTCATATGTAGTGACATAATGGAGCTTCATTGCTCCCCTTTGTACCATATCTTTGATATAATGGTACCTGATCTCGATGTTCTTGGACTTGTCATGGAATACTAGGTTCTTTTTCAACTTCACACAAATCTGTTTGTCACACCATATACAATTTGCCTCTAACTCGAGATCAAACAACACTGCAAGAAGCTTCCGAAGCCACACTGTTTTGTTTCTAGATAAACACACTGCTATATACTCTACTTCATCTGTATTGAGTGCCACACTAGTCTTCTTCCTGTTGAACCATGAGATCACAGTTGATCGCATACTAAAGCAACATCCATATGTACTCTTCTGGTATGTAACACTACCAGCCCAATCTAAATCAGTAAAGCCTTGTAGGTTTATCTCATGATCTGAAGCATATATAACTCCATAATCAATTGTACCGTTCAAGTACCTCAACACATGTTTTTCTACAACCAAGTGAACGCTTCTCAGATCAACCATAAATAGACTCAATGTGTTCACCAAAAAACATACATATGGCCTCATGTTTGTTAAGTACATCAACGAAATGATCATCTATCTATACATGGTGGAATCCACTATCTATGAATATGTATCTCTTAACAACTTCAGATTTGTCACCATCAGTGTAGTAATGGCCTTACAATCCATCATTCTAAACCTCTTTAGAATCTCAACACCATATTTTCCTTAGTTAAGGAAAATCTCACTCGGTCTTTGCCATACCTCTAGACTGAAGAAGTAATGCATCATGCCTAGGTGTTTCATTTGAAAATCTACAACAAGATTCCTCTTACTATCAGTGATAAGATTCTCTTATCCTGTTAGAAATAGGTCATCCACATACAATAGTAGTATCATTGGTCCACCATCCCCAACCTTTAAGTACAGGTTGGAATTTTCTTTACTCTTGGTACATCCCAAGCTCATCATGAAGTTGTCAAATCTACCGTACCATGCTCTGAGTGCTTGATTTAACCCACACAGGGATTTCTTCAATATGCACACATGTGTCTAACTGTCATGTGTCTCAAAACCTTGTGGATTCTACACATACACTTCCTCTTCTACTACACCATTTAGAAAAGTTGTCTTCACATCCATTTGGTGTACTTTCCATTTATTTACTGTGGCTAATGCAAGTTTGGCTCTAATCGAAGAGTATCTTTCCACATGAGGATAAAAACTATCCTCATAATATATTCCTTCTTTTTGAGAGAAACCACGTTCCATGAACCTTGCCTTGTGCTTATCAATACTTCCATCTATTGAATGCTTCATCTTGTAAATCCACTTGGAAGATACAATTGTCTTTTATTTTGGTGTTAGAACCACATCCCAAACATCATTCTTTCCAATGGACGGGTACTCTTAAACCATGGGATCCTTCCATTCTTTCTTCTTTACAAACTCTTCATAACTAGTAAGATATGCATCAATGATGTCACTTAGCAATGCCACATACCTAGAGTAAGTTTGTGGCCTCTTTCTTTCTCTCAAGGATCCATCTGAAGCACCATGCTTTTTTTCATATTGAATGATTTCCCGAGCCCAATTTGGTATTCTCTTCTTAGTATTCATCTTTGGAGATAAATCTGCAGGTATTTTTGGTTCTTCTATATCATTATATTATAATACAACATCATCACCTACATCTATATCTGTGACTCTGGGAGCTTCATGATCCTCATCATGAATCTCATCTGAATCATGTTGTATTTATTTATTGAAAGTTGCATCCTCATCAAAGGTGACATCTCTGCTATCTTCAATATTATGGTGACTAGGGATGTGAAATCGGTATGCCTTCGATGCCTCATTGTATCAAAAAAATATACCCTTGTTTCCTGAAGGATCCAACTTCGATATTTTTTCCTTGGGGACAATCACATATACTGGACAACCAAATATCCACAGGTGGTTGACCTCTGTATTTTCACTTGTAAACATCTCTTCTGGTGTCTTGTTCCCAAGTACTCTGTGGGGACTTATTCTCTGCACATATACAATGGTCTCGGTTGCCTCTTCCCACATATGCATCGATAAGTCTTGATCATGAATCATGGCCTTCACTACTTCCATGATTGCACAATTCTTTCTTTCTGCCACACCATTATGTTGAGGATTGTAGGGAGTAGAGAGATCCCTCTTAATCCCAACTTCCTTACAGAATGAGTTGAATTCATTTGATGTGAATTCACTTCCATTATTCGACCTTAGTATTTTTATCTTCTTTTCAAACAGGTTTTCAACAAGTTCCTTGAACTCTTTGAACTTGTTGAACACTTCATGTTTATCCTTCAAAAAGTAAATCCAAGTTTTACTTGAGAAATAATCAATAAATGAAACATAGTATACATACATGCTAAGTCAAGTGGTTGACATCGATCCACACATGTATGAGTGTATAATGTCCAGGACTCCCTTAGCTTTGCTATCACTGCTTGGAAATGGTTTCTTCACGTTCTTTCCTTCTGCACATTCCTTGCATATTCCTTCATGGTCCACTTGGATTTATGGAAAACATGTCACCATATTTCTCACGATTGGTAGGCCTTTGTAATGCATATGAACAAACCTCCTATGCCATAGTTCACTTGGAGTAACTATGTTGTGTACTAATGCTGAAACAAATTTCCTTTTAACTTGTATAAGCCTCCTTCTTAGACCAAAATCACTACGACATCATCAATAGATTTTCCTTTAGGCCACATGAGGACTTCCCCATCAATGAAAGAAACTTTGAATCCTTTCTCATCTAAAGCTGAGATAGAAAGGAGATTCTTCTTCAACCCAAGTACATACAACACATCCTTCATCTTCATAGGGTTTCTAGAGTCTAACTTGTAGGATGCCTCTCCTACTCCTTTAATGAGATATTGATAGTCATCACCTATTTTTACCTTGTGAGGTGAATCTTTCTGAACTAGAACTGAGAGAGATTCCTTATAACCAGTCATGTTCTTAGAAGCACCACTATCAATAATCCATGTGTCACTTTCATGAGTAACTGTACCTGTAAGAGCTAAGATCAAAACATATTCTTCACTTGAGTCTTCATCTTTGGATTTCTCATGATCATGTTCATCATTTTCTACGGCATGCGCATGATGTATATTATACTTTCCTTTTCTGACCTAACATTTGGAGTTGGGAAAGTTTATGGAAATGTGTCACATCTTTTGACAAATGAAGAAAATGTAACTTGAGAAATCCTTCGTGAATTTGTGAGCCTTTTTTAATCCATGAGGTTTCTTATGTGAGTGAACTTCCTTCTTACTCTTTCCTTTTCTAGAATGTGTTGCTAGGGATTGATTTTCTTCATTGCCTAGTTTCTCTTCTCTAGCTTCCAATCTGGATTCTTCCTGAGTACAATCCTCCCATAGTATGCTAAACCTTTCTATCCTTCTTCTTGAACATATACTCTGAATGAATGATTCCCAAGATATAAGGAGACCATTCAATGTAGTCATCACCAACATGGATTGTTCGATTGTGTCTCGAATGGATTCCGACTGTTCTTTGATATGAGACACTCTTGTGAAGTATGATTAGATAGTTTCTGAAATTTTCATCTTTACATTCTTGAGTTGTGTTCTCAAGGTCATCTTCTTGTTGATATTCTTTCCTTCATAAAATTGGGATAAGGCATCAAACATTTGCTTCGGAATTGTTAATGATGAGACACAGGGGATCAAATGATGCTTGATAGAATCAACAATGATTATCTTCACCTTCACTAGGTTCTTTTTGTACTTTTATTTGGCCTCATATTCATTAGGTTTTGGAAATTCTTATTTTATGAAATCTTCTAGATCATTCTTTTCTAGAATGAGCATCACTCTGTACTTCCATGCTCGTAAGTTATATGCACCTTCAAGATTTTCATAAAGATTGGTACTGGGTTCCATCATGTACTTGAACAATACAATAAAGAGACAATTTTTTTCAAAGAAAGTTTTTGTACTTACCAGAGAGTGCTATCTAATGTGACCAGTTCCAGCTTCAATTCTGCAGCTTCCAAGACTTCTTGAACTACTGTTTATGAGGAAACCTTAATTTTCCAAAATGTGAATTTTAGAATTCTGCTCTGAGGGAAAGGAGCACCCTCCTAAGGCAAGTTCCTTGGTGGTCTTGCTTTGACCAATGGCCTTCAAAAAGAGGATGAAAACACCTCCTAGGGTTTGTGCAGTTGTAGCAAATGCAACAATTGTAGTTTACAAAAATTTGTCAAACTGAGAATCTAATCCCAAGGAAAGATGTGCTAGGGTTAAGAGAGTATCCCTATGGTCTTAGTTTCCCCAGCAAGCACTTCTAAAATACGTAAATGGATTATTTCAGGCCCACTCTAATACCATGTTAAAATTCTTCTTAAGAAATTAAGTTTGTATAGTATTCTTTAATTTTAGTCTATTGAAACAATAACTACATGCATAAGGACAACCTAAAGAAATACATCCACAGTAAACACAAGATTTTTCCTGGGAAACCCTCGTGGGGGAGAAAACCTAACAAATATTATTCAATATAGATTATTCAACAAGTACAATGTCTCTCTCAAAAGAGATCTCACCAAAAAAGAAGATCCACAAGAAACCCTAACTAGAATATAGTAGTGCACATAGTCCTTCACCAGATAACCAAAGCCCTTAACCAGAATAATCTTCTTATGTAGTTGCATCACCCTTCCTTTTTAGTTGTGTCACTATATCAGACTTGCACACTTCTATGAGAGATATTGTTGTGTGTGTCTTTCAAATGAGGCACCTAACCTCTTATAAATACAAGTTGGATTGCCCAGAATTTGGTGAGTGATCAAGGTGGATATTGGTGGCCATCGACCTATTCCAACTAGCTCCTCTTAACAATTTTTAGTTCAACATGTTTCTCTGTAATGATGAAATTTATTTTTAATTTTGTTTTCTTCACTTTCAAGGATATCTTGAATCCCTACACAACATCTAGGTGGATATTTATGTCTGCCCACCTATTCCAACTGGCTTATTTTGGAAGTTTTCACGTCAGTACATCTTTCTGTACTTCCAGGGCCATTTTGGGGCCCTAAACAATGATGTTTTGGCTTGCCACACTCAAAATGTATAAATAGTCATATTTTGACAACATAATGTGTATTTATCGAAAATACCTTTCCAACAGGCTATCAAACGCCTAAAATGGAGGTCGTATGCAAGAGTTACAACACTAGAAAGTTGAGGTACCAACTTACCCATCAGGGCCCACATGAATTTTGGTGTTTCATCTCCTAGGGTTAGGTTTTTGGATGTCAACGATTTTGGAATTCATGATTAATGTTAAGGTCTTTGGAACCTCATTATAATCATTATTCTAAGACATATGCGCGTAGCAACCATATCTCTTCTCAGAGATAGCTACCACCATTCGAGCAAGTTGTTTAATAGTTTCAACCTATTTTCTTTATTCAATAGAAGTTATTGTTCACTGGATATCTGTTGTTGTTCTCTGTATCTCTATGTTATTGTATTCAATATGTTATTTATTTTTTTCCATTGATAAATATGGATCAGTGGTATTAAAGTGGTCTACTCTTCATTTGCTTTTCTTCATGCATGTTGCCTACAAGATCTGGGTATAAGAAGTTAGGACTCAAACCAGTTGAGCCTTTGCAAGATCGGTCGTGCCAAGCCTGAAAAAATATCATGGGGGATGACAAGAAAGATTATGGAGTAGGATATCCTTTTAAATTTTTTCTCAAGGAATCCCTTACATGACAAATGAATGAAATGATGAACAAATTTGCATAGATCCTTTGAAGGTTTCCCACACGAGACACATCTTCATCAAGCAGCCATGCAACCCCCTTCAAGGTAAAAGTAAAATTTGATATTCCATTATTTGAAGGACTGTGTTTGTTGGCCCTTGGGTATGGAAGTAAGTGAAGAATAAAGTAGAAAAGATGAACTGCAAATTGCGTGGAAGACACAGTGACTGAGACTGGGTCGAAGTGAGTAGAAGAGAAGAAAAGATGGTGCAAAGTAAGAGAAAGCAAGTTGTTGAACGAGAGGATTGAGGATGACAGATCAGAAAGGAATATAGATTGTGGACAACTCAACAAGTGGGAAAAATCCACCGTTGGATTCTTTCGAGCACCATGCGAGAAGGAAGGAAAGACAGGCTGGCAAAGCCCTGAAAATATGGGTCAAGTTGACCTAGGGTTTTAGACACCTAGGGTTTTGGTATATAGGGTTTTGACACTTAGGTCTTAACCTAAGGTTGTCAGTGAGTGATTGTAATGTATAAATAAGAACCTAGATGAGGGAAGAGGGTGAGTTATGAGTTTGTTGCTCGATTATGTTATGAGAAGGGATTTCTATTGAGAGAGAACTATTGTAAGGTGAGAACCTTCAAGTATTGTAAGATCTTTAGCTGGGTGTGAAGATCAAACCTGTAGCTGTGTGCACAGGGAAGGGAGAGAATATAGAAGAGAGAAGATCTGCTAGCTAAGAGAATAGATAGAACTCTATGCTTTCATCTTAATATATTATAAGGCACAGTTCTGTGGACGTATCCCTAGAGAGAGGGTGAACCACGTATATCTTGTGTTATGTGTGATTAATGTTGTGTTATCTGTTAATCGATATGTTGTTATTGTGATATTGTGTTAGATATGAAATATAACTTGTGCAGTAGGTTTAAGGAAGACAAAATAATACTAGGTTGTTGTGTGTTGTTTCTTTGAATACATTTTACATTCCTTTTGGTTGTAGACACTTGTGTCCTGCAACCCCCTATAGCTACTTCAGGTGAGACTGCATCTTCTTTGCAGGTGTTTCCGAAAGGGTCAGTAGTTGGGGCTTGTTGGTGCACTCTTGAGTATTGAACCTTGGGTCTACTGTTGTGCCAACAAATGGTTCTGTTGCTGTGACAGGGATCTTCTTGAGGGAATGTCAAGGTGGTTTCCATTGAAGACAAAGATTTAGAAGTGGATAGAATATCAAGAAAAGGACTTCGCTGAAGCCCAGAACAAGAATCTTAATATTAGTACAGAGGATTGGTTGGGAAGGTATATTTTTACTGATATACACGAGATTTTCTTTGGAGGGATTCATAAGGATCTATACGAGTGGTTAGACAGATTATCAGATATCCAATTCGAGATCACATATAAGCCACCTGTGTTTTGGATGTCGATGCTGATAAAGAAGGTTAAGAGAGTTGATAATGCCATGTCAAGAGCAGTGGATCACTGGTTTGATAGTACCATTGGAGGGTATATCACCGAGTTTGCTATTGACAGAGTAGAGTCGTATAACCAAGCAGAGAGATATTTCTTTAAGGGACATAGAGGAAACTTTTTACATTTTCTGAAGTTGAAGATCAAGATTCTATTGCATGAGAAGAACATATTGAAGCTGCAGTAGTGGGTCAGATTGAAGAGCTAATGTTCAAGAATTCAGACAACGACATTGACACAGAGATTGGACATACGCGTAGTGGAAGGATATTCAAAGAAGTTCCTTTGGAGAACTTGTTTGAGAGAGATCAAGAACCTCTTCTGTAGGAAGAAGGATTCTATAGTGGGGAAGAGGAAGAGCTACTGATTGAAGAATAGTCAAGATCCGTTGGACCAAGAGAACAAAAGACTGAAGAACCTTGTTGAGAATATCTAGGCACTTCAGGAACTATGAAGATCATTGAAGTAAGTACTATTACTTCTCCTTTTGTCTCAACAACATTAAGTAACCAGAGTAACCAAAGTTATCAGAGCACTCAGAGAACTAGCACAAGTAGCTCATTACCTACTCAGTCAGGAAACCTAGGAATATCTATGGCCAACGAGATGAGGTTAACCACCTTTAAGGGAGATGGATCTTAAGATCCTGAGAAGCATTCATTCCTATGTGAAGCTATATGGAGTATTAAGAATATCACTGATGAAGTTTTTAAACGATATCAGTTCAACACTACCCTAGGAGACCGCACACTGAGTTGGTACATGAAGTTTTTCCAAAAATTTTCCCATCCCAAACCGTTGAACTAGATAAAAACTGC
The DNA here is from genome assembly GCA_009831015.1 of Picea engelmannii. NCBI lineage: Eukaryota > Viridiplantae > Streptophyta > Pinopsida > Pinales > Pinaceae > Picea > Picea engelmannii. The sequence continues at coordinate 2,519,819 of ML777761.1, read as the reverse complement.
GCTGATTCTAGAGTTCAAGAAACCCAAGTCGGAGTCATAGTGCATTACAGAACTAAAATAAATCAAGAAAATAATAGATGAGCCTATGTGGGAGTTTGATCAAAGGTTTAAAACCTTAACAGGCCATTAGATTTTTCATATCCCAGACGAGTAGAACAAGGACTGGTTCATTGCTGCCCTCCTACCACACATCATAGTCCCTTTGATGCAATAGAAGATATCTTTGTAGACTGAGGCACTAGAGATCGCCATGAAACTAGAATCAACCCCTATGGGAGAATCCAGCTAAGGTATGAGTCAAATATTGAGTTAGCTAACTAGCTTATCATTGCAAGTTGAAGATATGAAGAAAGACAAGGGACAATATAAAAGAGAAGATATCTGGTGTATTAGATGCAAATCAGAAGTCGATGACAAGGGGCATTGTCCCCTATTTCATGATTATTTGGCATCTGGAGCCCCAAGTCCTTTAAAGCAAGTTACCTTGCCTTGGTGCGAGGTATGTAGAAATCGACATCGCCCTGGTGAATGCTACTATGTGCAAAAATATGTCCAGACACCCACAAATTTGTATTTCACGTTCTTTAATTCAGTAGGACACGATGATAGGGATTTTAGAGCTTATGATCTCATGCATGAAATTTCAAGGGATATATACAAAATTCAAGGTGAAGTACAACAAGAAGGAAGCATTGTGCAGTGTAATTCCCCAAGAAGATGAAACTTCAACCCTCATGGTGGATTCAGATGACGAGGACGAGGAGGAGGTATAGGTCAAGGTCGAGGACATATCCTCTTTTATAACTGTGCACATCCAGGGCACTTGGCAAGGGATTGTCAGAACCCTTGTACCACTTGCAACTACTGCAACTCATTCGAACATGTCATAGAAGATTGTCTTGCGCTGTTAGCCAAACTTCAAGATAAATGAGGAGGAAACCATAAATTACAACTAATCAAAGGAGAACCTCACAGAGAAGATCCCAGAGTCGATTTTATCAATAGAGGATGTGCTGTTACAGGAGAAGACAGAGTGACCTAGGGAAAGACTACAAAAGAATCAAGGGTCAGGAAAGATGCAGAGAAGACCCAAAATTTTGATGCAAAGAAAGAAAAACAAGTGTTCGAGGAGGCAAGAAAGGATTTCGAAAGAGATCAGGATTCTTCATCAAAGGTTATACCATAAGCTAGAGAATATGGAATGCGTCTAGAATTCAATCAATCTGCTCTGCCAAAAGGAGGAAAAGAGGTAAGGAAGATCATGGAATTTTTATATACTTGTATTAAGTTGATTCAGGATGAAAGTGTTGTACAAGAGCTACACAACTTGATTAGATAGTATGAGCTAAGGAAGGTATACCCCTTACTGAGTAGAGCAGTACACAAAATATCTAAAACAAGGATGACAAATAAAGAATTACACCTCAATGCTCAAATTGGAGAGTATGATATAGACTATGTCGTCCTTGACTTAGGGTCAGAAGTCAATGTCATCACTGTTGATTAAGGTTGGTTTTCATTGATGTCAACCCTTGAAGAAATCCCTGTAGCACAAAGGTTTAGGAAATGGACCCAATATTGTTTGATGTAAATATGACTCATTATTGTTTTTTCATGGTTGATAAGAAGTAAATATGGATGAACTCCAAAGTGGTCCCCTTATGGTGAAAGCCCTCATGGGAAGATGCTTTGTGGAGTAAGAGAACCC
>ML777761.1:2495300-2517550 GCA_009831015.1 Picea engelmannii | reverse complement strand
ATATTGAATATCTATATGTGTTTGAGGTAACCAAGGATATCTAAACCAGAATTCTGAGTGAAGGTGAAGAAAAGAAGGCCGAAATGCAAGGAAGGATAAATTCTTTTGATGGTGCTTTCTAAGGTATGTTATTTACAGGTCATTTCACCATTTTCGCTATAACTTGTTTTTTATAATGATTCAGACCATGAAATTACTATGAAAGTGAGAAAACATATCCAAGTATATGTTGTAAAAAAATCAGCTTGTGGGTCGTTTTATTTTGGGAGTTACAGTCCATGGAAAATAGGGTTTGTGGCCAGGCCTAAAACTAGTCAAAATCAGGTGTTTCGGGTAAAAACATCATAAATTATTCATAACAGATCCAAATTTAGTGATAAAAAATGTCTTGGCTAGGGTAAAATCTATAGTATGTTTTTTAATAGTTTCATATCAATTCATAAAATATTTTGTGCGGGGAATGCTCTACAAGGTCTCTCTCTAGAATAATATAGAATTCAATAAGGTATGCCATTTTTGCTATAACTCCTTTTATGAGAGGTTCCAAGTAGTGCCACTTGGAGGAATTACATAAAAAAAAATTGAAGAACATTGTGTATCGGTTTCATATGTTTATACATTACAGGTTCAAAGTTATGATTACTTCAAGTTAGGGTTGTTGACTAATCCAAAACTAGGCATGTGAGACTAAAGAAAAGTTTGATGAAAATGCTAGTCTCTTGTTTTTAAAGTTAAGGAAGGTTTACAAGAATGTGATCATATACACCAAGTCTATTACTTTCAAGAATAATTAATGAGTGCTATAGAAGTTATCAGAAGAGAAAAGAAGAAAAACAAGAAACTACAAGCAGAACTAGGTAAGAAAAAAGACACTCAAGAACTAGAACAAATGATCACAAAATTGAAGGTTCAAATAGAAGAAGATAAAAGAATTGAAGAAGCACTAAAATAACAGCTAGAAGGAAAGGACAGGATCATTGGAAACCTAGAAGCAGAGATTGTCACACTAAGAAAGGATATTCAAAAGAAAAATATGCAGAATAGCTCAAAAGTTCTGGACGACATTATCAACAGTCAAAAATCTTATCTTGACAAGTCCGGACTTGGATACAATCGAACAGAAAAGGGATCAAGCTCCAAAACAACAGAGCAAGAAACAAATCCAAAAATTTATGTAGAAACAATCAAAGGGGATAAAAAGATACACAAGTAAGATTACAAGGACACTCCTCCATGGAGAAGATTCATATTTCAGAATCAACAACAGATAGACAGGCCTCAAGAAGAAGAAGGATTCATAAGAGCACCTCCTTTCATAAGTTCTTCAACTACCAGGTATCAAACTATATTTTTTGGTTTATGTTATGCATGTAATAATTTTGGACATAAAGCTGTAAATTGCAGAGCTAACAACATGAACAATAACTATTTTGAGAGCCATACACAAAGGGATTATTCAAGAAGACCTAGTGAAACACAGAGAAGAACTTACAATAGGTTTGAATCTTTGAGCACTGAAGTAGAATGTTACAAATGTAACAATTTTGGACACATGGCCCAAAATTGCAGAATGATAGTCCCTCCTAAAGAAACTCAACAGAGTCACAAACAAGAACATCGGAAAATGACATGGATAATAAAGCAAGATCAGTATAGCAATGAAAAATGCACAGTCGCTCTACAAGCTAAACATAAGAAACGTGGTTGTTATGTTGACAGTGGATGTTCAAAACACATGACAGGTGATAGAGACAAGTTTCTTACATTACGAAAGGAAAGAGATGGATCAATCTCCTTTGGAAATGATGATTCATCCAAAATCATTGGAAAAGGCACATCTGAATTGGGAACAAGAATGAAAAGGCATAAAATGTTCTACTAGTAGAAGATATGAAACATAATCTTTTAAGTGTGATTCAAATGTGTGACTAAGGTTATAAAGTTACTTTCGATTCACAATAGTGTGAGATAAGAAAATAAGGTTCAGGGAAATTGGTCACTACAGCTGCAAGAACTTCAAGCACCATATATGTGTTAAGCGAAATTGGAAATGAAAAGTGTTGTCTAGGAAAGGAAGATTAAAGTTGGCTATGGCACAAAAGAATGGGTCACATGCATTTTGATAACCTTGTCAAAGTCAGAAAAAGAGAAGCAGTCAGAGAAATCCCCAGATCACGAAATCAACCAACACTTTGTGCAAGCATTGCCAACAAGGAAAGCAAACAAAAACCAGGTTCAAATCAAAGGAATATTCAACAACAAAACCACTAGAAATTGTGCATACTGATCTAGTTGGACCAACTACAACAAAAGGCTTAAAAGGTGAGAGATACTTTATTTTATTAGTTGATGATTATACAAGAATGACTACAGTTTTCTTTCTCAAGAACAAATCGAAAGCTTTTGAAAATTTCGAGATCTACAAGGAAATGGTTGAAAATGAGATGGATTCAAGAATCAAATGCTTAAGATTGGATAATGGAGGAGAATTCACCTCAAAGAAATTTATGGAATACTACAACAATCATGGAATAAAATGGAAATTCTTCGTCGCTAGGACACCTCAACAGAATGGAGTTGTTGAAAGAAAGAACATGACAGTACAAGAAATGGTTCAAACAATGATAATGGATTCAAAGTTGACAGATATTTTTTGGACACAGGCAGTGCATACAACAATTCACATTCAAAACATAGTAATGCTCAGAAACAACACTGATAAAACTCCCTACGAGCTATGGAAAGGAAGACCAACAAATGTGAAGCACTTCAAAGTTTTTGGAAGCAAATGCTACATCAAAAGAGAAGATGGAAGAATGGGAAAGTTTGACTTTCATGTGGACAAATGAATACTTGTTGGTTACTCAGGTACAAGGAAAGCATAAAAGTGTTACAATCTAAGATTAAACAAATTTGTGGAAAGCATCAACGTAACAATTGATGAAACAGGTAGACCAGAATCGAAGAAAGAAGAAAACAAATCAATGGAACAACTTTTTCAAGAAGAAGATGAAAAATAAGAAGAAGAGGAAGATGAAGAGAATCCGACAGAAGTAGAAGAGCAAGTTCAACAAGTATCTCCAAAGACACCTAGCAAACAAGTACAGAAGAATCATCCTTTAGATTAGACTATTGGAAACAAAGATGCAAGAGTTGAGACTAAAAGAAAAATCTGTTCACCAGAACAAACACACCTGGCACTCTTATCTACAATTGAACCAAACTGTTTTGAAGAAGTCAACAAGGATGAATTTTGGAATAAGGCCATGGATGAAGAATTGGATCAAATAGAGAAAAATGACACTTGGGAATTGGTTCCAAGACCAAAGAATAAGAATGTGATCGACACAAACTAGGTTTTCAGGAACAAATTGAATGAAGATGGACATGTTACAAGGAACAAAGCTAGATTGTTATGTAAAGGATATGCATAGATTGAAGGAATCGACTTTGAAGAGACATTTTCCCCAGTTGCCAGAATGGAAGAAATCTGTTTGCTTTTATCTTATACATGCTCCAAAAATGTTAAAGTATATCATATGGACGTAAAATCAACTTTTCTAAATGGGGAACTTGAAGAAGAAGTCTACATTTAACAACTAGAAATATTTCGGTTGTCAAAGAACACAGACTATGTGTGTAAATTAAAGAAGCCTTTGTATGGTCTAAAACTGGCTCCTAGAGCATGGTACTCTAGACTGGATAAGTATCTGCAGCAGGCAAGGTTCATAAAAGAAAGTGCAAACAACAACCTCTACATCAAGGTAAGTCAAGGTAATATTTTATTAATTGAAGTTTATGTTGATGATATTATTTTTGGTAGTGATGATGACACATTAAGACAGAAATTTGCAAAAGACATGCATAATGAATTTGAAATGTCATTACTTGGAGTACTATCATTCTTTCTAGGACTTCAGATATGTCAAAGCAACCAAGGAATTTTTATTTCTCAAACCAAGTATATCAAAGAAATGCCTAGAGGTTCGGAATGGAAGATTACAAACCAGTTATCACTCCCATGCAAACCAATTGTAAGTTGAGCAAATATGATGATTCAAAGTCTACAGATCAGAGGAAATATAGGTCAATGAGTGGTAGTCTACTATATGTGACAGCATCTAGACCAGATGCAATGCAGGCAGTTGGACAGGTGGCATGATTTAAAGTAGCACCAAAGGAATCACATGTATTAGCAGTAAAGAGGATCTTCAGATATCTCAAAGGAACAAAAGAGTTTGGATTATGGTATCCAAAAAGAAAATATCTATCACTTATTGCCTACACAGATGTAGATTGGGCAGGTTGTATTGATGACCGACGAAGCACTAGTGGAGCAGTGTTCTACTTAGGGGAGTGTTTGGTATCATGGCTAAGGAAGAAATAATCATGAATATCTCTATCTACAGCCGAGGGAGAATATATTGCAGCAACAACATGTTGTACACAGGTTCTTTGGATGAAACAAACTTTGACAGATATAGAGGTTGAGTATGATGATCCCATTCCAATATATTGTGATAATTCAAGTGCCATCAATATCTCAAAAAACTCGGTGATGCACTCCAAGACGAAGCACATTCCATTCAAGTATCACTTTCTACGAGAATAGGTTGCAGAAAAGAACATCAGAGTTGAGTATGTGGGCACAAAAGAACAAGTGGCAGCCATCTTTACAAAACCACTTCCACGGGAAGCCTTTGAATATCTTCGCCAAAGACTTGGAGTTATTTCTACTCCAAAAATGAATGCTTTTTGAATGCTTGTCTTCTATGTCTTATATGTACACGAGGAAGCACTATAAGAGGATAGTATGTCAGGGGGAGCAACCCCAGAAGGAAAGATACCTTTTCCATTGATGACAAAGGGGGATAGATTTATTAGATGCAGAGGACAAAGGCATGGTTCCAGGGGGAGCAGATTTATCAGATGCATATGACAGATGCATGGTTCCAGGGGGAGACGATTTATTATATGCAGAGGATGAAGGCATGGTTCTAGGGGGAGCACGAGTGATATGATATCAATATTGAATCTGAGTGTTGCCATCAATGCCAAAGGGGAGATTGTTGATTAAGGTTGGTTTTCATTTATGTCAACCCTTGAAGAAATCCCCGTAGTACAAAGGTTTAGGTAATGGACACAATATTGTTTGATGTAAATATGACTCATTATTTTTTTTTCATGGTTGATAATAAGTAAATATGGATGAACTCCAAAGTGGTCCACTTATGGTGAAAGCCCTCACGAGAAGACACTTTGTGGAGTAAGAGAAACCATGCTTAATTGTGGAATAATGAGATGAAGGACAATGATTTTTTTAGGGAAAATATCCTAGATGGATAGTGCTTGTCATTTTATTTTCAGTGGTATGTGGAACTTCACATAATTCCTCACGGTTAGAGAGTTATGGCCATGAGAAGTTGGAGACCCCAGGTTTGGGTAATGGACCCAAGTTTGTTTGATGGGTAACAGTATGAGTTATGATATATTTTTAGATAATATTATTATATATGGATAGTACATGTCATGTGATTTCTGGTGGTATGTAGAACGTCACATAACTCCTCACGGTTTGAGAGTTATGGCCTTACGAAGTTGGAGGACCCTCATATGTCATCTAGAAGCCCCAAAAGGTCAAAGTAGTCAAAGTGGTTTAAGAGATTTTAAAAGGTAAATAATAAATTGAAGTGATGAGCGTATTATAATTCAAAGTGAATACAAAATAAATTATTTCAATAATAAATTTATTGGAGAAATTAGAAGTGGAGCCAACCCTAAAATAAGGAAAGTGGGCCAAGTGACCTAGAAGATGTTTTTAAGGAAGCTACTTGGAGAGTATAAATAAGAGGCAAGGCTCTCTCATTTGAATTAAACTTGAGAATATTGAATATATATATGTTTCTGAGGTAACCAAGGATATCTAAACCGTAATTTTGAGTGAAGGTGAAGAAAAGAAGGCCGAAATGCAAGGAAGGATAAATTCTTTTGATGGTACTTTCTAAGGTATGTTATTTACAGGTCATCTCACCATTTTCGCTATAAAGTTTTTTCTATACTGATTCAGACCGTGAAATTTATATGAAAGTGAGAAAACATATCCAAGTATATGTGGTAAAAAATTCATCTTGTGGGTCGTTGTATTTTGGGAGTTACAGTCCATGGAAAATAGGGTTTGTGGCCAGTCCTGAAACTAGTCAAAATCAGGTGTTTCGGGTAAAAACGTCATAACTTCTTCATAACAGATCCAAATTTAGTGAGAACAAATGTGTTGGTTAGGGTATAGTATTTAGTATTCTTTGTAATATTTTCATATCAATTCATCAAATATTTTTTGTGGGGCACGCTCTACGATGTCTCTCTCTAGAATAAGCCAGAATTCAACAAGGTATGCCCTTTTTTCTATAACTCCTTTTCTGAGAGGTTACAAGTAGTGACACTTGGAGGAATTGCATAAAACACATTGAATAAAATTGTGTATCATTTTCAGATATTTATACATTACAGGTTCAAAGTTATGATTACTTCAAGTTAGGGTTGTTGACTAATCCAAAACTAGGCATGTGAGACTAAAGAAAAGTTTGATGAAAATACTAGTCTCTTGTTTTTAAAGTTAAGTAAGGTTTGCAGGAATGTGATCATATAAACCAGGTCTATTACAGAGCTGAAAATCAGATTTGGATGATGAAATTGATGAGGGATTTTGGTTGTGGTACATGTTGAGTACATGGTTGAGACAAGTAGTTGATGAGTTGGCACAGATACATGAGGTGTATAGTTGATGATGTTGGTACATATTGATGGGTCATAGTTGATGAGTAGTTGACACATGATTGGTACATACTTGGTACATGGTTGGATGCACTTGTTTATGGTACAGGTTGATTACAAGTTGGTGCATGGTTGATGCACTTGTTTATGGTACAGGTTGATTACAGGTTGAGGTACAGGTTGATGCATGGTTCAGATTTATTGGTACAAGTTTACAGCAGTATATCTCACAGTGATAGTGTGACAGTGGTTCCATCATTCTAATTCTACTTTAGGGTGGCAATACGGGTCAAGGACAGGTGGTTGTAGCCACCTTCTAGTTGTAGACAGAGAACATTGGAGGTTGTAGCCTCCTTTTGGTTGTAGCCAGAGAATTGGGGAGTTGGGGCTTCCCTCAAGTTGTAGCCTGAGAAAATAGGGGGTTGGAGCCTCCTTCCAGTTGCAGCTGGAAAACAAAGGAAGTTGGTGCTTCCAATGAATGTAATTATTCAAGACATATAAGAAAAAACATTTCGTGGTTTTCTCCCGATTTGGGTTTTCATGTAAAACACTGGTGTATTGTGTATGTGTGTGATTGTTTATTTATTACTGCTCATTATTGGATAATAATTATACATTGATATAACATTTGAAGAAAAAGGATTATAATTACACTATTACTGATTCACCCCCCCCCTCTCAGTAATCCAACAATGACGAAGCAGAGTTGGGCACTGATGGGAAAACCTAAGTTGATCTATTCCCCTATCAGTCTTAGGATGGCCAATCAACAAGATGTGAGCCCCTTTGGAAGATAGGAACATGTCCCTATAGACATTGATTGGGTCGGAACATTTGTGGACTTCGAGGTCATTGAGATAGTTGATGATAGCTACCCTTACCCTACATTGTTAGGAATTGATTGGGCTTTCAACAATTCCACTGTGGTTGATTTAAAGAAAAGAAGAATGGTGTTTGAAGGTGATGGCCTTAGGGTCATTGCACCTTTGGATCCTGATGAATGTCCCAGATACACAGAGCCCATCAGAGAAGAAGACCACACATATGAGTTAGAAAACATATACAAATTTATAGCTAGACAAAAGGATTACATTAATCCTACAACAGATGGATGTTGGCGAAGTGAGAGTGCATGCTCATCAGATTCAGAAGAAGCACTAGAGAACTGACAAAACAAAATATATGAAGTATCTACTAGAAGGTGTGCTACATTGACCAGAGAAGTTCACTAGATTGACACAACAATAAGTAACTTGCCCACCTTTGATGGTTTAAATCATTTAGAAGTGTTCTTGATGGATTTTGAAGAAATTGTACCAATACAAAAAAGATTGTTGGCACTAAACGAGGCCTTGAAAGCAAATCCAACAAGATGGTGGGGGACACATAAACACAATATTAGAGACTGGGTGCAATTCCACACTTTGATGACAACGCAATTCTTAGAGCAAGTAGAAGTCTACAAAGTTAGATACATAGGCCAGAGTTGTCCAAAGGACCATGTGCAAAGTTGCGAGGAAGTCTGGAGTAACATTCCTCAAGAGCAGTGGGTGCATAAATTCATCAACACACTAGACACAACCCCAATCGATTGGTACCTTCAAGAAGAACTGTGCCTCGTCACTACAGATTGGGAAGGTATAACCCAAAACTTTGTAACTAACTTCTTATTTGAAATCCAATATCCTACAATGGATCAATTGTTACATATTGTAAGACAAAAAGTGTTTGAGGAGGGAACTAGCCTCCCTTTGGATAAAGAAGAGGATGAATGGATTGTGCCTCTTCAGAAACTACAAGGCTGTTATAATATCAATGCTGATGAAGACAATGATCCTAGGAAGGTGAACATCTCCGAAACAGAAGGCCAAAGAGACATAGAAGGACCAGGAGTTGAGATACCTTTCATTGGACAACCAATTAAAATCAATAAAGTCAACATTGGAACAGAACAAACACCAAAGCTTGCTAATGCTTGAGATTATTGGGATGCTGCCACTATTGATAAGATCACTGAGTTACTGCATGAATATCAGGACTTGTTTCCAACCAAGTTCACTGATATGAAGGGCATTAAAGGGCCCATGGGAGAGATGAAAATTCCCTTAAAACCAGATGCAAGGCGAGTCAAACAAAGACCTTACAGATTGAACCCTAAATATAAGGGAAAAAATGAAGACCAAACTAGATAAAATGTTAGAAGCAGGAATCATAGAACCCGTTGAAGAGTCAGAATGGATAAGCCCTATGGTGGTGCAGGATAAGAAGACTAGAGAAATCATGATTTGTGTAGATCTCAAGAAGTTGAATGATGGCTGTTTGCATGACCCATTCCCTACACCATTCACTGACGAAGTGCTAGACAATGTAAGAGGACAAGAGGTATACTCCTTCACCGATGGATTTTCGAGGTACCATCAGATCATGATTGCCAAGGATGATCACCATAAGACCACATTTGCAACAGAATGGCGATACTACTGGTATACAGTGATGCCATTTCGATTGAAGAATGCACCAACCATCTTTTCTAGGGTTGTGGTCGAAGCATTCAAGGAGTTTTTACATAAATTCTTGGAAGCTTACTTTGAAGATTGGACTATTTTTAGTTTGTTGCAGAATCATATTGAATGTCTTAGGCTAATGTTGGACAAGTGCAAGAAATTTCAGATTGTCTTAAACCTGAAGAAGTGTATCTTCTTTTCACCCTTCGGAGTGTTGTTAGGTCATATTGTATGCAAGCAGGGATTGCTGGTGGATCCATCTAAAATTTCCATTATAGTCGATCTGCCCCCTCCTACTTAAGTCAAACAATTGTGTATTGGAGTTACTTCACACACATCTAGGATTTATTTTTCCTAAGGTTATTCCTTTTTTATTATTCATAATTAATCATTATCCAATCTCCTATATTTTAGGGGAGAATATTCCACCTGGAGAATATTCTCCTATATTCTCTTTCAGTTGACACTTCAATTTGACTAGTTGAGTTGAGTTTAGATGTTGCATTGGTTTTGTCACCATGCAACATTGGGATCATCACCAACTCACTACTCTTTGTTTAGTCAGTTAACTAAAGAACAGGTGACTAGTTAACTCAGCTAGGTGGCAGTCAAACAGATATAGCCAGAAGAGAAGCCATCAGAAGATCAAGCCTCTTATTATGAAGAGTCTTCTACAAAAGTATTTGCAAATATTTGTATTCCAATAATTGAAGATGATGACTACTCCATTTTAGATTTATTTTATGAAATTCATGTGGAAGATATAAGGCATGCATCTCACGAGTCACATGTAGACACTTTTGCATGCACTAGGCATGCATGTCAGGAGACAAAAAGATAGCCACGCACATCAGACAACATTCTAATATTATATGAGAAAAATTTGCAGAAACAAATTGGATATTTGAATTCCTCTCGGGAAAATATCCAATTTCAAAAACAAAATCGTCCGAAACAGAGTCCGGAAAGTGAATTTATGATCTTTTTAAAATCAACAAAATTTCAACATTTTTCTGGAAACGACCGTACGGTTTTCAAAATTTCATCCAAAATTTATTTGGATATTATTCATTACAAGAAGATAAAGTGGATATGTGTGGAAATATCAATGATGAATATACTTCATCAGATCCGTGCAGACATCTACATCTTCAACAAAATCTTCAAAGAGCACAAACTTGCACAATTGTGAGGTCTTCTTGGAGTGAAGGACATGGTTGCTTAACAACTGCCTTTTTTTCTTATCATTTTTTATTTTATGCATTGTAATTTGAGGGGGGGTTTTGTTCCCACAAGGTTTTCCCTCATTTAGTTCAATGTATCTTTTGTATTTTGGTACCTAGGATGGCCTCGTAGCCGAGACCCATTCTTTATCTTCACCATAGTGATGTTCAGGGGGGTTGTTGGAGTTACTTCACACACACCTAGGATTTATTTTTCCTAAGGTTATTCCTTGTTTATTAGTCATAATTAGTCATTATCAAGTCTCCTATATTTTAGGGAAGAATATTCCACCTGGAGAATATTCTCTTTCAGTTGACACTTCAGTTTGACTAGTTGAGTTGAGTTTAGATGTTGCATTGGTTTTGTCACCATGCAACATTGGGATCATCACCAACTCACTACTCTTTGTTCAGTCAGTTAACTGAAGACTAGTTGACTAGTTAACTTAGCTAGGTGGCACTTCACTCCCGTAACTGCATGAGAGACCAGACTAGGTGGCAGTTTTCTCTTGTAACTGCTGGTGTGTGTCCAGATCAATCTAGACCACCACTATGGCTCATTAGTTACTCATGTAGCCTACATCTATTGTAAATTATTCACTCTTTATGTGTGGAATACGATTAATGAGAATTCTTCCATTCTTTCTATCTTGCTTCTTCTTTCTTAATTTCTCCCTACAAATGTGTGTAGTATTTTCTAGCTAGATCTATTTTGTGTAGGTTCAACACATTTACACTTCACACTGCGTTAGGAAATACTGAATACTACAAGAAGTTCATTAAAGGATATGCACATATTACAACATCCATGTAGAATCTTTTGAAAAAAGACTGTCAGTTTCATTGGATTGAAGAATGCCAGCAAAGCTTCGACACAATGAAACAGAAAATTGTTATTGCGCCTATTCTGGTTTTCCCAGACTGGAGCAAGGAATTTCATGTGTATGTAGATGCATCTTCTATCACCTTAGGAGAAATGTTAGCACAACCAGGAACATGAGACATCGACCACCCATTAGCATTTGCTAGCAGGAAGCTATCCACAACTGAGATTAATTACACCACCACTGAAAGGGAAGGATTAGACATGGTGTATGCACTACAGAAGATTTGCCACTACTTTTTGGGAGGACATTTTAAAATGTTCATTGATCAATCTGCGTTGAAATACCTAGTCAACAAGCTAGTATTGGGGGGGAGTATATTCAAATGGCTTCTGCTATTTCAAGAATATGATTTTGAGATCATGGTACAACCAGAAAGGATGAACAAAGGTCCTGACCACTTATCAAGGTTGGAACACAGAGAGGAACCTACTATTCAGGAGGATACACTGCTGGATGCACAACTGCTGGCCATTAGGAAGGTTGATGATCACTTCAAGGAGATAGTATAGTTCCTGTCAACAGGAATGTAACCTAGTGACTATACGGTTATTCATAATAAACAATTGGTAGTACGCGCTGCATATTTTTCACTTACAGATGGACAAATATACAAAATGGGACCTGATGAGATGTTGAGGAGGTGTGTTATGAAAGAAGAATGACCATTGATCCTCACTGAAGCCCATGAAGGCATCATAGGAGAACACTGCGCAGGGAAAACAACAACACAAAAGGTTCTTAGAGCTGGCCTCTGGTGGCCTACTTTACATAGAGATGCTAAGGATTATTACAGAGCTTGTGATGTTTTCCAAAGAGTTGGGAAACCATCCAGAAGAGATGAAATTCCATTATCACCCCAACTAACCTTACAAGCCTTTGAGAAATGGGCCATTGACTTCGTGGGACCTATAAACCCACCAGGAAAGTGCATAGGAGCTAGATACATAATCAATGCGACAGAGTACTTGACCAGATGGGTTGAAGCAAGAGAAATCAATGACAGTAGTGAAACTACAACTGCACACTTCATATTTGATGATATCATAACCAGGTTTGGATGCCCAAAGACCCTGATGAGCAATCAAGGCACACATTTTATTAACAAGACCATTGAAGCCTTGACCCGGGACTTTGAAGTTCACCATCAGAAGAGCACACCATATCATCCACAAGAAAATGGGACAGTTGAAGCATTCAATAAGATCTTGGAGACATCACTGACAAAGATATGTAGTGTGAATAGGGATGACTAGGATTTAAGAGTACCAACAAGGTTATGGGCCTATAGAACCACTTGCAAGAAGCTGACCATGCAGACTCCCTTTAAGTTGGTTTATGGCCTAGAAGTAGTTGTACCCATGGAATATTTGGTTCCTATTCTGAGAATTGCAGCCTTCACAGATATGGATGACATTGGCGTTGTTAAAGAGAGGCTTGTGCAGTTGGTTGAACTTGAAGAAGACAAATTTATTGCAGGATTCAATCGACAATTTCAAAAAGAAAGAGAAAATGCTTACCATGACAAGCATATCAAGAATAAATCATTCAAGCAAGGAGATCTGGTATTTCTCTATGAAAACAAATTCATGAAGCATCCAGGGAAGTTCAGAATGCATTGGCTTGGGCCATATAAGGTTGTCTATATTAAGGAAGGAGGAGTTGCGCAGTTGAAGACCTTGAATGGAGAATGGAAGGAAGGATTGGTGAATGTGAGTCGGTTGAAATTATATTATGACAAGCAACTGCCTCGCAGCTCCCAGTAAAAGTGTGATGAAAAGGGTTTAGGTACCATGTGTAGTTGAAACTGGGTACTAGCCACATAAAAGACAGTCTGCACAAGGAAGGAAGGAAGGAATAGAGCTGAAAGAATAGGCTACCCTCCGTAGTCTGAAGTCGAAGTAAAATAGAGGGATCGAATTTGAAGTACCTTGGGATGAGTCACAGGTGAGTGTTGGGCTCCTGTTGGCCCTTGGGTATGGAAGTAAGAGAAGAATAAAGCAGAAAAGATGAAATGCGAACTACACGGAAGACATAGTGACTGATACTGGGTCAAAGTGAGCAAAAGAGAAGAAAAAATAGTGTGAAGTAAGAGAAAGTAGGTTGTTTAACAAGAGGATTGAGGATGATAGATCAGAAAGGAAGATAGATTGTGGAAAACTCAGCAAGTGGGAAAAATCCACCATTGGATGCTTTTGAGCACTGCGCGAGAAGGAAGGAAAGACAGGCTGGCGAAGCCCTGAAAACATGGGTCAAGTTGACCTAGGGTTTTAGACACCTAGGGTTTTGGTATCTAGGGTTTTGACACTTAGGTCTTGGACTAAGGCTATCGGTGAGTGATTGTAATGTATAAATAAGAACCTATATGAGGGAAGAGGGTGAGGTCTGAGTTTGTTGCTTGATTATGTTATGAGAAGGGATTGCTATTGAGAGAGAACTATTGTAAGGTGAGAACCTTCAGGTATTATAAGATATTCAGTTGGGTGCGAAGATCAACCCTGCAGATGGGTGCATAGGGAAGGGAGAGAAGAGAGAAGGGAGAATATCTGCTAGCTAAGAGTGCAGATAGAACTGTAGGATTTCATCTTAATATATTATAAAGAACAGTTATGTGGACGTATCCCTAGAGAGAGGGTGAACCACGTATATCTTGTGTTATGTGTGATTAATGATGTGTTCTATGTTAATTGATATGTTGTTATTGTGATATTGTGTTAGATATAAAATATAACTTGCGCAATAGGTTTAAGTAAGATAAAATAATACTAGGTTGATGTGTGTTGTTGCTTTGAATCCACTTTACATTCCTTCTAGTTATAGAGACCTGTGTCCTGCAACCCCCTATAGCTACTTCGGGTGAGACTGCATTTGCTTTGTAGGTGTTTCCAAAAGGGCCAGTAGTTAGGGCTTGTTGGTGCGCTCTTGAGTATTGAACCCTGGGTCTTCCCTTGTGCTAACAATGTTGATGATTAAAATCAAAACAAAGTTTTTTCCTGCAAAGTATTGCTAAATCCTATTATTATAAGCTAGCAAGATATATAATACTAGTAGATGGGACCCCCTTATAGGCTGGGAGATCAGATCTAGTTCTTATTTCATGTTTATGTTGTTGTTCGATACTATTTACATAGTTGATGAAATCTTGGTTTTATTGGCGATGGATAAGGCCTATTATGTGTTGGTTCTAATTGTGACAATTGAATGATGGATAAGGCATGTTATGTATTGTTTCTGCTCATCTAGGCTCTAATTTCATTTTACGATGGCCTATGTTATCCATTGTCATCATTGCTATATGTTCCTGGATTCATTATTGTGACACCTGCACAAGAGACATGTTAGTAACAATATATAAGAGTAGTTGAAAAGAGATAAAAGAAATATAACAAAGTGCAAAAGGAAGGAACTATACTATACTAATATGCTACCCTATATGCAATGAAATTAAAATGATTGTTGTTAATCCTAGCTAACAATTAATAGCTATGCGATTTATTGGTTATATGAAACATGGTTGATATGCATTATTGTATAGTTGGAATGGTAAGATATGATGTGAGTGGTGCGTTTGACAAGTGATGGATGTTAATTTTGATGCATGGTTTAATTGAATGAGTTAATGGGAGGATGGCTTGCATGTACTAAGGAATTGAATGAGTGGGGGTGGAGGCGACATACATTTACTGCATGTCACTCCTACTCCTTCCAGTAGCCACCACCATAGTTTGGCTATTGTTCAACTTTGTTTTTTTGTGGTTAGGCCCGGACTTTCAAGCAGAGGAAGAACCGCTCGGCCAGCTCACGTTTTTAAGGTGATTTTGGCTACAGGTATGTCTTTTCATCATCCATGAATCTTCTCTGGTTATGAAATATATATTGGCTTGGGATGTATGGGTTTTTGATTTCCTTAAGTTTGAAAACTGTGTAAATTTGTGATATTTTTCTAGAATGAATCATTGGTGTGGTTTTCATTATAATAATGTTTGAAGTCATAATGTTATTGATCTTTCTGAGTGTTAGAAGCCATGAAGGCTCTCTGTCATCCTTGTTGGTCTTGGTTGAAGGGTTTTTATTCGGTCCAAATGGTTGGCCGTCTCCATGCTTTCTTATCACCATATCCAGTCATTTTCTTTTATGAGGTCCATTGGGTTTGAAACGCCTTGTGTCACTTCACATTGTTTCACTTGGGTATAGATTTGTTCATGCTACTGATTGTTGCACAGTGGGTTATATTGTTTTTTCTCGGCTCTATTTTATCTCAGCATTGTTAGTTGGTTGAGTGGGAAAACCATGAGGGTTATACCCTGCGTGTTCTAAAGGTTTTTATAGGACCAAAATGAAGCTTTCTCCTTTGTTCATAGTCTCTCCTATCATGGGAATTGTCACTCTGTCTATGAAGTCATTGGTGGTATACCCTGTGTGTGCACCCTTGGTCTCAGAGGTTCTAACCCAATGTTGGGAGTCAACTTCAGTCTCCTTGTGTTGGTCCACAAAGCAAACCCTTGATTTCTCAAGCCCATATTTTGATAGAGGGAACCATTATGGCCTGTAGGGTATTCTATTGGTTGTTATGAGTTGTTGGTGTATGGTCGACAGTGTTCGATTTCTGGCTCATCTATGTTGATTATTTTGACAGTGGTGTTGGTTTCGGTATTTAGTCACTTAATTGGTTATTATGACAATCGAATTGATAACTCAACATGGTAATTTGGTTGATTGGAGAAATAGATTGAATGCATAGTCGTTGTCTCTTACATTGTAATTGTTGAATTGTTAACCCACCATTAGTTTACAATTTATTAATGCACATCGATGCTTCATGCGTGATGCGTGGGTATGTGTGGCGTTCCTGCAACATGCTAAGTTGATTAAATGTTTGATGTTATTATGTGTTTTAAATATCCAGATGGGAGTATTGTAGTCGTATTAATTATGGCATGGCCATCCACTGTATATATTACCGAAATTATTTGATTGTGCCATCAGAGAGGGTCACATGTTTTTAAATATGCTTGTTGTAATTTGATCAATTTATGTATGAGATCAGACATATTGTTGTTGCCTCGTTGTATTGGATTGATATCCCAACATTTTGGATGTTTAGATTCATAGTGATTGGACCTGTACAGTCACATAAATGCTCTTGTGTTTTGTTGAATGGTCTATGTACTCCACAACATAGTATGTGTTGAAGGGTGATTTTTGTGTGTTTAAATGGCAGGTGAGTATATATTGAGGATTGCGTTTTAACTGCCCATTGTGTATGGTTGATGAATATCATGCATTGTTTCAGAGATGGACACATATTATGTGACAATATGGTCTCATTACGACTTAATTGTTAAATGAACTTGAAGAATGAAATCGGGTGAGATTTTAGTGTTTGCATTTGATTAGAAGAAATGATTCTAGACAATGGTTGATGTTTTGATAAAACAGATTGGAACAAGTGAGTGTGTGTTCATCTAGAAATTGTTTAAATATTAATTGGGACAATTGGGAAGAAACAAAACTCTTACAGGTTGTTGTGGAAGGCATATTGTCTTGTTTTGATGACACTGTGTTAATTATTTGATTGGGAACAGTGAGAAAGTAATACACAAAATTGATTGAGTTATACACAGTGGTTGTTTAATGAGCTCAGTAATTATTGGTTGGTGTTGGATCTTTTGCGTTTGATATAGAATGATTATGGATTACTTAATTAATTTTATGAACAATATCCACTCTTTTCCCTACCATTTTCTCTCTTTTCACTAATTACAACCCCATCGCCTTCCCACATTCATCTTTCAGTCCTTGTTCTTAAAATTTAATTATAGTTAATAAGGATTTTGTATTGAAGGAGTTTGAAATCCCAGTTCTTGGTTGGATCACAGTAATATTTTATTTGGTTTGCATTATAGATGATTGTTTGTTGTATTTGAGGAATAACCATGTTTCTTTCCCCCCTCATTTTATCATGTTTCTCTCAATACAAAACCCTTTCATATCCCAAGACATTTTGTTCACCCTCTGCTCATTGACAACAATTAAACAATTTGTATGGATTGGATTGCATGAGTCTGATATGTTGTTGAGCCAAAGTCTATTTCATATTTTGAAAGAGTTGTCATGTATGGTTGTTAAGGGAACTATTTTATAATCAATTATGCATACATGAATGAGTTATTCAAATAAAAGGATGAAAACCGAGGCCCACTATGCCCATGTCAAAGGGAAAGCCACCACTACCCATTCCGCACCTTCAAATTATTTTGATAAATCTGTTTCCTCCCACATGCATTGGAGGGGCGATTTCTCCCATATGCTCAACAAGATGAGACTTAAAGACTCCACATAGCCTAAGGTAGGATCAGAAGGATTAAAAGATGATAGCAACAACAAGGGAAAGATTGCCTCACAGACTGGAAAATATGGATTTTAAGTTTTATTTATTTATTTTTGGATATGTTGGTAATATATTTTGGAAATAATTGCAAATATTATTGAGATAAATTGTCAAATATGAATGTGATGATGGGAGTCACAAGGAGGGGTGTTTTGGCTTAATTAACTAGTTATGTTATGATTGTTGAGAGCTAAAGGGAGTCACATGGGGTCCCACCTACTAGTTATTATTTATTTAAAACCCTTATTATGATTTATTACTTTCCCCCCTAACTAAAAAGATGGTTGAGTTTTAGTTAACTTAACTAATGAAGTGGTTCAACTACTTCAACCAATTCTAATTTTCTTAAAGGAAAAAGGAAAGGGAGGAACAAAGGGAGGATAGAAGGAGAAGCAGACTAAGGTTTTCTCTTTGAGTTTATGTTGAGATAGTTAAGTTTTCATTCATTCCTTAATTTATCACAAGCCTAATTCCTTTTTATGATAGCAGGGTCTTATTGTAGACAACAATATTAAGCGCTGAATTATATTATTCAGACACTTGTTTTTCATAGGTGTTGATCTATCTTTGATATTTTGTGTAGACGTGTATGTTTGTGAATTAGTTTTCATGATTGACAAAGGATATTGTGCAGAGTTGAGTGAGAAACAATATGTGGCAAGTTGATCCAACTTTTAGAGTTTATTTTTTGATTTTCTGTTAGAGGTCATTTTGTATGTTCCATTGGGGATGTCTAAGTTTGACTTTGGTCCGAAATTTATTCATGAAATTTTGTAAGGAGAATGACTCTTTGGTGAATTGGAATGAAATAAAGGATTGATTTATGTCTCATATGTCTTGATTATCATCTTGGTGTCCTTGCTTCTATCTCTACATTTATTCTAGAAATTGTTATATTCATAAAATCATGTAAATAATGAATTTTCCAGCAAGCTTTTATTTATAAAAAGACTAGCCTAAGCACTTGTAATCAATACTTGTGAGTTAGGATATTATTTTTTTGATGGCTATAAACATAGGGTGACATTCTTGTCTATTTTTCTTTAGCCAAGCATAATCTGAAAATGCTTGAGTAACATCATTTCATATATTTTCCTCAACAAACTGGTAGATGTGGATGTTGCAAATAAATGGCTGAATTTACTCAAAGGGTATTTTTCGGTCCACAATTTTTCTGATAGGGAAAATATTACTTTTTCACTCCTCAAGGTCGTCCCCCATGTTAAGTACTGGTGGGATACTTACTTTGAGAAAAGGGACATAAATGAATCTGCAATATTTCTAGTCTCCACTACATGGGATTCCTTCAGGGATTCCATTAAAGAACATTACTAGCCTATTGGAAGCAATGAGGACCAATAATGTTGCGTCAGGAAAGGGACCAGACAATACCAGATTTCACCAATATTTTCCATACTCTGCGAACCAAATTGGGTATCAAAGACTCTAAAAGACATTTGGTGCTCAAATACTGTGACTTTATTCATAGATACATTCAAATAAAAATGGAGTTTCTTGACATTGCATCATTAGGTGCAACTTATAGATATGCGGTCAAGATCGAGCATAAATTTAAGCAGAAGAGGCGAGAGATTGGATCTACAAAATCCTCATAGCCGAAGCAAGAAAAAGGTGGCCCAAACCGACAAAACAAGGGATAGAGAAAATATGGCCACTCTCAAAACAACCAGTCCAATCTGAAACCCAAGAAGGGTAATGAGAATTCGAAGAAGGACATGGGAAAGTGGTGTGAATACTATAAAATCCCTTGGCACAACACCAAAGAATGTCACTTCAAGTAGTCACTGGTGGTCAAGCTAAAATCTTCCTGAGTCAGAGGCATATTTTGACTCTGAATCAAATCCAAAAGGAGGGAAGCAGATTATCGATGCCAAACCTAGTGCCACTGCTGCTTCCACCAAAGTCTAGCCAAGAGAACCAAAAGAGCTAGAGGAAGGGTTTTATAGCAATATTTGCCTCACCCTATGCAATCTTGCACAGAGGGCCTTTTTCCATTTCCCTATGCAGAATTGAAGTCCCTTTTTACAAATCCTAGAGCTAAAAACATTATTTTCCACATATACGCACCTTGCCTATATTACAACATGTGTATATGTAGGTTGCACCACTACAACACATGTACATAGGGAAATGTGCCCAAAATTAAAAAAATGGTGTTGGGTTTCCATGTCACGTCACAAGATCAATGATCCTTGGCGTTCCATATACTGGAAACGTTCTGAATCATCCCTTTGATTCCACTTGAAGGCTATAAATGGGCCAAATCCAAGTTATGGAAAAGAGGAGAAAGAATTCAACTTTGAGAACAAATTTACTCTGGAGAAATTATTCACTTCACATTGAGTCTCCATCCCTTTGTCCTTTAAGTATGAACACATTGTTCAGCCCCCAAGATCTTCCCTTATTGATTGAGAGCTTCATTGTCTCTCTTATATGAGCTTGCCTTTGGTGGAGGATTGAAGTGGTGGAGGTCCATCCAGAAGGAACTTAGTTTCTCGGTTTCGAACTGTGCGGACACAAATGTTTGTAACTCATTCACTTTTGCTAATTATATCTTAATAGAAATACTCTTTTATTGTCCAATTAATATCTCACAAATATTTGAATTATTATTCCATGGGCATATTTTTTTATGAATGTTGATACATTATGCTATTGAATGTGCTAACATTATATATTATCACCATATGCTTGCATTGCTTGGTTGTTGAGGACTAGTTGCAGGTATATTGCTTTGGGTCAAGTGCTCAACGGTGGACTTCATCGAACGTCTAGACGAGGTAGACTTCTTATCTTGTCTTGTTAGCATATTTGTTTATATAACATACTTGATATTAGAGTTGATTTTTGCAGTCATTTCCATCTTTTGTGGTTTACCCCTAGCCATAGAGAGATTTTCCTTGTAACAGAATTGGCGACCATAATGGGGATAAAATCTTCCTTTTTGGGGTTTGGAGTGTTTTTGTCCTTAGATTACTCTCGTTCATATTGAATTTATTGTCGTATGATTTCTTGAAAGCCTATGTTCACTCCGAGTCTAAGTTTCTTAGCCTTCTCCTTAGCCTAGCTGTGTTTTGACAGATATATAAGGGTTTTTTCTTGATAGTCGTGTACATAGACGTGTTGTACTTTTGCAAGCTGCATACATACACACTTTTCCCTTGAACAATTACATACATCAACCTTTTTTGCTTGATTTTTGGGTTTGGTGGTTGTTGGGTAGGTTTTGATGATTGTTGAGTCTTCTTGGCTCTCTATGGTGACTTGTAAGTGTTTGTGGAATGACAAGAAACTTGTCTTTGGTTGAATTTTTGGGCGATTCCTTTCTCATCATCTTTTCATTTTGATGGTCCTTGCACCTTGGGATGGGGTTTTTTCTCCTTGATATCCTACTTGGGTTGTCTTTGTCTATACACAATAGAGTCTTTATATTAGGTTGTTGTTTAGTCCTTTCATTTTCATTCTCTTATATTGAAAATACAAAAATATTAGGAATTTTACATTGATTGACATTTTGATCTCTTGAGTTTTTGTCATTTATCTTAGTGCATGTAAAGAAAGATTTCATTCTATTTAGAATTGAATTGAAAATTGCATTTTTGAAAAGCATATCGTTTATTGGAAATTAAAGTTAGGACTTTGCATTGTATTCATATTTATTTATTTTACTTGTTGAGTCATAACATCACTAGTTTCACGACCACACCTTTTGAGTAAGCAAGGCCATTAAAATTAATGCTATAATTTAAAATTGATTAGTAATGATTTTAATTTCTAGGGTGCACAAACTAGCTTAGGATTTTGAGCCTTGGAATAGGATTTTGTGAGTAAACTTCTCCAAGGCTATTAAATCAACATATGTGTTTAACTAAGGGAGTGGGGAAATCCATTGTATAATCGGTAATATCAGGAGACTCCGCTTACACTGGAGTTAAGCACAAGTTCACGTGAGGCTGGTTGAAGGGATATCCCCCCGATACCTTCTTAGTGTCAAATATATTTATGGGGATCTATTCGTATATGGGGATCTTCCTAGTTCCCTTACCTTCATGAGAGGCGGTGCTTTCAAGGTTTCGGGCTTTACTACCCTGCGCATACGGTGGACCTGACTTACGATTGTTCACCTATGCATCGGTAATACCGTGGTTAGTTAGTTTCTTTACTTAGGTACCACATAGGTTACTTGCATGAGTTATTCTACAGGCACCTTGGGTAACATATGTTGATTAAGGTTGGTTGCCATTGATGTCAACCCTCAAAGAAAGCCCCGTAGCACAAAGGTTTGGGTAATGGATCCAATATTGTTTGATGTAAATATGACTCATTATTGTTTTTTCATGGTTGATAAGAAGTAAATATGGATGAACTCCAAAGTGGTCCCCTTATGGTGAAAACCCTCACGGGAAGACGCTTTGTGGAGTAAGATAACCCATGCTTAATTGTGGAATAATGAGAT
>ML777761.1:2472839-2494333 GCA_009831015.1 Picea engelmannii | reverse complement strand
ACATGGTTGAGACAAGTAGTTGATGAGTTGGCGCACATACATGAGGTGTATAGTTGATGATGTTGGTACATATTGATGAGTCATAGTTGATGAGTAGTTGAAACATGATTGGTACATACTTGGTACATGGTTGGATGCACTTGGTTATCGTACAGGTTGATTACAGGTTGGTGTATGGTTGATGCACTTCTTTATGGTACAAGTTGATTACAAGTTGAGGTACAAGTTGATGCATGGTTCATATTTATTGGTACATGTTTACAACGGTATATCTCATAGTGATAGTGTGACAGTGGTTCCATCATTCTACTTCTACTTCAAGGTGGAAGGACGGGCCAAGGATAGGTGGTTGTAGCCACCTTCTGGTTGTAGCCAGAGAACATTGGGGGTTGTAGGCTCCTTCTGGTTGTAGCCAGAGAATTGGGGAGTTGGAGCTTCCGTCAGGTTGTAGCCTGAGAAACTAGGGGGTTGGAGCCTCCTTCCAGTTGTAGCTGGAAAACAAAGGAAGTTGGTGCTTCCAATGAATTTAATTCTTCAAGACATATAAGAAAAAGCATTCTGTGGTTTTCTCCCGATTTGGGTTTCCACGTAAAACACTGGTGTATTGTGTATGTGTGTGATTGTTTATTTCTTACTTCTCATTATTGCATAATAATTCTACATTGATATAACATTTGAAGAAAAATGATTATAATTATGCTATTACTGATTCACCCCCCCTCTCAGTAATCCAACAAGATAAGGGTCGGACAACACACAACCTTTATGGAGGATTACCTCTCTAGGGGGATCTGATTGACTGGTTGTTAATCCCATGAGGGCCCTTATAACTAATTCTTTTTCCTCCAATATTTAGTAGCAAATTCTGAGGCCCCTCTTGGGCGAGGCATACCTACTTTAGAGAGGGAGGTCCCTTTCAACCACTTTATCCTGTTTGTGTGCATAGTTGACCTTTTGATTATTTTATGTGTGCTCTTTGATTATTAGTAGACCTTTGAGATTTTATACCATGATTTGAGTATTCATTATCATTGATAGTGGAATTCCTGTGACTCTGTCCTTTACTGCTACCCCCCCCCATGATGTTCACTCATTTCATGGGGACAAATTTGTCCACTTTTCTTAATGGTATGCAGAATTATGACACTCAATCAATTCCTTGGGTCTCTAATCATTTTTCTATTGATATGACAAACATGCCTTCACCCTTTCCATCCTCTCCCTGGCCCACTTATGTGAATCCTAGTTTTGGATCCGGGGGAACCATGGCCCCGTCGTCTACATATTCATTTGATAGGATTCATGTCCCTCAACCAACTCTCACTATGGGGGGTTGGAACCTACCTTCTCATGGATCCAGTCCTACCCATGCTTTTTCAAGAGCCAATACTCAAATGGGTTGTTATTCTACTTATTACACCCCATCCGTGTATCCCTTGTCCACCATGCCAATTCCTACGAATACTTTTCCCATGGAGGTTCCACATATATCCTTGGGTATTTCATAGGGGGGAATCAATTTTATTGTTTGGGATACCCTTTTCACAGAACCCCTTCACATGGGGGCAACATGCATCCTCACTTGAATAATCCTTATCATACTTTTGTCTCTTCACAAACATCTGCTTCAGTGATGATCCTCGTACAAACATCTATGGATCAATTAGGCGGGGGATACTAACTTTACGGACAAGGACAAGGTGTAAACCATGACTCTTATTGGCCTGCAATGTCTCAAAACCAGTCTTTCCCAGGACCTTGGTCTCAAATTCCACAACTCACCATCGCTGCCAGTCTAGTCACTACCAGTCATACTGGAGCTCCATCACCAACCACTTCAAGTCATGTTGGAGATTGGTCGATGACCTCTACAAGTCATGTTGAATACCCACAACTATCCACTGCTAGTCATGATGGGGGAATCACTCTAGTTTCCATGAGTCATATCGATATCACATATCCAAACTCTGTAGATCATGTGGGAGATGACCCTCCAGTCATGTTGAGATCATGTCTCCAACCATTATAAATGGTGTTGGGGGCATTCATATGATTGATAAGCCTAGACATGTCATACATAAGCCCAAATTCCTTTGTAGGACTTGCGAAGGAGATCACCTTACTCATTTGTGTCCTACTACTACTGGGATACCAGAAGTGTGGTTCTCACCTAAAGGCCCTTCAGGTTCTGAGGTGTCTATGGTTTATCCCCACTCTATTTCTCCTTTGATTGACATGGAAGTCAAACTGATGCAATCCTCACCTGACCACACCCGTAGTTTTTAGGGTGATGCATCTTTTGGCCTTGTTGTCACACATCATATTCAACCAACGGTTGAAGAAGTGTTCATATCGAAGTAATTTTCAGTCAATCCAACCCTTTCCTTGGAG
Source organism: Picea engelmannii (assembly GCA_009831015.1). NCBI lineage: Eukaryota > Viridiplantae > Streptophyta > Pinopsida > Pinales > Pinaceae > Picea > Picea engelmannii. Next base: position 2,491,942 of record ML777761.1, on the reverse strand, counting down.
GGTGATGCGTCCTTCAACCATGTTGTTAGCATTTCCGTTACTACACCTTCTAAACAAGAGAGAGTTTTAATCTCACCGAGTACTCTCCCTTCAATTCGTGGAGAAGTTCCCTTAGATTGGGATGGTCTTGTGGGGTATCCAATGCCTCCACCTATGTCCTTTCAAGAAAGAGACATTATCTGATATATCATGGAGAAGGTAACCTTCGCTAGCACGTTATCATTCTTGACTTGGAGAGCTTTTGGTTTTCCCAATCTTGTGTCAGTTATTTGTAAGATGATGAACTTTCACAGAAGTCCATCATGGGAGACTTGGCCTTCCCCATGACATGCCACCTAGAAACCTCTCAACGAGTCTGATTTAAGCTCTTTTTCAACTCTTCTAAAAAGTGAAAATATTGTCGAGTTAATTTGTCCCTTTCACACTCGTTAATTGGACTTGAAAGGTCGTGAGTCTTGGTTCAGCTATTTTCCGAATCATTTTCAAAAAGTGAAAATATTTCCGAGTTAACTTCTCTCTTTCACACTCATAAATTGAATTTGAAAGGACGTCTATTTGGTACAAGTTTATCCCTTTTTCAAGCCAAGTAGACTAAGATTATGGAAAAAGACATTTTTTGGCGTTAAGTTGTGATTGCATCACATTCCCTTGCTTGTAGTATTGAGCCTATTTTCGGTTCTCACTTTGCATTGTAAACCATTTGAATCAATAGTTTTTCATCCTCAACCAAGTAGAGCCCTGTTTACATCCTTCACAACTTGACACCCTATACCTAGGAGGGAACATTCCCCCGAGTTTCCATCTCCCGCATGCACCTCCTTGCATTGAGCATAGGTATGTTCCATTGTTGGAACTAGTTTTTCTTACTTGTGACACTCTTTCCCTCCTCTATATCATAGCATTCATTTGACTATGAAAAATAAAAAAAATATGGGTGGGAAGGGAGTATTATCTTATATTGGCAGCAGTCGTGTCGCCTTTGAACATAGCACAATTTTTTTGAGTCCACTTGTCATCATAATTTTGGGTTTAGCATGACCTTATGAAGCTGAGCTCATTACATAGATTTTACTCCTCCAACTAGTTACTCTTCCAGTCCCTATGGAGAATTTGATTGATGCCTCCTGCATCTCATGGTTTCATCATTGAGTCTATGGTACCAAATTCTTCCATATGTATCATGCTCTTGTTCAAAGGATGTCTATGAACCTATGTCGACCATTCCTCATAACTCTTGACTTTGCATGTTGGCCATACCCTCAGTTTGTCTCAAAAATAACATAAAATTGTAGTCCTATTGCGCACACTAGTCCTACTGTCCTCATTGGTAGGTAACCTTGAACCCAACAATCGACATTTCATCATTGGTCATTGACTGGGTGGTTTCCCTTGTGTTTGACAGTAATACATATATTGACACATTGGGATTCATGCAATGTATTGGATTCCATTAGCCTTATTGGTGGATTCCTCACCTTTGTCAACGATTTTCCTCAATGGATACTATTCAGAGGGTCTTTTTCGTGTACTACTTGCACCTGACACATGCGAAAGATGCACAAGGTAGTTGGTTCATGAACATGTTATTCGTCTGATTTCCTCCAAATCATCAAGATCCTACTTTGTACCTCATGCTGAATGATGAGATATGCCTTAATTCTCTCCTTTCAATGGGTCTCCTTCCATCGAATTCATCGCATCTATTTTGGAGACAGGACCTAGATTCATATGAGTACCTAGAGGCTTGCAGTCATTAGTGGCAACTTCTCTCACCATCGACAGTTGGGAATACATCAATGTCTCCTGATTGATGGATTCTTAAAGTGTTCGACCCTGACTCCTTTATTCACACTTGTAAGAATGTACTCGGTGCCTTGATACCTACTTTCATCATTGGTAGACTATCTCATGTTTGTTAACAATATATCTCAATGACTGGTAATCAAATGAAGTCTTATTGTGTTCGACCTCAACTCCTTTATTCACATGATGTAGACTTCCACCTTTGGCAGATTGTGTAGAAGATTTGAAGAAATCAGTTTATAGTTAGATTTCCTAAGTTGTTACTACCTTTTCATTGGACTAGTACTTGTGTGACTTTAGTGATCACGGGAGATCAGATTGTACTCTATTGTATACATATATCTTCAGATTGATTTTGAGATTGGTTTTACTGGGTCTTGTTCGCGACTATGAAAACCTTTGGCATGTAACCACATTTGTATTTGCCTATTCATGGCCATGGACAATTGTTTGTTATATTTTCACATGGATCTGTAGTGTAATTAAAATTTGCATCCATGCATGCAATGTCAATACAAATTGTAATGAGCAACTAGTTCTTCCAGCAATGTCCCCATTACTCCACTTTTGGGTTTTTATAATGTATTTCGTCCATCGCAGATACTCCTCTGACCTCACACATTAGGGAGCATTTGTTATAGAAATATTTGCCTCACCCTATGCAATCTTGCATAGAGGGCCTTTTTCCATTTCCTTATGTAGACGTGAAGTCCCTTTTTGCAAATCCTAGAGCTAAAAACATGATTTTTCCACATATATGCACCTTTCCTATATTAAAACATGCATATATGCTGGAAGGAACTTAGTTTCCCAGTTTTGAACCATGTCGACACAGAATTTTGTAACTCATTCACTTATGTTGATTATATCTTAATAGAAATACTCTTTTCTCGTCCAATTAATATCTCAAAAATATTTGAATTATTATTCCATGGGTGTATTTGTTATGAATGTTGATGGATTATGTTATTGAATGTGCTAACATTATATATTATCACCATATTCTTGCGTTGCTTGGTTGTTGAGGACTAATTGTAGGTATATTGATTTGGGTCAAGTGCTCAACGGTGGACTTCATCGAACGTCTAGACGAGGTAGGCCTCTTATCTTGTCTTCTTAGCATATTTGTTTATATAGCATACTTGAGATTAGAGTTGATTTTTGCAGTCATTTCCATCTGTTGTGATTTACCCCTAGCCATAGAGATATTTTCCTCATAACAAAGGGAATTGCCTCTTTCACTTACATATGTGGATAAAGGGGGATCCGCGTCATTTCATTGTCGATAGTGGAAGTCAGAAAAACCTGATCTTAGTGTAGGTCATCAAGTGGCTAGACCTACTAGTGAAACCACCCCCGCAACCCTACACCATTAGCTGGCTTCACCAAGGAATAGATCTTCGCGTCATCCAAAAATGTCGTTTTCCCTACGACATCAAGCCCTTAAAAGACGAGGTATTGTGTGATATTTATCCCCTTGAAGTTTGTGATGTTCTTTTAGGCCAACCATATTTTTGGAAGTGACATGTTGTGTATGAATCTAGACACCACAGTGTTATTATTACTTTGGGTAGACAATTGTACAGGATACCATAGGTAGCACTGCCTACCGCTATTTCTTTAATATCTGCTAAGAAATGAAGTAAGGTAATTTCATAGACAAGGAAGTTTATCTTCTTTGTGATCCATGATCGTAGTAATAAGAAGGTCACCGCCACATCCATGACCTCTACAAAAATCCTCTCTTTGCAACAAAAGTAAGTGGATGGGATTGTGGAAGAGTACAGAGACATATTCTCCTCACCCACTGGGGTACAAATGCACTGCCAAGTTAAGCATCCAATTGATCTAACCCTTGGTGCACCTCTTCCTAATGAACTAGTATATCATTTCTTGCTGATGGAAAATGATGAAATCAAGTGTCATATCCAAGAGATTCTTCAAAAGGGGCACATTAGACCCAACTCCTCCCCTTGTGAAAGCCCGATTGTACTGGTGTAGAAGAAATACAGAACCTGGTGGCTCTGCATTGATTACAGAGCATTAAACAAAGTCACAGTTAGGAACCAATACCTAATTCCCCAAATTTATGACCTTCTTGACCAACTGAAGGGGGAAAAGTTCTTCAACAAGATTGACCTAAAGTTTGGTTACCACTAGGTTCCCATCAAACCGATTGATGTATGGAAGACAACTTTCAAATCTAAAGAAGGTCTCTTTTAATGGATGGTCATACCCTTTGTCTTAACAAATGCACCAACAACTTTCATGAGGTTGATGGATGATGCATTGAGACCCTTTACCAACTTTTTTGTGGTGGTATATCTAGATGACATCCTCATCTTCAATAGAAATTGGGAGGATAACATGTAGCATCTTCAACAGGTTTTGAGCACTTTGCGGCACCACAAGCTATATGCCAACTTGGAAAAATGCTCCTTTGGCATGAATATGGTCCAATAATTGGATTACATTGTTGATGAGGATGGGGTACATGTGGATCCAACTAAGATCCAATTCATCTTTGACTGGCCAACCATGACCACACTAACTGAGCTTCATGGCTTCTTGGGACTTGCTAACTTCTACCGACGGTTCGTGTTGGGATTCTCCCATATTGCATGGGCCCTTGACCAAGTGAACAAGAGAAGTGGAAAGGAAAATTACGCATGGGGGAAGGAACAAAAATGATCATTTGATGATCTGAAGCATCGCTTGTGCTCAACTCTATTACTCTACTTACCCGATTTGCAACAACCGTTCAAGATTGAGACTGATGCATCCGACTATGTTGTAGGCACAATTCTCACTCAGCACAATCATCCAATAGCATACCATAGTGAGATACTCTCATATACCGTACAAAAATACCCCACCTATCAAAAGGAAATGTATTATGATGCAGACCTCCTCGACCCTCAGGCCGAAGTCCACTCACAGGACCATTCTTTGTCTCCTTTGGGCCAAATTAACTCTTTCAATTCCTTGCTAGAATCTCAATTCAATCGATCCACAGGTCCTTTCGGAAGCTCTCCTGTGTGAACAAAACTAGGTACGAGCTCCACTTCTCCATGCAACCACGACGCTATGACCTAGGCCTAACCCAGAAGGCACTTGTCACAACTCGCCACTCACGAGTTCGTGAGTCGAAACTCCCAACTCTTCCTTCCCAATCTCGTGATACCCAAAATACCGATACGGGTATGGATCCTTCCCTTGTCAGTTCCCTCCGTGCATGACCACCGGCTAGGATTAACGCTAGCACCTCTTGCTACTCGCCACTTCACAAGTTTCAATGTCGAGCCCCATGCTCTTATCTCATGAATTCCTGAGATGCGAGGAGTCAACAAAGTGTTGACTCCTTTTGCTAGGTGACACGTGTCCACCTATCTATCACACAGGCCCACCTTGTGGTTCTACCATGTGTCCCTCGTGCCCATCTTTGACACTTCATGACTTCACTTCCCAAAGCACTGCCTCCATTATATCCCAACACCCAAAGTGTCGAGATCCCGAACTCCTCGATACTCCTTATCACAATTCGCGACTTCAGGATTTTCGGGACAAAAGTCTCGACTTCTTATCCTCCGGTATGCCGAAATGCCAAATTCTGACACATTTCCCAGTGCTGGCCCACAATGAAACTTCCTTCTTCGCCTCTTCGAAATTTCAAACTTTGTGATTTCGCGAATCCTGATGCTAAACTTTCGGTTCTTCAACCCATGAAACCCTGAAATGGCAAACAAAGGTTTGACCTCCATGTTGAAAAGTACACCACCTCTCCACTCTCCACTCTCCACTGTCCATGATATTTAAATCTTTTCACCCCTTGGGACTTCTCACTTCGCAATTTCGCGAATCTCATTGCAATGCTTTTGGTTCTCCAACTTGCAAAACCCCGAAATGATATTACGTGAATGATCCAATGACCCTTGTTGGCTCAGATCCTATGACTCTTTTTCTTCTGAGCTTTACACTTTAGAAAACACTTGTTGTAACTCTCCTTCCTCCTTTGCAAGATCTGACAGCTTTTGGGACTTCGTGAATTCTCCACGGAGAATTTCGACCGTCCAATGACTCCTTGACAACTCCTGCGAAATGAACAAGGTATTCCTTCACGAAACTTGTCCACCTGCAAAACAACTTCACTATGCTTCCTTTCAACACTTCAAGGTACTAACTATTCTGAACGTTTCCCAAAAATTCGATTCTTCAAAAAGACTCCTGCACGCACTCCTTGCGGCAACCCTTCAAATACTTCCAAGTATTTCAATTCTTAGACTCTGCCCATTCTCTTTGCAACAACAGTCTTTCAACAAATCCCTCAGGTTGAAAACTCTGAGACTCTACTCAGCCAACGCACACTTTGCATGGCTCCTGCGCTTAACTTACACCTCTGCAAGAATGAGAACAATGTTATCCCTCCTGATCTTTCAGAGACGAACTCCGATTTTTGTCAACGCACACCTTGCGGACAATTTCGCTGCACTCCTTGCAGGAAAACTCTTACTCAGACAGAGAAACAATTGAAAATCATTCCTTTCTCTCCCTCTCTTCAGGTTTCAGACATTAAATATGGAATCATACATTCACGCATCAAAGAAAATGCATAACAGAGAGTAACAAGAATATATCAATCAACATGTACAAACATAGAAAGCAATTGAACACCATGAGTCTGAGCTAAAAATCTTTGTATTAATCCAGAACTTTTGTACATGGGTTTTTACTTTACATAGCTCTGTGCTTCTTCTCTCCTATGTTCTCTTTGATTGATAATGTTACAAGGATATAATATGAGGGTGTCTATAGTTGGTTTTCCCTCCACTCCTAAAACTGTCTAATCTAGAATTTAATTCTACCTACTTACATTTACTAGCATAAATGCCTCTTAATCCTTCAGATGAGAGCAGGACGCTCAAGGTCTGATTACAATCACAAGTATGCCCTTTCTTAACTACTTCATTTATGTTTGGCATATCCTACTTCAAAATTATTTAAACACTTTTGAACATGTGTCAAAATGTGTTGGCGTTTGTCCCCCTCTTGCTTGTTGTTGGCAATGCTCCTGCATCATACTCCCTCGCTTGAAAATTTTCATGGGCTCCTGTCCATGAGCTCTCACACGGTCTGTCCATGCTTTTGAATTTATGTTTCATTTTCCCAACTGGAATCTTCAACTGGATGTCCCTTCCACTTGACCAAGTATTCAAAATATTCCCTTCTTCTGGTCCTTTTGCTAACTCTTTTGTCGAGTATGCTTTCCATCTGTGGTTTCTCTGCAAATGGCATCTGTTTTGTCCACTGAACCTTTGGTTGTTCACTATCTTCTCCATCTTTGTATGGTACAAATCTGAGATGTTGAATATCGGAGAAATTCTGATTCGATCGGGTAATTCAATCTCATAAGCATTTGCCCCAAATTTCTTCAAGACCTTACATGGTCCAATTTTCTTCATTTTCAGTTTATTGTATGTTCCTCTCAGGAACCTTTCCTTTCTCAAGTGTGAAAGAATCAAATCACCAAATTCAAACTGAATTTGTCACCTGTGTTGATCTGCTCTGTGCTTATACTCTTGGCTCGAGTTCTGCAACCGCTCCTTCACCTGGCTGTGAAGTTCCTTCATTGCTTCGACAAAATATTCTGCACTAGCACTTCTTATCTCATCCCGTTCTGAATCCCTCAGTTCAGAAATTCCTCTTGGTTGTGTCCCATAAACAATTTGGAATGGACTCTACCCTGTGCTCCTGTTAAGCGAATCATTATAAGCAAATTCTACCTATGGCAGAATGTTGTCCCACTGACTATGATGTTCACTCACCAAACTCGTCAACAAGTCTCCCAAGATTATATTCACAGCTTCTATCTGTCCATCCATCTGAGGATGATAAGATGAACTGAATGAAAAGTTTGTTCCCAACTTTTTCCATAAGGTTCTCCAGAAGTGTCCCACGAACTTGGTGTCTCGATCTGAGATGATTCTCCTTGGTAAGCTGTGAAGTCGAATGACTTCTTTGAAAAACAGGTTCACAATGTGAGTTGTGTCACTGGTTTTATGACATTGTATGAAGTGTGCCATATTAGAAAATCTATCCACCACTACAAAGATTGAGTCAAACCCTCTTTGTGTTCTCGGCAGCCCCAATATGAAGTCCATGCTTACTGCATCCCACATCCTCTCAGGTATGGGTAACGGTTGATATAAGCTTGTATTCTGCCTCTTTTCTTTTGAATGCTAACAAATTCTACATTTGTCCATGAATCTTTTGATGTCTTCTCTCATTCCTGGCCAAAAATATGATTCATTTAACTTTGAGAACATCTTGTTATGACCGAAATGTCCGACCAATCCTCCACTGTGTTTCTCCTTCAACAGATTCTCCCTCATGGAGCATTTTGGAATAGAAAGTTGATTACCCTTAAACAGTAATCCTTCCTCGATCATGTATTCTGTCCATTGACCTTTGTCCCTGAGAATTGGATTCTTAGCTGCTTCATACACTTCTTTAAAATCTGGATCATCTCTGTACATGTTCCTAAGATCATCAAAACCCATTGTTTTGACTCTGAACTCCTACAAAATTAAACACTTCCTGCTCAAAGCATCAACAACTTTGTTAGCAGTTCCAAAAATATGCTTGATTACAAAAGTAAATTTCTACATGTATTCAACCCATTTTACATGTCTTTGATTCAACTTCTCCTGTTGAGTCACAAATTGCAAAGCATGATTGTCACTGTATAAAAAAAACTCCTTAGGAATCAATTAGTGTCTCCACTTCTTCAATGCCTGAATAATAGCATAGAACTCCTTGTCATACGTGGAGTATTTCACTTTGGTTTCGTTCAGCTTCTTGTTGAAGTATGCTATTGGCCTGTCTTCTTGGCTCAAGACTGCCCCTATTACAAATCCACTTGCATCACATTTTACTTGAAATGTCTTTTTAAAATCCGACAACACCAAAATTGGTTGTTCCGTGATTTTCCTTTTCATGAAATTGAAGCTTTTCTCAACCTCTTCTGTCTAGTGAAAAGACTTGAGTCTCTTCTTCATTGTGTCCATCATTGGTGCACTAACTCCACTGAAATTCCTGATGAATTTTCTGTAGAAACTAGCCAATCCATGAAAACTTTGAACCTCAAATATACTCTTCGGTGATGGCCAATTATTAATTACTTCCACCTTATCTAGATCCATCCTTAACTTATCTGCAGAAATAACAAAACCCAAATAAATGAGCTCTGTCTTCATGAATGAGGATTTCTTCATGTTTATCAACAACTTCTCTTGTTGTAGCCTCTGCATCACTGTAGCCAAATGTTTCATATGCTCTGCCTATGTTTTACTGAAAATCAGTATGTCATCAAGATACACAATGAAATTTTTTTCGATGAACTCCTTCAGGACTTCATTCATCAATCTCATAAAGGTACTTGGGGCATTTGTTAATCCAAACAACATAACAAGACATTCGTAACACCCTTCATTTGTCTTGAATGTTGTCTTCCATTCATTGCCTTCTCTCATACGAATCTGATGATATCCACTTTTCAAATCAATCTTCAAAAAAAATTTCGCTCCACTCAAGAAATCCATCAAATCATCCATTCTTGGCAATGGAAATCTATACCTGATGGTAATCTTGTTAATTTCCCTTGAGTCAGTACACATCCTCCAGCCTCCATCTTTCTTTGGACTGAGCACTATCGAAACAACACATGGACTCAAGCTTTCTCTAATCAACCCTTTAATCCTGGAATTGTCTTTTGACCTCTTCATTCTCCTACGGTGTCAATCTATACACTGCCTTGTTTGGTAAATTAGCTCCAGGTATAAGATCAATGTGATGACTTATACTTCTAATAGGTGGCAATGAACGAGGTAGTTCGTCCACCACTATATCAACAAATTCCTCCAGTAGATGTTGGATTTCCTCTGGTAAATCATCCACTCTTGTGCTGGTCAAAACAATTTTAGGCTTCCTGACCACAATGAATTGCGGTTCCTCCTTCTTCTTAACCTCTGTAAGAAATTCCTTCCCACTCATGAGAATTACATCGTTGATTACTTCAGGTTTCACCTCTTTGTCCTTAATAAGAAAAAACATGTGAGTTCTCCCATTCTTCTCTAGGGTGTATGTGTTCTTCCTCCCATCATGATCCACATTCCTGTCATATTGCCATGGTCTACCCAGAAATAGATGACAAACATCCATGGGAATGACATCACACAATATATTATCATTATATCATCCTATCTTAAATTCAACTAAACATTGTTTAGTGACATTTACCTTATGTCCTTTTTGTATCCATGAAACTCTGTATGGACTTGGATGTTCAATAGTCTCCAGCTCCAGCTTTTCTACCATCTCTATAGAAATGAGATTGTCTGCGCTACCACTGTCCACAATGACCTTGTATACCTTGTCTTTGGTTTTGCAAGCAGTCCGGAAAAGACTGTTCCTTTGCACTGGGTTCTCTGCCTCCTCTTCTGGCGTTAAGAGAACTTTCCTCATCACCAGTGATCTTCCACCTTCAACATCCTCTGCCTCAACATTCTGCCTTTGTGCTTCGGCAATGTGAGTCTCACCTCCTTCTTTCTTCTTATCTAGACATTCATAAGACTTGTGTCCAACCTTTCCACATGTGAAACATTTCACAACTCCACCTCTTCCTCTACCTCTAGCATGAGGAAAAGTGTTTCCATCAGCATATTGTCCCCTCTGCGAACTTCCACCTCTCTCAGTCTAAGTCTGAGGTTTCTTCCAGTCTTCTTTTGGTTTCTGGTTCCTATCCTGGGAAACTGCTTTGCCTCTGGCTTGATTTCTCCCTCGGCCTCTTTGAATTTTCTTTCGGCTCAGCTTCTCTTTAGCCTTTTGAGCCATCTGATAAGCATCTTCCACCGTCTGAATGGTCATCATGCTCATCTCATCCTGAATATCGTATCTTAGGCCATTCATATACCTGGAAACCTTCTCATCATCACTTTTGCGATGACCTGCCCTGATGTTCAGCCTATAAAATTCTTCAGTGTACTTCTTCACTGACATCAACTTCTATCTCAAATTTTTCATTTTACGAAACAGAGTAATCTGGTAATCCCTAGGAATGAATTTTTCCTTCATCTTTGCAACCATCCTATCCCAACTCTTTATTTTCTTCTTTCCTTTGTAGTGTCTGTCATCTTGTAGTTCATCCCACCACAATGCTGCATGTCCTTTCAATCTTATGACAGCGTGTTTGACCTTTTTGTCTTCCTCGACATCTTCATAGTTAAAATACGTGTCCAGAGTTCTAATCCAGTCTAGAAGCTCTTCAACATCCAAGTTTCCCTCATATACTGGAATGTCCATTTTTTCCCTGGCACTCATTCTTGCAACTTCCCTAATCAAACGCTCATTTGCCGCATCCTCTACTGCAACTTCTTCTCCTTCATATCCAGCTTCATATTCACTTTAAGATTCACTGACATATCCAACACTGGCTATGTGCCTCTATTTTATTTCCACGTCCATGAGTCTGGTGCGTATGTCATGCATCTCTCTTCCCATGGTTGGATTTGGCACCTGCCTACCCCTTTCTTCTGGCATTTTTCTTTCCTCTGGTGGATCAGGTGCTTGCCTGTCTCTTCTTCTCGGCGGCATGGCTGAGATTCTTTATTTTCCCTACTATAGAAATCAAAGAAATCTTTCTGTGCTCTGATACCACACTTACGCAGACCTCCCCAACCCTCGGGCCGAAGTTCACTCACAGGATCGTTCTTTGTCTCCTTTGAGACGAATCGACTCTTTTGATTCCTTGCTAGAATCTCAATTCAATCGATCCATAGGTCCTTTCGAAATCTCCCTTGTGCAAACAACACTAGGTGTGAGCTCCACTTCTCCATGCAATCACGATGCTATGACCCAGTCCTAACCCAGAAGGCACTTGTCACAACTCGCCATTCACGAGTTCATGAGTCAAAAGTCCCAACTCTTCCTTCCCAATCTCGCGATACCTGAAATGCCGATATGGGTATGGTTCCTTCCCTTGTCAGTGCCCTCCGTGCGTGACCATTGGCTAGGCTTAACACTAGCACCTCTCGCTACTCACCACTTCGCGATTTTCAACATCAAGCCCCATGCTCTTATCTCACGAATTCCCGAGATGCAAGAAGTCAACAGAGTGTTGACTCCTTTTTCTAGGCACACGTGTCTGCCTATCTATCACATGGGCCCACCTTGTGGTTCTACCATGTGTCCCTCATGCCCAACTTCGACACTTCACGACTTTGCTTCCTAAAGCTCTGCCTCCTTTATATCCTGACACCCGAAGTGCCGAGATCTCGAACTCCTCGATACTCCTTATCGCAACTCACGACTTCAGGATTTTTGGGACAAAAGTCTTGACTTCTTATCCTCCGATATGCCAAAATGACAAATTCTGACACGTTTCCCAGTGTTGGCCCACAACAAAACTTCTCCGCCTCTTCATAATTTTGGACTTCGAGATTTCACGAATCCTGATGCTAAACTTTCGGTTCTTTAACCCACGAAACCATGAAATGGCCAACAAAGGTTTGACCTCCATGTCGAAAAGTACACCACCTGTCCACTCTCCACTATCCATGATCTTTAAATCTTTTCGCCCCTTGGGAATTTTCACTTCGCAATTTCGCGAATCTCGTTGTAAGGCTTTTGGTTCTCCAACTCGTGAAACCCCGAAATGAGATTATGTGAATGATCCAACGACCCCTATTGGCTCATATCCTACGACTCTTTTTCTTCTAAGATTTACACTTTAGAAAACACTTGTCGTAACTCTCCTTTCTCCTTTGCAATATCTGACGGCTCTCGGGACTTCGTGAATTCTCCACAGAGAATTCCGACCGTCCAATGCCTCCTTGAGAACTCCTGCGAAATAAACAAGGTGTTCCTTCACGAAACTTGTCCACCTGCAAAACAACTTCGCTACACCTCCTTTCAACACTTCAAGGCACAAACTCTTCTGAACTTTTCCCACAAACGCAAGTCTTCAAAAATACTCCTGCACACACTCCTTGCGGAAACCCTTCAAATACTTCCAAGTATTTGAATTCTTAGACTCTGGGCACTCTCTTTTCAAAAACAGTCCTTCAACAACTCCCTCAGGTTGCAAACTCTAAGACTCTACTTGGCCAGTGCACACTTTGCACAGCTCTTGTTATTAACTTGCATCTCTGCGAGAATGAGAACAATGTTATTCCTCCTGAGATTTCAGAGATGAACTCTGATTTTTGTCAATGCACACCTTACGAACAATTTCACTGCACTCCTTGCAGGAAGACTCTTACTCAGACAGAGAAACAATTGAAACTCATTCCTTACTCTCCCTCTCTTCAGATTTCAGACATTAAATATGGAATCATACATTCATGCATCAAAGTAAATGAATAACAGAGAGTAACAAGCATATATCAATCAACATGTACAAACATAGAAAGAAATTGAACACCATGAGTCTGAACTAAAGATATTTTTATTAATCCAGAACTTTTGTACATGGGTTTTTACTTTACACAACTCTCTGCTTCTGCTCTCCTATGATCTCTTCGATTAATAATGTTACAATGATAAAATATGAGGGTGTCTATAGTTGGTTTTCCCTCCGCTCCTAAAACTGTCTAATCTAGAATTTAATTCTACCTACTTACATTTACTAACATAAATGCCTCTTAATCCTCCAGACGAGAGCATGACGCTCAAGGTCTGATTACAATCACAAGTACACCCTTTCTTAACTACTTCATTTATGTTTGGCGTATCCTACTTCAAAACGATTTAAACACTTTTGAACATGTGCCAAAATGTGTTGGCGTTTGTCCCCTGCTCGCTTGTTGTTGGCGATGCTCCTGCATCATATTCCATTGTGCAAGCTTATCATCAATGGAAACATTACATTCTAGGAAAGGATACAATCATCCACATTGATCAAAAGCCTATGCATTTCTTACAGACATAGGGGAAGTTACAAAATGACTACGATCAAAAGAAGTCCACATACCTGCAATAGTTCCATCTCAACATCAAGTATAAGACAAGGAGAAAACATTGTGTTGCTAACTGCCTCAATCAACCTCCCATTGTTGCACTCACCACCGTGCTCTATTCATGTGGGAATGGGGCATCTGAGTGGCCCCAAATTTATTATCAAGATCCTGATTTCACCACCACCTATCACCTCTTGGGTTCAGGTGAAAATGTCACCGATTTTCAAATTTGGGATGGAATGTTATGCCATTTGGTCCACCTCTGTGTTCCAGCAAGAAATCATGCAAAGCTGATTTGGGAGGCTCACTACAGTCGAATGGAAGGACATTTTGGCATGGATAAAACTGTGGTTTTTCTACATAAACCTTTTTATTGGCCAAAACTTTGACATGACGTCAACAAGTATATCAAATCTTGCATTTTTGTGCCATTACCAAGCCAACCATCAATAATCAAGGCTTATACACCCCTCTTCGTACTCCCGAGAGGCCTTAGGAATCCATCTGAATGGATTACATGTCTAGCCTTCTGTCCACCAAGAAAGGAAATGATTGCATATTTGTGGTGATTGATCAGTTTTTGAAGATGGCCATTCTCACAACCTGCAGAAAGAGAATCATAGCGACAGATAATTCCAAGATCTTCTTCGAACGAATGTGGGTCCATTTTGGGATACCATAGACCATCATCTCAGATCAGGAAAATAGGTTCCTCAACACATTTTGGTCAAGTCTCTGGTCATTGTTGGGCACCAAGCTCACAAAATCCACTACCTTCCACCCTCAAACTGATGGCCAAACAAAGGTCGTCAATCAAATGAGTATGCACATCCTGTGCATGTATAAATCTAAGCATATATCTACATGGGATGAGAGTCTTCCCTATGTTCAACATAGCTACAACATGGCTCTCCATAGCTCCACCACCCATAACATATTTCAGGTGGGGTGGGGATTCTAACCCTTGGTTCACATTGTTGTTTCACTACCTATTTCAACCACACACACAAAATCTTCCCATGTTTAGTTTGAGGTCGAAAAAGCCACCAGATTCATCGAGCAGATTCAACACATTCACCAATAGGTCCATGAGATTTTGCATAAATCCAATGCTAAGTAAAAGCAATGCAATAATCAACACCGGGTACCACACAAGTTTTAGGTGGGAGACAATGTCTGGTTACATTTGTAGAAAGAGTTCCTTACAGGGCCCCATCGTAAGCTCCATCCACTTTGCGATGGGCCTTACACTATCACCAAGGTTGTGGGTGACAATGATTTTGATCTCAACACTCCCCCCTTCCTTGGCTTGCATCCAGTGTTCAATGTGGACCTCCTCCGACCATATTTTCCACCATTATTGAACACCTCTAACATTGCAGAATAGTTGACACCAACATAACTCAACAATGACTACATTGAACAAGTATCCATTGATATGATAGTGGATGCACAGGTCAAGGGCACTCACCAATAGAGGATCCAGCTTTATCGAGATGCCAAGGAATGAAAACTCATGCACCAATGAAAGTGGCTCACTCGGGGCCAAATTCAACAAAAATTTCCTTAGCTAATGGGGGAACTCAATGTAATGGATACCATTGCTTCCTAATGGGGGAGGACTAATATAGGTGGATATTGGTGGTCACCCACCTATTCTAACTGGCTCCTCTTAATAGTTTTTACATCACAATTGTCTATAATGATGACATTTCTTTGTAATTGTTGGTTCTGCACTTCTGAGGCTATCCTCAAGCCCTCAAAAACATACAAGTGGATATTGGTGGCTGCCCACCTATTCCAACTGGCCTATTTTGGAATTTTTCACGTCAGTACATCTTTCTGTACTTCCAGGGTTGTTTTGGGCCCCTAAATAGTGTTTATTTTTCTCTTGCCATAGTCAAATTGTAGACAAAGTTAGATTTTGATGGAATAATGTGTATTTCTCGAAAATACCTTTCCAATGGGATATCACATGCCTAAAACGGAGTTCATATGAAAAATTTACGACCCGAGGAAGTTGAGGTACTAACTTACCCATCAAGGCCCACATAACTTTTGGCGTTTCATCTCCTAGGGTTAGGTTTTTGGATGTCTAGGGTTTTGTAATTCATGAGTAATGTTAAAAATGCCTTTGGAGCCTCATTGTAATCATTATGCTTAGACAGACGCGTAGCATCCACATCTCTTCTTAGACATAGCTACCACCATTCGAGCAAGTTGTTTTACAATTTTAGCCTATTTTCTTTATTCAATAGAAGTTATTGTTCACTGGATATATTTTTTTGTTCTTCATATATTTGTGTTATTGTATTCAATATGTTATTCATTTCGTTCTACTCATAAATCTGGATCATTCAGGGCCAACCTATCCACTTTACCCTTCTAATTTACAATTGAGTTGCCAAGGAACAATAGGGTCGACTTTTACAAAGGCACAATAGGGTTGACTTTTACAAAGGCACAATAGGGCCGACTTTTACAAAGGCACAATAGGGCCTACTTAACAAATATAATATAAAATTATCTTTTAGGGTTTTATCTTGGTCAAATACAATATGAATATAATAATATCTTCCAAAGCTACTCAAACTTCAACAATCAACCCATCCCCGAACCTCTTCTACAATTATTTCATTAAGAATCATTTGTGTTTCGCTATAACCTCTGCCTACACTACCTCCACGTATTTCTTTTCTTTGGTAGAGAATTTCTCTTCTAACAAACACTCTACATTATAATCTTCCTTCTCAACCATTATCAAAGTGTTGGGATCACAACATGAACAAGATTTACCCACTCCCCCCTTGACTTTATTTCTCCTAGTATTCCCCACCTTTCTAGCACCTCAATCCATGTTATTCTCCAAAATCATACTCAATTGAATATCTCTAACCATACCAATCCAAGAGAAGATGTTAAGCCTGACATAGGCACTGATAGGAATGCAGAATCACATATCCCATATCACTCTCCCTACCTAGTCCCACTCTCCTATCTAGAACCTTGGACTAAAACTCAAGAGAACCTATATAGGCCAGACGACATATAGAGAAAATAACCCACATGACAAAAACAATTCCTTCCAGACAAGATTACCATATCCTTGAAAGATCGAACTCCCTCCCATGAGGAATGGTTTTCTTTCAAAGAAAATCTATCCCCTTATCTATATCAAATTCAAATCAACCAAAGCATTACTACCAGTAAAGAAAAATATCGATTCCACTATGAGTACTCATTGTTCCCCCACCATTCAAGTTTCCTCTTATTGTATCATAATCAATCTTAAGCTTATTTGTATGTGATTCCTTCATGACATAACCACTTATCATTTTACCTCATATAATTCCTCTATACCTTGCATCCACCAGACTTGATTGTGGCATGATTTAAATAGTTGGAGTGGGGGTGACGTAACTTGCTTCGCCCAAAAATCCATCACCATCAAGACCTATATTAGACCTCCCTTGCCCAGACATTGAAGTCTCAATACTGCATGGCAGAGTGGTGGCCAAACCTGACGCGTGTACATCCATGGCCCCACTCATCATCACCCCATTTTAGTGAAATTATATAATTTTATCAATATAACCTCTATAAAATAATAAAATCAATAAATTTTATGTATTTTTTATATAAATTATATACACATGAATGAAAATTTTAATATTATAAGTTTATACTCATTTATAACCTAGCCATATTATATAAGTTATTATTATAACTAATTTAAACTCGGGGAGAGGCTCTCAGGAGAAAGGTTAGGGTTTTCCTTGGCCACACTTCTCCTCCCACCTGTAGGTCATGTTATGTGCCCTTTCTTTGTTACTTCCCATTTTCTCCTCCAGGATCCATCAGCTCTTGTAGTTCATGTTGTTTATCATGCCACATTTCCTGAGATCAGATTTCATTTTTAGTCTACTCGGGATAGACCATGGTGTTTCTTTGTTGGAAGCATGACAATTATGGGGTTACTTTTATTTCTTGGGCTTGTCTAGTGGTTCACGACTTTGCAACCATGTGTAGTAATGTTTTGTTTTTTTCCAATTAGACTTATTCATGACCTTTCTAAAGTTGGTGGTTTCATTTATGGTGTTGTTTGATGGGTTTTATTTAGTTTCCTATTTGGTTATTTATTCTTCCTGTTGTTGGGTATTCTACCCTACGGACTAATAAGCTAGGGCTCTAAACTTATACGCAGATCATGACCCTTAAGATTTAACTTTTAACCTCCTACCCAAAATCTCAACCCCTTTTCTCAGGCAAACACGGGAAGAATAAACCAACCTTTTTCCGACGGTTGAAGTAGATCCTCCGTTGAGTTATTATTTCCTTGCTGCTGCTGCTCCTTCCACAAAGCTTCCTGCAATCAAGACAAACTACGCATGCATGCTACTGATCTACTAGGGGGTTAGAGATAAAACATGAATCGAATAACATAGATGAGACTCATGTATTCGGGACGGGAAAAGTATCTTTTTCATTAATCTCAATATGAATCAACTTACAATGATTTCTGAGATCGGCCACCGTTCCACGATCCTGATCCTGGGCTCTTCCTCTTCTTTTTGGTCCTCCAACTGCTGCTGCATGAATTTCTCCTAAAGCTTGAGGCAAGGCTAAAGGGTTGGGACAAAACTGGCTTGGCAATTTGGCAGAGTTTCTTTGCTATGTTTTTTCTCCTTTGAATAGTACCCCTACCCCTCCTTTAATAGGCTAGAAGGAGCTAGGGTTTTTGGTGAACTCTCGGCCATGCATGGCTCGGAGTTCCAGTTAACTGACAAAAAGCCTTGTGTCCCTGCGGAAACTTTCCTGATTTTTAGCCTTGTTAGGTACCCGCGAGCTGTTTTGGGTTAGCCCGCGGATGCCCGCGTGCAGTATAAGGACAGAAAGAGGATGCCTGCGCCCAGTGAGAAGTTAGGGCGCAGGTTTCTTGTTTTAAGTGGCTTTTCGAGGATTTGTTCAGCAAGGCTTTGGCTAGGAAGAGGCATGAGTTGGCCTGATGCCAGGTAAACCTGTGTAGTGCATTTTAGGGTTATAACAGATGCCCCCTAATGTGTGAGGTCAGAAGAGCATCTGACGGCCGAAATACATTACCAATTCTTTACCAATCTATACTGATATGCTGAATAAGTGAGCCCAAGAACCAGGAATCGGGAAGTGCCATCTGCAAAAAATATCAAATGTCTCACCGAGGCGGGCATACCCATGCTCGGGATAAAGCAGAACCATGGCTACCAATCAAATACACTGTAGATCCATGTCAAATAATTATAAAGAGTAGCC
>ML777761.1:2435572-2460652 GCA_009831015.1 Picea engelmannii | reverse complement strand
CCTCCTTTAATAGGCTAGAAGGAGCTAGGGTTTTTGGCGAACTCTCGGCCATGCATGGCTCGGAGTTCCAGTTAACTGACAAAAAGCCTTGTGTCCCGGCGGAAACTTTCCTGATTTTTAGCTTTGTTAGGTACCCGCGAGCTGTTTTGGGTTAGCCCGCGGATGCCCGCGTGCAGTATAAGGACAGAAAGCGGATGCCCGTGCCCAGTGAGAAGTTAGGGCGCGGGTTTCTTGTTTTAAGTGGCTTTTTGAGGATTTGTTCAGCAAGGCTTTGGCTAGGAAGAGGCATGAGTTGGCATGATGCCAGGTAAACCTGTGTAGTGCATTTTAGGGTTATAACACTTCCTCTAGTGGAATTTTCTTGAGTGGGGTGGCTTCTCTTGTAGTATTTGGAGCTATTATAGTAGTATGTTGAATGAGGGTTGAGTTTTTTTCCCTCTTTTCCTCAAATTTATTGGCAGGATGCCCTAGGGTTTTGGCCCTTTGGACATTTGTGTGATTTTATACCTAGTGGATCCAACTATTTTTATACATTTTTGAATCCATTTAATCATGATTGCATACTCATATGCTTACTAAGTCACTCACCTCAGAATGGTTGTGGTGTTGTATCATCTTGTATAGTTTTTTTGGTATCACTGTAAAACAAATCTTATTTGTTGAACCCTCTAAAAGATTCTTAGTGGTGCTTGAGGTTGAAGGTTTCTTGTTGGTGCCTGAGGTTTTTCTCAGTGGGTTTTGTATTTTTGGATCTTGGTATACATTGTATGCATCTCTATAATTTCAATGATTTGGTTGCATTTCTTACATGTCCCCTTTTCATTTTGGTGTCCTCGAACCTGTGTTGAATGTGATTTCACCATTTCCTCCTAAAATAAAGAAATTATGACATTTTTGTTGGAAAAAAATTATAACTCTTGAATTATATGCATGCACACAGGTGCACGCACACACACACGCACGCATGCACGCACGCACGCACACACACACACACACACACACACACACACACACACACACACACACACACACAAGAAATATATTATATTTAATATAATTTGGCTATGGGTGTTTGAATGAATGATTCAATGAACAATTTGGCCAACAAAAATATAATCCAGGCTCAAGCCTATAAATGGGAGATTCTAGCGATGATTTGGCCTATGAAGACAAAGGGAAATGTATTATATTTAATATAATTTGACTATGGGTGTTTGAATGGATGATTCAAGGAAAAATTTGGCCAATTCAAATATAATCTAGGCTCAATACTATAAATGGCAGATTCTAGAGATGGTTTGGTCTATGAAGACAAAGGGATTTTATTAATTCTCATACAATATTCCACTATGCAGTGGCATTCCAATTACCCTTCTAGCAAGCCATAGTCTGTAACCATTTTGGAAACCATTTCAAATTATGTGTTTCAATGATTTCAAAGAACCTTTGAGTCTCAAACATATATCGAGGGAATCCATTCATGGAAGGGTCTCTCTCAACAAAGTTACACAACTTAAAGAAAAATCTCTAGAGTTCTCATTTTTTAGAGGTCGCATTTAGCGGCTACAAATAACACCATTTTTTGAGGGGTTAGTTAAAATTTCAACTTATTTGAAATTGTGGCCTTGGTAACCGATACCATTGTGAGAAAAACCTTAAAATTGGCCCTCGAATTGAAAAATGATGCTACTACTAGTACCAATTTTATTTTTGTAGGTAAAATTACAACTTAATTGAAACAATGGCCTTGACAATTGGAACCATCACAAATAATAAAATTAAAATTGGCTTCCAAATCAAAAAGTGATGTTAGCTTAAATTTTATTTATAAATTTTCTTTTAATAAATTTGAATTAGAAATTAAAAAAAAATTGGGATAAAAAAAACTATCAACAAGTTTTTTCTTTAAAAATGAAAAAATAAACTTTTTTTTTCAAAAAAAACCTATAATGCAATTTTAATAAATAAATAAATAAATCAAAGAAAAATTAAAAAAAAAACTTATTTTACCATATNTGGGGGGGGGGGGGTGGAGAAGGGTTTCCGCAGGTCTAGAGTGTCTAGGTTTCTATGGTTCCCAAATTCCTTTTCTGGTCTTAGCTCTAACTCTTGAAGAACTATTTTCATGTGCTAGAGTATTGGAGGAAGATGAAGTGGACTACAAGGACTCGAGCCCCAGTTCGACCCATATCTTCCCGACAAATTAATAATTTATGTTGCGTTGGTTTTTATCTTAAGCCAAGACTTTGGGGGATCGAGACCGTTGGTCACAGACACTTGAAGGACATATAGATTCTCTAGCATCCGAAGATCTCAATGATCCTCCTTACATGTAGGGTGGTATATTTATGCACAATAATTTTCATCCCGAGTTTCAACTTCCAAAAAATAAAGGTGTTCAAATGATAGAGGAAGCACACTACCATCCCTTCTCTCTAGAATGTTATTAGGTTCTTTCATTTGAGGTTTCAATTCAAGGATATAAGGGTGTCCCACATGTCAACACTGAGTGACTTCCAAAGGATCATGAAACAATTCAAGGCAAAAAAATGTTGTATTCATCCAAGGAAGGATAGAGTAAGAATGGTTGTGGGATTGGATGTAAAAGTGGAAGAAATTCCAGGACATTTGGGGAGGGAATAAATAGGTCATTTTTGTGTGAAGTAGGTGAGGTCAACAACCTTGTAGAAATGGATTGAGGGAAATTGGACCCATCTCCTAGGTCATTCTCGGGTATTTCATATCTTGGTGAGAGGGTGTTTGTGTTTCATTTTTAAATGTAAGGAATATTTGATTATGATCAGAAGCTATAATTTGAAGCGACGAATTTCAAGTTTGTTAATTCAGGAGTGGAGTGTGGACTTTGATCCTTGGAGAGAAGCCATGTCAACCCATGATGTCTAGGCCATATTTTCGAGTCTCCCTTTGATTTTCTAGAGGAAAGATATTTTAGAGCTCATTGGAAACAAGTTTGGGAAATTTATCAAACTAGAGGATGGTTGGGAATCCATAATTGACTGTTGTTGGGATTAGATTTATGTGGAGGTGGATCTTAGAAAAGGATTGCTTGAAGAAATTGAATTGGTCTCCTCATGAGCCTCCTAAACACAAAAAATTGAATATTGGAGAATGTCGTTCAAATGCTACACATGCCACGATAAGGGACATGTTTGGGATCAATGCAGCAAAGGTGTTAGGCCAAAAATATATCCCAAGAAAACATGGAAGACAAAGGATAAGATGAGAGAATGGGAAACATGATTTAATGTCAAGAATAAGACAAGTTCTCTAAAAGAAGGAATTCCAGCATCATACCCAGATGGCATTAAAGTGGATGATGGAGTGATACTCAAGACTCTCTGACAAGTTCACAATTAGAATATTGGTAGTACCAAACCTTCTCTTCATGTGATTAAGTGGTGAATTTGGAATGCTCGTCTCTAAGGAATTTACCCCACGATGAGAGTTATTCATCCTTTCAATTAATGGAGCATTTTCCAATCCCCTTAATTATGGTCAAATCAACTTCTCTCCTTTCACCTGGTTTACTTCCTGAAGCCCCTCCCACTATTTCCATGAAAAATCATGATCTAAACATCGAAGCTAAGGATATAACCCCGGAGAAGGCATGCAAGTTCCCATCCATTGACCATATGTCTTTCTCGTCTGGTAGTAATGAGTCTCAGTAAAAACCATTTTTTAAGTCATATTACGACCTACGTCCTAGATCCAATAAAAAGGAGGGAATGTGTAATGAAGGAGGCCTAGATTTGGAGAAACCTTTGGGAGGGATGGTGGGGATAAAATATCATTTTTCCTTACCACAACATCAAGATAGAAAATAAATAATATGTGGCATTCAAGATACCATTGATAGGGCCCTTATAGCGTGGAAATTCCTGGAAAATTTTCCCCATGATTTCCCTGTCCTACAATGCTTGGGGGGTTGGGGGCACCCAAAAAATGTTATCCCTCAAGAGGCTCTTTCGATTTTGTTCTTTGGATATATTACTAATTCATGAAACTATGTGTACATGTTATAAGACAATATAATATTTCTCTTTGTGGTTGTAAGGATGGCCTTTTTCTCCTTATATGTAGACGAGATGTCAAGGGTTTGCTTACATCATGGGGCCCAATTCTAGAGGCTTCATGCTCTTATTTTATGCACTTTAGTTTATATGTATATTTAGTGGTGAAAGAGTTGGATCTGGTGCTAAGGGTGTGTTGACAGGTGAAAATGATTGTCCGTCAATTGGAAGAACGAGTCCGGTCCAGGGTTGTCTAAATAACCCAAGCCATTTGGTGTAACTCATTCTGATGGGTTTAATGGATCTGTTAGCCAATGGAAGGGATATGGGTTTCTTCTAACATAGGCTTATCAAACTCTATGGGGATAGATGTAACAAAGCCATTTGGAGATAGGAAAGTATCCCAATCGTTGCCCTGCAATTTTAAATGGACTAACAACATCTTGATCAACCCATGATGAAATAAACTGGAATTCAAACACTGTATCTTATACCTCTTGGCCATTTTATATAAAATTCTCAATAAATAGAAGGGCATTCTCAACTAGAAACTGATGAAGTTCATTAACAGTCTTATGTGGTAAAGAAAAAAGAGGTCGAATTGACCTTCACAAGTAATGAACAGCCTTAAAAATGCCAATAAACTGTGCCACCTAGTCTTTAACAGAGATATAGGCATACCTTTATCAGAACACTGGATTTTCCTAGAGGTAAAGAACAAACTCCACGACACCTCCTCTAACTTGGAATTCTTAAACCATTTTCTCCTGCTAAAGGGAAGACATGTTGCCTGGCTCAAAAAATCCTTGGTGATTTCAATTTAAATGTCACCCACTTTGGCTCGCCATCCATTGAAAGAGAGGGCGAACTCATGTGTCACTTGCAAGTTGTAACCTTGAAATTTCTAAAGAAATTTGAGCCAGCCTTGACCCTTAAGGTCTTCCCTTGCGTCGTCATACATAATCAGGGTTTGTGAGCCATTTGATTCGACACAGATGACAGGGGCCATGTGGATTTAGACAAGCAGTCATTGGGGTAGACAAAAATCACTGTAAGCATGAAGGGTTTCATAAAATAGGAAGAACCAGGGCTAAAACCAAGAAAATAAAACCATCGCGTGATTAAATGAATGAATGAGGGGTTTCATACAAGGATCGATCATTCTGTGTAATGAATCGCTGAGAGTATAGAATGAAGCCCAAGAATTAAATTGAAATGATGGACCTGTCGATTTCAAACTTCCACTATTAGCAGAGTACAAAATACGACCAGATGCGTTTGAGAATCATCATTGTGTAAATGGTGGATTTGATCATTTTAAGGTTAGGAAAATAAGTGCTTGACAAATCAAAGCATAGCAACCATAAAAAGGATTTACCAAGAATTATACATGAAACAAACTCATATCCTGGCATCAATCGATTCTTGGTGTATCATTTAAAGGTCCAGAGTATACCTTATAACAATGAGCAACTTTAAAACAACTAATTTATTGACATGAGATAAGCCTTAAAGAAAAATATCATTCTTAAAAAGATTTGTATGAACATTTATTCTCCTAGGGAAATAAGCCTTAAATTCAATTGTAATAAATTCATAAGTTTCAATGCTTCGTTCATGCTTTCAATCATGAATGAAGCATGAAAATGAGAACTAAAAAATAAAAACTTTTGTAGCCCAAAACTCATCTTTCAAGTAGCAATGCTCATGTAATGAAGCGGAGGCAGCTGCAGAATTTATTATTCGTTGCTTTAAGAGGTGAAAATATTGTGGGGCTGCCAACAATGGCGACTTACTAGGAGAAGAAATTATCTCTGTATCACCGACGAGTTCATGTTAGGACTGCTAGAATGATTGCAGATCAAAGAACAAATGAAGGACATCAAGCATCTCGAAAATCATTACACGATCCAACTTCAAACATCGTTCTGTTCAAATGAAATCCAGTGACAAATTTTTAAAAATGAGAGCAACAATGTTCAAGTTAATGGCTCTGATACTGTTGATAGGGCCACTACTTCCAACAGGAATTCATAGCCTTGACAAGGATGTCAATTAACCTACTATGACACCTCTACCATGTCCAATAAATTTCAATTCAAAATGAAGGATGCTTATAACCAATATCAAAATTTATACCTGAGAATTTTCTTGAACCGGACATTGCTTCGCTGCCAGCAGGTTTATTCAGTACCGCGACAAAGTTGTCTTGGAATCATGCATGCATTTACCCACTGCCAACAGACCTGTTCAGTATCCCAGCAGGTTTACAAACACTTCCCACAACTCTCGAAAAATTATTCACAATCTGATATAAATTTAATGATATTTAGAAGAGTGGGGTGATGCTGAAAATTCCATTTTTTAGAACACTTGTTATTTTCCAGCCTTTAATTTTTTCTTAGTCACCTTCATTATGATCTGAAGTTAGTTTCTATATGAAACCAATTTTTCAAGGACAAGAAGTCATACTTGAGTTTCTTTCTTTAAAATCTAGGACAACGTAAAAATATTTAAAGATGATCATGTCTGCTCATGATTATAAAGTGAGACCAAGAAACCGGTTTCAAACATAAAATTTCTTTAGCTAGTCCGTGTTTCAACAATTCACAACATTGATGCTCTTGAGAGGACCTTAACATTCGCTTCATAATGATGCATTCTAGCTCCCTTCCATGGACTAAAAGGTGACACATACATAAATTTAACCAAAAAGTAGCGAAAACAAACAAAATGAAAATAACCAAAAGTTGGAAAACAAAAATAAATCAAAACAAAAAAAATATGTACAAATATGGATCTGAAAACATCACACGAAATATCTCTTTAGAAACTGAAAGAATATAGAAAAATCCTCATTGATTTGATTACAATCCTACTCATGCTACCTTGGGTCAGGGTTGAAGTTACAGTTCAGTTTTATTTATCTCTTTACTTTCCATTTAAATTTTTCATAATAATACTACGGCTTTGAAAAGAAATATTCAACGAAAAGCAAAGAGAAAAGGATCAAGCAGACTTCCCTGACAATAGTCATATTATGTTTCTCTTGGTGCGCCCACTTGTGTTCATGACTACATTAATACAAAGAGAAACAATGAGAAATAAAACTAAAAGAAAACCTACTCCTAAACCTATTCTAACTACTAAACAAATCATAATACTACGTGAAGTCATGCTTCCAATGTAGCCATCAGAGTAACTCCAATCCTACAGTAGAAACAAAATCACATATTACTAACAAGAATGGTAGTATATAAAAAAATGACAACAATATATCATACTCACCTTTATCATCATCATTTAAAAACAAGGCAAGCATGATCTTACCATTCCCTTGAACATTCTTGTTGTATGAATCCTCCAGCCATTCGACAATTTTGTCATTATATGGGTTACAAAAATATGAAAAATTGAGATTATGAAGCTTGTGAGATTTACGGGGACCTAAAATAACCATCGTCCTAAACCGAAGTGCCCCATGCTCCCGACAATATTCCTTTCATTCCATATTTTCTCCATCCGAAGGATATAAAATGAGTGTGTTGAAGTTACCTCCTTGATCTCTAAATAAAGTGAAGATAATCCTACCATTCCCTGGGAACTTTTAGAGATATAAATACTCCAACCAATCTGCAATACTATCATGATACATACAATTACTGACATGGGATGGTTTGAAAAAATTCACATGCGAAAAATATTCCTGGTTAGAATAAAGTATTAGACTATCAAGGAAAGAATCTTGTAAAAAGGTCGGATCAAGATGGAGAGAACTTGTCATGTTTCTCGATCGGAAAATAAGTGTTTCATTCTCTTGAAACTTTGCATTGATCTTAGATATTTCAAGGTTAACTATTTGAGGTGAACTAGATGGAACGATTGATAAAACATCATTGGTAGTAATATTTGGTTGTTCATATTTTTCAACCTCAAATAATTGATCATGGAAAAATTTAGATCCTTCTCGAAACACAAATTGGGATGTATCAATGGAAKATGCAATTCGAGATTCTTTCAAATCATTTCTTGATTTACCCACAGATAATTGATGAGAATAAAAATTAATATGTTCATGGGCAGAATTATTTCCCTCTTTATCTTCTATTTGGTGATCTCTTTGTACCTGATTATATAATGTTGAATTCTCTCCAAGGTAATATGGAACATGCAATCACACAACATTAGGATAAAAAATATCAGGGTACAAGGAATAATATGTAGAAGAATTAAGGATATGGAAAACATCTTTTGAAATGATAGGTATATGCATTTCGAAATCTAGTTTTGTCTCCTCTACTTGTATAAACTAATCATCCTCTGTTAGATTCTCTTTTAAAGAGTACGCGACAGTTTTTAAGAGATAATTTGGTTCATTGTGCAAGGGAGAGTTTGAGAGAAAATTACTAGGGATAGAAGATTGCCTAATGGTTTTTTCTCCAACTGATTGATCATTGATGTGTTCAACTAAATTAGGGGAAGATTTATCATCCACATGATTATCAACTTCACATTCAACCTCTTTTACTTTAGAAACAGTTATAAAATCTATGAGAGTGTGACAACTGTCGTCTTTTAAAGTCAAGGTTCCTTCCTTGACGGGAGGAGACATTGTTTGCAAAGAATGATTAGATGTGACAATTGCATTTTGTAAAGGATGATGTTGCTCATGATTTTCCAAAATGATACAAGTTGACAAAAATTGTGGTGCTTCAAAATCTTCAAGATCAACATCAAAATCTGAACCATCTTGAGATTGAGTGTTAGTGCTCAATTCAAATTGGTTAACAATTTATTGATCTTGCTCGTCTGAGAGAGAAATGAGATATTTAAACCACTCATTAATAAGTGACATTTCTTTCAAAGGGAACCGAGTACAAACATGAATGAACCTAATAGAAAAATCATCGAATGATTCACCGTTTTCTTTCCTTAAGTAACTTAATTCATCACTTAATTCATCATAATCATAATTGCTAAAGTCTGATAAAAACCCAATTACAAACTCAGACAAAGAATGAATCGAATTAGCTGGAAAAAATTCAAACCAACATTTAACCCGATCTTGGAAAGTGAGAGAGAACAATCTGCATATAACATTAGGATCAATGATCTTATGTCTTAAACATTTATAAATAAATTTAGAAATATGGTCTATTGCAGATGTGTTCCCTTCACCATCAAAGGTGAGTTCTGAAAATAGATTAGCTATCTTGTTGGGAATAAATGGTAGTGAGAAGTGGAAAGCATGTTCCAACAAAGTGATTTGGGGAGCCATGGGGAAATTGAATACATTCAAAATAAAATCTCCTACAAGGCCATCTTGTCAGTTTGGCCCTCCTTCTAGCACCATTTGTTGACGGGCGAAAATGACCGTTCGTCAATTGGAAGAACGAGTCCGGTCCGGGGTTGTCTAAATAACCCAAGCCATTTTGTGTAACTTGTTCTAACGGGTTTAATGGATCCATTAGCCAATCTAAGGGTTCTAAAGAAACAAAGAAAAGAAATGAAATAAATAACTAATTACAAATTACTATATATTAATATGTACATACATAACTATTGTAGGTATATTTAAATAGTAGATATACTTATACTTTTTTTATACATGATATACACACTTCAAGTTTTAATCTAAACTTATAAAACTCAATGTGAAAAATTATTGCTTTGAAGAAGCAGATAAAGAAAGCACATAAAAATAGTTTTTGGTTTTTTCTTTATAAGTCTTAAACTAATAAAAGAAAATGCTATGAAATAGAAACGTATGGATAGTCAAAAGAAAAACCATACATTCAAATTTCAGTGATAAACAAATAACAAAAAAATATAAATGAGCTATCCTGTTAGCGAACTAATTATATGCATTCAAACATCTGTACAATCAGAGAACATCTAACCACCTTGTCCAAGAGGAAAACCTGCAATGAACCTTAAATATTTTCTGAATAAATGCAGAACAACTGTGTTGTCAGTTGAGTTTTAATAATAGAAAGAGTGATACAAATAGTTACTGTGATCTTATGATTGCAAGCAATTACACTAAGAAAAATCTGATAGCAATAACATTGCATTTAATCTTTCAACAAAAATTAAGGAGAAATCTTGTCATTGAAGTTGAATAGATGATCACACGGTTAATATCTGAAGCATCACTTATGGACAACATTTATAAAGGAATTGTCCCAAAACATAATAAATCATGAATACTAAAGCTATCAAAACCTATTATCATATCAGGGTAAACAAAACTTAAATGAAGACCCTCCACAAGAAGCTAAAGCCGAAATGTGTATTGTTGTTCCATTAAAGTCTGTCAATTAATCATCCATCTTCTGCCCCAGGCTAGGATGGTTTCATCATAAAAAGATGTAATATTTAAAGAGTTTAGGAAAACTAAGCATCCTATCTTCTAAGATAGAATCAAATCCCAGGATGATTTACTAATTACAAAAATAGAGGATAATTAAAACCGCTCAATATCAAACCGTATCTCTTAAGATTGAAAAAAGTTTGTTTTTGTTTACAAAATGAGCCAAAGAAATGGCTAATGACCCAAAAAAAAATCCATATCATTATGTCTCCACAAGCTGCACGATATCCTGAAGGAAAAAACGAAAATAAAGAAATTTAGATATTCATTTAACCAACATTTTTCAATATTTCGAATGAGAATAGACTGGCTACATAATCTACTGATTTTGTAGCTAGTCTTATTTTAAACAACAGAAAACCGATTCAATCTATATTAATTAAGAACAAATCAACAAAATCACACAAATCTTTACCTTTCAACTGAATGCTAAATTTGGCTCACAAAACCTCAGAATTAATCACTGCTTTGACACACTCAACATTTTTTATTATGACATTTCCAGTTCTCTTCAAGCATTTTCCTTGCATGTGTGCACTGATCTTGAATCTGTGGTTTTCATTCATTAACGAGTCAATCTGAGCTATGAGGGTCTTGATATTTTCTTGAAGAGAGGGGACATCTGTGTAATACTTATCTATCCAAAATAAACACACCTCACACTGTGGATTTGGAATAGTTGGTTGAGGAAACCCATGGTTGTGCGTCAAAACGCTACCATTGTTGTCTGTGGGTTCTTTACAGAGTTTGATCCCTGGAAAGCCTTTGCTATGTTTCAATCACAGTGGCAGATTGTCTACGAAATTGTAGGTCTAGCTGAGATCCGGTTTGAGGTAACTTGGGTCTTCTCTTGCCAAGAATTTCTCGATCTCAGAATCAAAGCTCTCATGGACATCATTCTCTTTGATCGAGCTCATATGAGAGTTCAATTTATTTCATAGGATCCTAGAGATTAATCTCCCTACCCTTTTGTTATTAAACCCTATATTCGAGTCATTTTTAGACAGTTTGCACGAGGGTTTGTTTATGGTTTTTGCAAAGGTATTAGGGCAGATGTATTTCTCATGCTCATGAAATTCAATGAATCTTGGGTAAACATCTTGTTGCTCGGACATAGGCTCATTGAGTTCGGCCCTATCACATGGTTCTTTGGATGAGGAGACTATTTTGTCAATGGAAGGGATAGGGGTTTCTTCTAACATGGTCTTATCAACCTCTACGGGGATAGATGTAACAAAGCCATTTGGAGATAGGAAAGTATCCCAATCATCGCCCTGCAATTTTAAATGATGGACTAACAACATCTTGATCAACCCATGATGAAATAAACTGGAATTCAAACACTGTCTCTTATACCTCTTGTCCATTTTATATAAACTTCTCAATAAATAGAAAGGCATGTTCAACTGGAAACTGATGAAGTTCATTAACAGTCTTATGTGGTAAAGAAAAATGAGGTCGAAGCGACCTTCACAAGTAAAAAACTTCCTTAAAATTGCCAATAAACCGTGCCACCTAGTCTTTAACAGAGATATAGGCATACCTTTATCACAACACTAGATTTTCCTAGAGGTAAAGAACAAACTCCACGACACCTCCTCTAACTTGGAATTCTTAAACCATTTTTGCCCGCTAAGGGGAAGACCTGTTTCCTGGCTCAAAAACTCCTCGGTGATTTCAATTTGAATTTCACCCACTTTGGCTCGGCATCCATCAAAAGAGAGGGAAAACTCCTCGGTTGCTTGCAATTTGTAACCTTGAAATTTCTCAAGAAATTTGAGCCAGCGTTGACCCTTAAGGTATTCCCTTGCGTCGTCATACAAAAGCAGGGTTTGCAAGCCATTTGGTTCAACATAGATGATAGGGGCCATGTGGATTCAGACAAGCAGTCATGGGGGTAGACAAAAATCACTGTAAGCATGAAGGGTTTCATAAAACAGGAAGAACCAGGGCTAAAACCAAGGAAATAAAACCCTCACGTGATTAAGTGAAGGAATGAGGGGTTTCATATGAGGATCAAGCGTTTTGTGTAATGAATCATCGAGAGTACAGAATGAAGCCCGAGACTTAAATTGAAATGATGGACCTGTCGATTTCAAAATTCCACTATCAGCATAGTATAATATACGACCAAATGTGTTTGAGTATCATCATTGTGTAAAGGGCGGAGTTGATCATTTTAAGGTTAGGAAAAGAGGTGCTTGAAAAATCAAAGCATAACAACCATAAAAGGATTTACCAAGAATTATACACGAAACAAACTCATTTCTTGACATCAATCGATTCTTGGTGTATCATTTAAAGGTCCAGAGTATACCTTATAACAATGAGAAACTTTAAAACAACTACTTTATTGACATGAGATAAGACTTAAATAAAAATATCATTCTTAAAAAGATTTGTATGAACATTTATTCTCCTAAGGAAATAAGCCTTAAATTCAATTGTAATTGTTATAACCCTAAATTGCACCACGCATGCTTACCTAGAATTAGGCCAACTCATATCCCTTCTTTTCCAAAGCACTGCTGAACAACTCTTTGAAAATCCTCTTGTATAAAGGCCCACACACCCTAATCCATTACTGCACACATGTACACACTGGCTGACCCAAAACAACCCGCGTGGACTGACAAAATCATGAAAAAAGGAAAGTTTCCGACGGACCAAAAAGCTATGGGTGAGTTAACTAAAACTTCTGGCCATGCATGAACAAGGGTTTGTCCAAATACCTAGCTCCTTCTAGCCTATAAAAAAAGGGGTAGGGGTCCCATTTGGAGGAGGAAAAAATATAGCAAAGAAACTCTGCCCATTTATGTATTCACATTGTCCCAACCCTTTAGCCTTTCCTTGTGCCAAAGGAGATTCAAAGAAAAGTAGTCGGAGGATAGAAGAAGAGGAACACGGGATTAGGTTTGAGGAGCAGTGGCCGGTATCAACTTTTGTAAGTTGACTCATTCTAAGTAATAAAGAAAATGCTTTTCTCATCCTAATTCATGAACTGGTTATAGTTTGATCAGTATATGTTTAGATTTCTAACCCGTTAGCATATAAGTAGTATGCATGCATAGTTTTTGCTTGTCTTGGATGCAGGTCAACTTTGGAAGGAGTATTGCGAACAAGTAATCAAGTACAATGGAGGATCGAAATCAATCGCCAGGAATGAGGTAGGTTGATCTTTCCATGCATTTACTAAGAAAAGGGGATTTAAATCTAGGGACGAAAGTGGAAAAGTAGTTTCTCTTCGGTCATATCTGCATGCAAAGTCTGAACTCTATTTGCTAGTTTGTAGGGAGATTTTACCCCACAACAGAATTGGCGACCATACTGGGGAGACTCTCTAGGGTTCCTGGAATTTTATTTAGTTTTTGGGTAGTTGTAAAGACTAGTTTTTCTTGCTTGTTTTTTCTTTTAGTTTCTGTAAGGTTTGAATTAGCAGGGAGTCTGGTTTTCCATACCATCTTTCCTTGTCTTTTGCTTGATTGTGTTTTTCGGGACCCATAGAGGTACACGCGGCCTGCACAAGGTCTACACACATGTACCCGTGCCATACCCTCTTACAACCCACATGTGAACGCTAGCTATAGAAGTAGCAGTAGCGTGTAGAGTTCAAAGAACTTCAGAGGCAATCATCCTCTTCCCTGTCAGAATCACACATTCTCAGGGGGTTTTCTGTAATTATGTCTGAGTATTGTTTGCTAGCATTCCTATCTCAGATTGTTTTTTCCTTATCATTTTTTCCTTACATTATTTTTTTTTCTGTTAAAAAGAGAGTTCAAGCCTTCAAGGGATCCTGGTTATCAATATCAGTGGTCTCTTCTTGGTTTTGGGTTCTTTGTTTTCTATGTCTCAGAGTTTATATATACACACGGCTTGTACAAGGTCAGCCCGCGTGTACACGCACTCTGTCTCTATCCAACATGCGTTCGCACGCGTGCTGTTAAAGTGACAGTCGCGTGCTTGTACAAGATACTTGTTGTTGAGGGTAAGGCATTCATCCTCTCCCTTGATAATAATTATTCCTCTCAGGTGTTTGAATCTCTGTCTGAGTAGTCAGTAGCTTAGGATTAATCTTACCCCTAGCTTTATTTTTCTCATTTAAAAAGTTGTCAGAAAAATAAAAGAATTTTCACGGATTTTAGACAAGTGTGAGAGTCATTTTCTTTTAAAAATTACTAGTGTGTGAATTTTTTTTTAATTTGATTCTTTGTGATCCGCAATTAAGCCAAAAAAAAAAATCTTGGTTTTTTCTTGTCAGTATTCTTCCTTTCTTGCTGTACTAGCATTTAAATAAATAAAAAAATCTCTTTTCATTTTCTTCCCTTCATTTTCTTGTTTGGTTGAAGAGTGTGTTTCTGCATTATTAGCCAGGGAAAATTTGTTTATTTCATAAAAAATTTCAGTTCACTTAGATCATAAGTAGCTCATAGTCGAGTGAAATTCCTTTGATTTTTCTATCCAAAATCTTAGAAAAGTTAATTTTTTATTTTTTTTTGAAAAGTTGTTGAAATTTTGCATTAAGTAAAAGTTTTGTTTCCAACTTTTTTATTCATTCATTGCTTTCATCTTTTTCACATCATCAGTTTCACCTTCATACCCCTTGACGTAAGACAAAGCCATAAAAATAACGCTAAATTTAAAATCTACTAGACTTTTATGTTTGTAGGGTTCACCAATTAGTTCAGGGTTAGGGCCTTGGATTAGGTTGGAGAGAAAACTCTTCAAGGCCATTTAAAAAAAAAACATTGAAGTCTGAGTTAGGGAGTGTCTAAGTCCAATGTTGTGAAAGTTATCTAGGACCCCCCTCTAACATAGGGTATAAACACGAGGTTGCATGTGGAAAGGTAGCGGAGATAACCCCTCCAAAGCCGGACCAATCGTAGTGGAGAACACATATAGAGGGCTTGTTGTGGGATTCCGTTGTTTGCATTTTCCATGAGGCTTTGTGGGTCTCGAATCCATTCGAGGTCCTCAGTTTTCTTCTATACCATTTTCTCTTGATACCCTTGACAAGTTTCGGGTTCGATACCCTACTCATTGTGTTCTACCCAACTTTCGACTGTACCTGCCTAGTGACTGTTCGCACGTTGGAAACCTAGTTGCCAATCCTTTTTAGAGACATACACAGGTGACTGCTGGGGTATACCGTGGTATCTAGGACAAACATTGGGCCATGCTTTGTAGAGTATACCCGGAGGGTGCTTTCGTGTTCAAGTTGCACTTACACAGGTAAGTTTCTCTAGTGTTGGTTATTGTAACTGTTCTTCCAATTAATTTAGTTTTTGCCTGTCTTATCTTCTAGGGATTATTTTTGAGTGTGTGTTACTTTTGAACGTTTAGACTACCTTAGCGTGTCTTGGATATTCTCACATAGTGGAGGATCCCAAGCTCCACCAGTCATGAAGGCTTCTTGGCCTGTCGCTAGTTACACTGGAGCCACCCCCGCCACCATTAAGGCGAAAGCTAGACCAACAAGGGTATTTTGAAGTGACTAGGTTACAAACCATTATGCCTGACCAACCCCCAGAGGAATTGACCATTTTGGACCTTGAAGCAACCACTCTTGGCCCGATTGAAACCCCAATAATTGATTTCTTAACACCTTTTATTGTACCAATTCAATTTCATGAGCACCAGACAGTGTTGCACACAACAATGGAAACAAATGTTGTTACTCCTTCTGGAAATTCTTCAATTCCCACCATGGTTGTCACCATAGGAGAGATTTAATCTCCTAACCCATCGTTGTCGGTTTGAGCCAATCCGAGCCACCATGGTCTCGACCACAACTACTTCGCACAGTGGTCCGATCTTGTCTTTGGTGGCGGCCACAACCCCTTTTACAACAAGTGCGACATGCCCTCCATTCTCATACGAGATGCCTAGTTCAGGTACAAGTCCTGTACTTTCCTACTCCACTTTAAAAACTTTGGCTCTAGGTGAAGGGAGCTCTAGCGCTCCTCTGCAAGGTCACATGGGGGGCACTCCTTCTCATTTTAATGCTTTCCCTTATGGAGGATTTCATATCCCTTCTTCGTCCCCTTCACTCGGTGGCTCGCATCAGCAATCCACCGGACAACCTACACACAATAGTTTATTTGGAGCGGGGAGTCAAGGACCACCTTCACATAGTATGCCGGTAGGTTCAACACCATTTTCTTGGAATAGAACATTTGGTAACAATTCCTTCTCGTCAGCCTCTTTCTCGACTAGGTTCAACCCCATTTTTGGACAATCTACTGCTGTGCAGGGTACTATTCCGACACAGGGGGCACACCTAACAGGACCTTGGAATTCAGGGCAGGGATCCGTTCCCTCATCCGAAATGCCGATCTGGGGTAATTATTTCCACAATCAATGTAACCCCGGACAAAATACTATGCCTATCCCTACGGGATCGACATGGGGTAATCCTTCCCAAAGTCCTTCAAATATAATGCTTGCCCAACCATCTATGTCCTATTTGGGAAATCAACCGATGATGTCTCCACATATGCAAAATCCTTACGTTGGCTAGGGCCATGGTTTCTACCAGAATCCGGGCCAGCAACCAAAATTTTCCTGGCAACCTAGTGCTAGTCAAACTTCAAGCCCCTTTTTCCCAGGTTATCATCAACAACCCAAACTACCTATCCTGGGGACTTTGCGCTTTCCAGATTTGACAAGGTTGTTGAATGAACCTATTTGTCATGATCCGCATTGACCTCCTATGCCGAAAAAGTTTCCTTCGAACATTCCAAAGTTTGAAGCCAAGCCTAACAAAGATCTAGGAGATCATGTGACTACCTTCCATATTTGGTGCTCATCTAACTCATTGAAATATGATTTTGTATAGTTGCGATTGTTTCAACGTACTCTCATTGGGAGTTCCGCGAAATGGTACATTGAGCTTTATCGCTCAAGATACTCTTCTTTTGGTGAACTGGTGATGGCTTTCCTGAACCATTTCCAGTTACCTGTGAGATATGACGCTGGCACAGAGCTACTCACCAATTTCAAATAGACAACAACGGACCATATCTCTGATCACATCCGAGAATGGAGACATCAGAAGAGTTTAATCAAGGTACCAGTCCCACCAGCATTCCTACTTGAGTGGTTCCTTAAGTCTTTGGTCTCACATTTATCCAAAGACGTCGCGACATCTAGAGTTTTCTTCGAAGAAGATGCCATCATGAGGGCTCAACAGTTTGAGCTCATCTATTCTCAATCCGGTTTATTATGCAACATCTTTCCATATGCGCCATGTTCAATACCGGATAAAACTAGATAGAGAGCTGGGCCACATGCCAATGGTATTGTTGGTTCAGCACAAACAAAGCCCACTGAGCAATTGATGAAGCAGTTGCAACAGTTATCTATACAACACACAGTGGGCAACCAAACTACTGCTTTCGCTGCTCCCCCTACCAAAATGTCAGAAGTACACACAGTGAAGTCGACTAACCCAAAGGCCACCCAACATCCTGAAGGAAAGAGAAAACAACAAAAGAAGGGTAAGGGGGATAAAAAACCCACTGATAATGTTGGTGGGGACAACACTAAAAAACAGAAGGCAAGGTATCCATGCAACTTGTGCACGGAAGACCACCCGACCCATCTATGTCCTCGACTTGCAGAGGCCCAAAAATTTGTCATGTAGCAACAACAAGCAGTGTTGACTAATCCATTTCAACATGGGAAAAATCTAACTTAATCCTCTGCAAGCACAGAAGGGGGCAGCCAAGAAACATGCCCGCCTCTGAATAACCCCGCATCCATGATCGTATATATGGTTAGGGGTGATGCTTTTATATCAACTAGAGCACATGACTATAGTAAACCACGTGCTTCTGAGAAGGGTAAAGAATCTGACCTCCCATATCTTCCTCTACATATTGAGAATATGTTGGGAGAAATAATGACACGCATTCCAAAAGGTGCATTTAAAAAATATTCTCATAACCCAAACGCAAGGGTCGCCCATAACTACTCTGTGGTGGAAGATTTGTCACAAACCCCTTGTGTGATGTCTGCTTTGGAGGTCCTCCAAAGCTTCCCTACTCAAAGGAAAGCCTTGTTAACCACTTTGGGCTCTACTGAGACTTGTAATCCAGGTACCATCATGTTAGATACAACCGACTTAAAACCTCGTCTTCCTTACCATGTAGCATTTCAGATAGTAGTGGCTTACCCCACGAAAACTTTTACTCAGAATATCTTCCGCATGGTGGTTGACAAGGGCGCCTCAACATGTGTTATGTTGTTGGCATGCTGGAAGGCCATTGGCCAGCCCATTTTGTCTCCATCAACTACTCTCCTCACTGCTTTTGACGATTGTTCGTTGCGACCACATGGAATCGTTCTTTCTTTCCCTATGTAGTTAGGAGGGAAGACCATGTGTGTCGAATTAGAGGTATTCGATGCTTCCCTTGACTATAACCTCTTATTAGGAAGAAATTGGACTTATGCTATGCAAGTTGTGGTTGCTACAGTTTTTCGGGTCTTGTTGTTTCCGCACGAGGGTCGGATAGTGACCATAGATCAATTGTCTTTCTCCAGACCTGACCCTGCTTTGGGGGCATCCACTGTCCTGATGATTGATAATCCTCAACCAGGTGTCGTTAACGTA
Source organism: Picea engelmannii (assembly GCA_009831015.1). NCBI lineage: Eukaryota > Viridiplantae > Streptophyta > Pinopsida > Pinales > Pinaceae > Picea > Picea engelmannii. The sequence continues at coordinate 2,441,637 of ML777761.1, read as the reverse complement.
GGAGTTGGTTTGTGCCCATCCTTGATGGGTACTTTCGATTACCCACCTCCTCATGGCAATATCAAATTTATATCCAATCACCATAAGGTTGATATTTTTCAAGTTTCATCATTTCCAACGACTTACTTCGAGGATCTATGGATCCTTCCTTCCCCATCGGCCACGATGGATGAGACAGGGAACCCAAGCATGTCCATGCCCTTTTCTGCCACTAAAGTAGCATACTCTTTAGTCCAACAATCTTCGGCTAACACTGATTTGACTCCTGCACAAGAGTTAGATCCACTTCTAGATCCTATTTGGGCTCAGGGTTCTCTCGCTAACATCGATTCATTAGAATTAGTCTTGCCTTCTGATGAAGCAGTAATCGAAGCAATGACTAGTTTGGAAAAACCTTGGGAAGATCGTCATCACAGATCATATTTTCTCCCAGATTTAAGCCGAATCGAAGCAGGAGAATTCACCGTGACCATGATGGGAGATGTCGTTTCCTATTAATCTCTTAGCTACACATGAAATTTATGCTGAGGGAAATATGGCAACTATCGTTGAAACTATACCAACAAACATCTCCTAAAACCATGGCATCATGGAGAATGTCTTCGTCGAAGTGGATTGCTCCCCCAAAGAGATTCAAATCTACATGGATCTTTTCAAAGAATTCCACGACGTTTTTTCCTAGTCTTATGAGGAAATTCTAGGTATTGATCCAAAAATAATTGAACATGAAATCACAACGTATTCTGATGCCGAGCCTGTTCAACAGAAGCTTCATCCAGTTAATCCTAAGAAAGAAGCATCCATCAAGATTGAGGTTGAGAAATTGCTAAAGGCATGTTTTATCTATCCTATCCATTTGACCCAATGGGTGTCAAATCCTATGTCGGTCAATAAAAAACAAGGCACGATTCGTGTATGTATCGATTTCCATGATTTGAACAAGGCATGTCCCAAAGATAATTTTCCAACATTCATCGACCAGATCATTGATGAATGTGCTAGTTGCGAATCCTTTTATTTCATGGATGATTTTTCAGGATATAATCAAATCCAAATCAAACCCGAAGACCAACACAAAATGACATTCATTTGTCCTTGAGGTACATTCGCATATCGTAAGATGCCTTTCGGTCTTAAAAATGCTGGAGCCACATTCCAACGGTCCATGTCTTTTTCTTTTCATGATCTCAAGCATATAGTCGAGTCTTATCTAGATGATTTAGCATCACGATCTCGCAAGAGAACGGATCATCCCACACACCTTAGACTGATCTTCGAACACTGTCGCTACTTTCAGATTTGCTTGAATCCAAACAAATGCAGCTTCTACGTAACGTCAAGACATTTGATAGGTTTCATCGTATAAACAACAGGGATCATGGTTGATCCTCTCAAGGTGGAGGAAATAATCCAGTTGCCCCCCCCCATGCACAATCCTTCAACTTTAGAGTCTACAAAGCAAGGCGAAATTTTTAGAATGCTTCATCGCCAACTATGCCTAAATCACCAAGGGCTTTATGCACTTACTGAAGAAAGACATTACTTTTTACTGGGATGATTCCGCTCAATGCTCTTTCGACGTATTAAAACACACCCTCACAACGACCCCTCTACTATGGCCACCTAACTATAACAAAGATTTCTTATTATATCTGGCTGTCGCAGAGTCAACCATTGGCATGGTTTTAGTTCAGGAAGATGATTTATTCTCAGAATACATGATCTATTACGTGAGTTGAGGCTTCGTAGGACCAGAACGCAATTATTCTCATATTGAAAAACTTGTGTTGGCAGCAGTTCATGCTTTTCAATGGTTTCGTCATTATGTTATGTTTCGCAAAACCACCGCCATCGCTGTCGTGAATCCATTCCAATACATGTTGACATGACGGGTAATAGGCAGAAAAATTAGTAGATGGATAGTCATCCTCTAGGAGTTTGACTTAGAATTTGTTTCAGTAAATTCCAAAAAGTCTTTGGTCTTCACAAAGCTTATTTCGGAACTTCCGGTTGAGTCAGGTGACGTTGTGCCTGAAGAATCACCTATCTGGGGAGATATGTTTTTGATCACATCTTTAGATCCCTGGTATGGAGATATACTTATCTATATTCATACTTTGAAGTTCCCCACTTTTGCTTCTCATGATGAGCGTTGGCATATACACCATCAGGCTAAGAATTATCTCATACTCAATGATACATTGTATTAGAAAGGTGTAGACTGCATCTTACGTCGATGTCTCAGACATGAGGAGGTAGTTATCATTCTCAACGATTTCCATACTGGAGCTTGTGGTGGTCATTTGTTTGGGTTGGAAACATACCAAAATATTCTACAAGTAGGTTACTTCTGGCCGACACTTATCAAATATTGTATAGAATCGGTTAAGAAGTGCCATCCATGCCAAATATTCTCTCGGAAGATGAGGGCACATCCTGCTCCCATGTTTCCTGTCATCACAGTTGGTCCCTTCACCAAGTGGGGGATTGATTACACTACTTTCAACCCCCCTTCAGCAAGGGGGCACCGCTATATCATCATAGTTGTAGACTACTTCACTAAGTGGGTCAAAGCTATGCCAGCGTTTAAAGATCATGGAGAGACTGCAACTCTCTTTTTATTCAACTAGATCATAGCAAGGTTCAACGTCCCAAGAGAGATTGTTACTGACCATGGAAGTCACTTTCAGAACCAAATGATGACCAAATTAACATCAAATCTTGGGTTATGGCAAGAGAATTCATCACCCTACTACCCCCAAGCCAATGGGCAGGTGGAAGTTGTAAACAAAACTCTTAAGACTATGCTACAATGAACTATCAACTCAGCCAAGTCAAATTGGCATTTGATGTTATACTTGGCATTATGGGCTTACCGAACATCTGTTAAGACTGCAATCAGTTTCTCACCTTTTCAACTCGTTTATGGGTTGGAGGTAGTCTTGTCCATTGAATGTCAGATCCCATCTCTAAAATTGGTAGTAAAATTATTGCCAGACACTTCTCCACTTGAAGAACGGTTAGTACACCTTGAGTAGCTCAATGAGTAGCATTGTGATGCAGCCTTGGCCAATGAGGCTCACAAACATAAGGTCAAGTGTCAGTATGATAGGTCCATTCGTCCTTATATTTTCTCTGAAGGCGACCTTGTCTTGGTCTATGACCAAGATAAGGACCCCCTGGGGGCCGAAAAATTCAAACCCATGTGGTTCAGACCCTTCATCATAAAAGAGGCATTGAAAAAGGGTGCTTATCGTCTGGTTGATTTTGAAGGGACTGCTTTGGCAGAGCCTAGAAATGGGCTCTACCTCAAGAAGTATTACTCATAGGCAGGTCACTGTGGGTGACTTTTTGTAACATATGTATAGTCTTTGTACTATTACTTTTTTCGTTTCTTTTAAAATGTTATGGACGTGTCATTGATGTTATGTTTCATCAATATGGAAGATGTCAAGTGATTCCAAAGTGTTCGTTGAGTATGGAGACAGTGCTAGTAGACACACTCGGAGGCTTGCCTCCGCAGCTTGGGTAATCTTTACACCTTAAGGCCAGTTGTTATCTTTTGGAGGTATATGCTTAGGTGACACCACAAATAATGTTGTCGAGTACAGTATAGTTATTGAGTTGCTTCGTGATGCTCTGTCATTAGATATCTCTCATCTCCGGGTCTATCTCAACACTCAATTGGTTATGTCTTAGTTAAACATAGTATATCGGGTTCATGATTCAACTTTACACTGGCGATTCCTTAGGGTACATCTCTTAGAACAAAACTTTGATTATATTACATATTTTCATGTTCCTAGGAGATTAAACCAAATTACAGATACTCTATCTAATCAAATTTTAGATTGGCATCTTGCACACATATGAAAGAACATTGACATAAACATGTAAATACATTTTTGCACATGTGATCCATAAGACACAAAATATCAAAAAACCATATATAAATCATAAAGTAACCAGAGTACATAGATGGACACAAGCGCCTAAAAAATAGGACCAATAATGAGTCACAGGGCTTATGCCCTCAAAAAATATATACAAGTAGTGCTCATGGCACATAAAAAGTCTAAATAGGTTTAGGGCCTGGGCCCTGTTATATTGGTCCACAACATGGGCTAAACACCTAAACAATCGGACCCACGTTCGAGGTGCCCCCACTACATGAGGCTGCTTGGATGGCGGTAGGTCCTCTATCTCTGCCATCGGGACTGTGCTAGTGAGTGCAGTAAAGTTCCGCTAAACTCATCTAAGTACCCTCTCAGCCTCCCCGACTGGGAGGTTTCCTGCTACTTTTGGTCCCCCAACAGTGGCAGCTACGGCTTCTGGAAGAGGACGACGCCTGTTCCATGCATAATTGGCAGGTCGCACGGGTCCCACATCTGCATGCAACAAACACATATCTGTCAAATACTCTGGAATATAAAAGAAAATGATATATATAATAAAAATGACATAAAAATTACATATACAACAAAAAAAACTACAAAGGTGGAGACTTACCCATCTCCCCTCGCTCCTCACCAGGAGGCATGGGTATCTCAAGATCTTTAGAAAAGTCTATCCCTGAATATGGGTAATCCTCGATCACAGGGATCTGCCGTGATAGCCATACAAAAAATTCATCATCGAAGGACTCATTGGTCCTTCCACCACCCTGTCGCGGTAGTAATACTGCCCATCTACATACTGTAGGAAAAGAGGCCTGATGTCCTCGTACCACTTCCCAAGGACTAAAGCTCATAACTCTCTCAAAAAAGAATGAACACAAAATCATCCCGAACCCAAAATTTCTCTGTGTCAGTTGCCGACAATCTGTCAATTGCCTCTTCATACACTCTAGTAGTGTGGTACTCCAGTAAAAAATCTGTGCATTCAAGCACTGGATAGCATAGTTCATCTATGCGTGAGACACCTGATGCAAGGCTGATGAACCGGTAATCCACCCAATAAGCAATAATATCACTTGCATTGATAGGTCAGTAATATTACTTATGGGCACCTGGGAGCTCAAACAACTTGTCCTAGCCTCACAGTGTAGGGCTATCAGTTCCGCTATGTTATGCGGCCCCGATGGAAATGTCCTGAAATTGATTGGTTCCCCTTTGCTTGAGAGGCAAATCAAAAAATAGATATCCTTGGTGGTGGGCACCAATGATTTCCCCTCGAGCATGAAGGCCTCTGCATCAGGGTGCCATTAGTCAACCAAGGCATTCAGTAGCCTCGGTTGTGCTCGCATAAACAGACACAGGAAGAACTTAAGAAAACCACATTGCATCAATGCGGCCACAACATTTGGATCTCCTGCAACCAACTCACTAATTGCTTCATGCTCCCTTTCCCTCCAGTGGACATACATCCTGCCAAAACAACCAAGTTTAGGAGGGTCAGTGACTGCTCTTTAGTTCTTTTTGTCTCTAAAAGGGGGTCCACGCATGTTGTCTAGGTGACAGTCGTGTGTACACATGGGCAGGCTTTACTCTTCCCAAGTGTACATGCGGCTTGTCCAAAGATAGCCCGTGTGGACCTAGGGCCGACCTTTTAAAAGTCGACGCCCACCCAAAAAATGAAATCAAAAGCAATAAGAAAGAATTGAATAGCTAGATAGGGGAGTTTGTACTTACTTGGTCCAAGCAGAAGTTCATTTCGTCCACTGCAGATCCCAGACTCACCGTTTTTATCAAAGGGGGTCTTTTGGCTCCAGAGTCAATTTCCAAATCAGTAATGGTGATAATGAGCTGCCAGCTTCTATTTATAGACTTTTTGGCCTCGTTTTGTCACTTTTTTGGCCTCCCTTATCAGTTTCTTTATACCAAAAACCATTTAGAGTGATTTAGGAGTTATATGGGAGGGATTTGATTGGGTATTGGAACATTTTTTTTTAGTTTTAAGGAAATTTTGACGGTCCATGAATTTTTTCCAAGATTCAACTTGAGCATATAGGTTAGGTTATTACCCCGACTTTTGTGTCTCGTTGTATTTTTTGTTACAGGTATGAAATAACTGAGAGGGGGGGGTGAATCAGTTATTGTAAATTATTAACAATTTCTCTCTATTTT
>ML777761.1:2413916-2428941 GCA_009831015.1 Picea engelmannii | reverse complement strand
TTTTTCAGTGTCTGTGTTTGCATTTGTGTTGCAGCATGTTTCAGCATCTGTTCTTCATAAACAATCGATTGCCATCAATGACAACCTTGATCATCTGCGCCTTGATCATCTGCGTCATCTCTGTTGTAGCCATATTTCCAACATTTTTCCTCTACCATAGGATCGATCGCATCAGGTTGTGACACGGAACCATCATATCTGCTTTAGAAGTGTCGTAACTTGGTGGTAGATCTTACCAGAACATGGATTCCCTAGGTAGGTCTTGGTTGCATTATGGTGTCCATGTCGTCTCTAAAACACTGTAGGCTTTCGAGTCCTCATAGTCTTTCTTGAATATGAGTTTGAGCCTCATTTGCATGATTCTTCCTCGCTCTTGATCTCACCCTCAGGACTCCCAAAAAATAACGGATATCCTTTTAATCCCTTTTCAGACCCTCTAAACATGAAAAGATTGCTGAGTGATCTTGTGGCCTTTCACACTTGTTAAACTGAAATTTGAAGTCACATCTGTCCGGCGGTATTTTACCCCTTTTTAGGTCTGGATGGTCGACTGTACGAACAAAGGTATACTCTATGGAACTTCATCTCTATAGAAGAGTACTCTCAGGTATAATTTTATCCCGTTTTTGGGCCTGAGGGACTAAACTTACGAAGAAGGAACCCCCACAGAGTCCATAGTTAAGCTCTCTTCAGACTCCCTAAAATTGAAAAGATTGCCGAGTGACCTTATTCTTTCACACTCGTTAAATTGGTCTAGAAGAACATCCCTGACAAAGTCCATAGTTAATCTTTTTTCAGACTCCTTAAAAATTAAAAAATAGCCAAGTGATCTTGTCCTTGTCACACTCATTAAAATGGTTTTGAATCAACATCTAATCGGTGCTAGTTTACCCTTTTTTTGAACTGACTAGACTATCTTCGAAAAAGGTACCCCAATGGAGTCTCCTTTTATGTTTTTCAGACTCTCTAAATATGAAAAACCACCGAGATTACCTTCTTTGGGCTCATTAAACTTACATCAAAGGACGTTACCATTGTGTGTTTTGTTAACCGTGTTTGCATACCTTATATGCTAGCCTTGTAATAGTTTGCTTCTGCATCTTAACACCTTTGGCCCTTGGAGGATTTTTCCTGAGTATCATTCTACTAGAACATCAGTCTTGTCCTTGTTCCTTGAGCTTGTATGTTTGCAACACTCATTCCTTCTTTGTAACACAATATTCCTTTATTCTTTTTCCACAATTATTGAAAAGAACAAAAAAATCAAATATACCCCAAAAAGAGGAAGGGAAAAATATTTTCTTTATTGGTAGCATAATGAGTCACCCTTGGATAAAGCACATCTGTCCATTTGTTCATCATACTATGGGATGTAGTACGACCTTAGGAAGATTTTTCTGACTATATAGAGTTGTGTCCTCCACCGTTTGGTTATCCTTTTGAACATATGGAGAGTTTGCGTTGCCTCTTGCTTCGTAGACTTATGATTAACATACATGCTGCATGAATCTCATCATTTGCCGTGCTATTATCCAAGGGAAGTTTGTAACCAAGCCTGAGTTGACCCCTCTGCAATATGTCTCTTGTACTCATACCCAACCATCCTGAACGTCCTATCAAGTCCTTGTTCAAAATCGCTGAAGCCTTCAGTCTGATCATCTAGATTATCAAGTCCATGACCGACGAGCCATCGAAGACCTCTGGGTAGTGCAGTCGTACATTCATATTACACTCCTACCCGATTTTTGAATATTTTGAAGTTGTTTCTCGAGCTCTGAAGATCTAATCTCCAGCCATCAAGCTGAATCAGCTTCTGGAAGATGGATACTCTATATGTATATATTTTTGATTTCGAGATATAGCTCCATTGTGTATTGTTTGTGGCTACTCTTTATAGTTATTTGACATGGATCTATAGTGTATTTGATTGGTAGCCATGGTTCTATTTTATCCCGAGCATGGGTATGGCCATCTCGGTGAGACATTTGTTATTTTGCAGATGGTACCTCTCGGTTCCTGATCTTTGGGATCAATCGTTCGACACATCAATAAATATTGGTAATGTATTTCGGCCATCATATGCTCTTCTGACCTCACACATTAGGGGGCATCTGTTATAACCCTAAATTGCACCACACATGCTTACCTGGCATCATGCCAACTCATATCCATTATTTGCCAAAGCACTGTTGAACAACTCTTTGAAAATCCTCTTGTATAAAGGCCCACGCGCCCTAATCCATTACTGCATGTGTGTACATGCTGGCTGACCCAAAACAACCCGCGTGAACTGAAAAAAGCATGAAAAAAGGAAAGTTTATGATGGAACAAAAAGCTATGGGTGAGTTAACTGAAACTCCCGGCCATGCATGGCGGAGGGTTCGTCCAAATACCTAGCTCCTTCTAGCCTATAAAAGAAGGGGTAGGGGTCCCATTTGGAGGAGGAAAAAATATAGCAAAGAAACTTTGCCCGTTTACATATTCACATTGTCCCAAACCTTTATCCTTTCCTTGTGCCAAAGGAGATTCAAAGAAAAGTAGTTGGAGGACAGAAGAAGAGGAGCCTAGGACAGAAGAAGAGGAGCCTTATTGGGAATATTTGACCTCATCTGAAGCCCTATTAGGACATAATGATATTTTAGGAGGAGATTTAAACTTTAACATATACTTAAGGGGCGTCTAGGTGGATCATCCCCAACAAGATCCCCTCGAGGAATTTTTCATGCATATTGTGGAGGATCTTCACCTCATTGATCAATGACCTTCTAAAATCATTCCAACATGGCGTAATGGACATAGAGATGATGAAGAATATCTAAAATACTAGACCTTTTCCTAGCATTGGAATCTTTGGTGGAAGTTGATTGGCTAGTGAAGTCATGGGTGGGGACAAGGGGTGTCTCAGACCACCCTCCATTCCTCTTCAAATTAGAGGAGTAATTGAAACCCTAATCTTCTATGAATCTCATCCACGCTTGGATTCTTGAGGAGGACTATAAATATTTAATAGCCTCGGTTTGGACTGATATGAAGCCTAGTTTTGGCTCTTATTTCATGTAAAAATTATTGGATAACTTGGTTCGAGTGAACAAAGTCACAAAGACTTGAGAAAACTTGTTGGATGTAGGCCTAACGAGGAAGAAATGTCATTTTTGGAGGACAAAAGACAACTGGAAGGAAAAACAACACATGTAAGAGAAGCATGAAAAGTGTGCATGCAAGGAAGACATAACGATGCTAGGGTTGGAGTTTTTCTAATTCATTGTAATGGTTGGTGAGCCGAGGATATAAATAAGTAGTAGTTAGGCAAGAGAGAAAGGAGGATGCGGATAGAGAGGACATCCAAAGGGAGATGGGAAGAGAGAGAGTTGTAAGAACTATATGAGTCATTAAGCTGGTGAGCTAGAGAAGGAGTGAGTGACTCGATCCTGAGGGTTAGATCCCAGGTTGAGGAGCTTAGAGCGATCTAGTCAGCCTCACAGAAATCGAGGAGCATGTTGAGGAGAGTGAGATCCAAGAATTCAAAAATGCGCGGTGTGATATATTTATGAACCATAATAAGAAGCTCCAGATCCAAATATTTGTGGACATAGCCCAGAAGGGAGTGAACCACGGTAACACTGTGTTATGTGAATGAATGAATGCATATTTATGTCTGATTAATTGATGAATGTTAGATAAATGAGGAAATAAGTAGATCTGGTATTCCACATGCATGCATAGAATGAATGTTACAACTAGATGATAGATTGAATGAATAAATTTTACATCGCACAACCTCGGATCTCCCTCAGTATCAGGTTGCAAACACCTAAGTATTGCAACCACCCATACAACTATCTTGGGTGAGACTGCACAATATCTTATGTGTACTACGTTGCCTTCTGGTTTACTAGAGGGGCCAATAGTTTTAAGGGGATTTTATTGGGAATCTTACTAAATCTGAACCAAGGTCAATATGTGATGGTATATTAGGGGTAGAATACCCCACAAATAATATTCAAGACTAATAGGAGAAGAGATATTAAAAAACAAACAAATGGTTATGTTGTCGGTTGATTAGAAGAAAATGGGAGTGAGTATATGATATTTGTGGAGGACGCGTCAGAAGAATGTCAGACCGAATCACAAGACGTTGAAGAGAATGAGAATCTAAAAGGGAATGTTGAGACTGTGGAATCCCACAAAGGTAGAGATAGAGATTTGTTTTAAGACAAAGGAGCTAGAGTTTGCGCAGAAAAATAACATAAATCCGAAGTTAACACCATGTAAATATCTGGACAAGTACGTATTCAGTGACTTGCATGAAGTATTTTTTTGTGATTTCCCACATATATTACAGGAGTGGATACAAATATTGGAATACAACCACCCTACCAATCAGATTAGACAAGTAGATTGGAATCCTGAATATATCGTGTAGTTACAATGAGTCGATAATAAGTTTACACGCATAATAGATTTATGGTTAGACAACATTGTTGTCAGATTTATCATAGAGTTTGCAGTAGATACAACAAAGTCACACAGAGAAGTTGAAAAAGAGTTCCTGAAGGGACCTTGAGGTAGGTACATCAGATCATTATATACTTCCATTAAGATATTACTATATAACAAAGGTGTAATGACGATGGAGTCAGACAATTAAACTTCCCTACGTGCACGGGGGAAGGGGAGAAGCACTGATAGGAGAAAGAGAAATGGAGGGAGAAGGATATAAAGGGAAGAAGGAGGAGGCCTTGGACTCCATTATAATGGATGAATACTAGATCAAGTGGATCATGGCGACAACTAGAAAGACGCGTAGTGGAGTACCCTACCAATATAAGGTGAACACGAAGAAGAGAGTTGTAGCCGTGAGGGAAGGCTTGGAAAGTGATGAAGAGGAGGTAGAGGATCTCTGGGCTATGGAGAATATTGAGTAAATCTTGTGCATGAAATATGAGAGGAATACAAGAGGTCCAAGACTGGAAATAAAAGGCAACACTCCTATCCATATCAATTTCAGTGTGGAACCCATAAACCCATGTGTGACTAATACACCAAGAAGAACACTGCAATTAGACAACCGAATTTCGGGAGAAGGAAGACAACAAGAAGTACACCGACACAAGGAAAAACAACTGGGGGAGCCAGTTCAGGAAGTAGTAGTCAAGTATCTACACCGTGCGGAGGTAGTAGTTCAACATTCAAGATGGCATGGCATGATTCCACCATCAGGTTACCAGAATTCAAAGGAGAAGCGTCAGAGGACCCAAAGAATCACTTGTTTATCTATGAAAATATTTAGGAAGAAAAACATATCATAGACGAGGACACTAAACTAGCATATTTATCTATCACATTAAGAGATCGTGCACTGGATGAGTACATGAGTTTAGTTGCAAACAGTCTGCCAGGGACAACCAAAACGATTGGAGATATCAAGAAGTTGTTGATAAATGAGTTCCAGAAACCGAGTTCATAGGATCAATACATGAATGAGATGATAGAGATCAGATAGAAACTAGGAGAATTTGTATGGGAGATTGACCATACATTCAACGACTGAAAGGAAAGATAAAATACATTATGAAAAATATGTAGCGTAGGCATCTATTCGTTAATTCACTATTATCACACTTGAAATATCCACTACGACAACATAAATTTCAGATGCAGGTAGAGGCTCTACAAGTAGTCCTACAACTGGAAGAGAACCAATGTCAAAAGACAAATCCAGCCATAGAGGAGTTGAAGGAGGATTTGAATAACTTAACATTCCAGCTAAACCAGAACAAAGGTAAGGAAAAAAGAGAATTCATTTGGCATACCACATGTAGGACAGAGGGATACCATGAGAACGAATGTCCAACATTCGTGCAATACATGGCAACAAGAATTCCAAGCCCATTACCCACATGAGGACTCTGGTGTGAGATCTGTAAGAAACCGAGTCATACAGAAGTACCAGACAGTACCGAATAGCTTGTATTTCAACTTTTTCAAGTCAGTAGGCCATGATGAAAAATATTGTAGAACCATGGACCTTATGAGGGAAAGAACATCATATGCATATAGGGTGCAGGCATAAATGATGTCTGGGCAAGCCGCACCTTAGTTTAACCAAGTACCAGCCCCGTACAACATTGTGCAACAATAGTATAACATTGTGCAGTAACAATATAACATTGCGCAACTGTAGTACAATACTGTGAAGCCACACTATAATACCGCGCAGTATAACCAGGCACCTTAGTATAACCCAGCGTTATGGGATCAATTTGGATACATAGGTGGAGGAAGAGAAAGAGGGGGTTTTGGAAGAGGTAGAGGACCAGTGGTATGTCACAATTGTTAACAACTAGGACACTATGCAAGAGAATTTCCACTTCCACCAATGACTTGTATGTATTGTCACGCATCATATCATGACACGAAAGAATGTTCGATACTATTAGGGAAGATCCAGGAGAAGAGAAATTAGAAAAATCATAATGTTCAGTGGATTTCAACAGAAGCGAGGAATGTAGGAAGAAACATCAACATAATTACATGGGGAGGAGATAAAATAGGAAATTCCTCAGTAAGACAAGAGCCAACACAACACCACTGTGTGAAGAAGAATGTCGAACCAAGGAAGTGGTTTGATGCATAGAACAAGAAGGAGATATTTAAGAAATTCAGACAATAATTACTGAAGCCAAACATTGCATCGACATCAATTGTGCAACATAATAAGGAAGTACCAAAATATGAGATGCCTCCATCGTTGGATCACACCAAAGAAACACATCCCTTGAGACAAGTAAGTATGATTAAAGGTTTTTTGAAATCCTGTGTTAGACTACTAAATGATCCATCCTATGTTAAAGTATTAAAAAAATATTCTATAAAGATGTAGCATAGAAGCATCAGGAAAACTAGAATAGAAAACAGTCAATCACCTGCATACAAGGAGGAGAACAAGTAGGGAATTCAGGCTGAACACCAACATTGGATATTTTAACATGGGAGACATTATACTGGATTTAGGATCTGAAGTTAATGTATTACCAAAGAAGACATGGCAATGTATGGGAGAACCCACATTAGGATATTCACATTTTCAACTGAAACTAGCAAATCAACACATAATCCTACTAATTGGAAGACATAAAGGAGTGACAGTAGACCTGGATGGAGTACGGACTAAAGCCGACTTCGAAGTAATCAAGATAGTGGATGGCACAACACCTTATCCAACATTTTTGGGCTTAGATTGGGCATTTGATAACAATTCCATAATCAACTTAAAGACATGTAAGATGACCTTCAAGTCGGGAGAATACAAAGTCATTGCACCATTAGACCCATCATAAGGGGAAAGGTTCGTAGAATCTACTTGCTTGGACCTGGAGGAAATTAACCAATTGTACATAACAAATGCATGAGATGAATATTACATGAATCCAACTGCATATGGAATACTCAATTGGAAAATCATAATCTCATGTGTGCCAGACTCAGATACGGGCTTAGAAAATTGGCAGCAGAGGTTACACGAAGTATCCAGAAGAAGATGCGCAAGAATAGACTGCGTAGTAAGATGGGTAGGTACAGAGATAAGGGAACCTCCCAGCTTCCATGGGGTGAATGACCTAGAATAATTCTTAACATGGTACGAAGATGAAGTGTTATAAAATCAGAGGCTCTTATCCCTGGATATAGCATTCAAGACAACACCTGCAAGATGGTGTGGTGCACACAAAGAAATAGTCAAGGAATGGTACCAATGTAAGCAATTACTGTGCATTAGGTTTGGTGCAGAACAAGGAAGCAACCAACTACAAAAATATGAGGGAAAGGGGCACCAACAAAACACTTGGAGAAGTGCATAACTCTATGGAGTTTGACACCACTGGAGGAATGACCTCATAATTTTGTTCACACATTAGAAGGCATCCCGTCAAAATGGTATACAGAACATGAACTATGAAGAAGAACTATGAGATGGACAATATTGCAACAGAACTTTACAGTCACTTTTTCATTTGAGCATGAGAACCCCAACGTAGATGAAACACTTAAAAAAATCAGAGGGGTGATATTCATTAAGGAACCAGAAGTTGAAATCATGACAAAGGAACAACAACAAAACAAACAGACATTGAAAGAACTGTTGTCATGCTACCACATATAGAAAGAAGCATCAGATGAAGATGAACCATGCGATATTCAAATTGAGGAATTTGAAGGAAAGAGAGAAGTGGAAGGTCCACCTTTGGAATCAAGAGTAATTACTGTACCGATCAAGGTGAAGAAAGTCAACATTGGGACAATTGAGAATCCCTAAATGGCCAACATTGGAGACTACTGGGATGAGCACACAGTGGAAAGCATAACAGAGTTACTGCATGAGTACAACGACCTTTTCCCAACAATGTTCACAGATGTGAAAGGCATAGCAAGAGAACTAGGAGAAATGAAGATACCGCTCAGAGCTAAGGCAAGACCGATCATACAATGACCATACACACTAAATCCCAAATATAAGCAAAAAGTCAAAGACAAAATCTATAGGATGTTAGAGGCTGGAATCATAAAACCTGTAGATGAATCAGAATGGGTAAGCTCAATGGTAGTTCAGGAGAAGAAACAAGGGGGGATAAGAATATGTGTCTTTTTTAGGAATTTGAATGATGTGTGCCTACATGACATGTTCCCTAATCCCTTCACAGATGAAGTGTTGGATAATGTAGGAGGACATGAAGCTTATTCATTCACTGATGGATTCTCAGGATACCATCAGATCAAGATAGCACCAAAAGACATATACAAGATCACTTTTTCCACAGAATGGGGATCCTACTAGTTTAGATTGAAGAATGCACTAGCAATATTTTCCAAAGTAGTTATAGTGGAATTCAAGGAATTCATCCACTCGTTTCTAGAGGTATATATGGATGATTGGACAGTCTATAGTCTATTGAAATACCATGTAGGAGTGTTGTAGTTGATGTTATAAATATGCATGCAATGCCATATATCATTAAATATCAAAAAGTGCATCTTTAGAACACCTTTTGGGATACTATTGGGCCATATAGTATGCAAGAACGGCTTGCTAGTAGATCCTTCCAATATTTTAGTAACTGTTAATCTACCACCACCAAAAATAGTCCGCCAATTGAGAGCGACATTGGGACACACAAGATACTACATTAAATTTATAAAGGGGTATGCGCAAATCATTGCACCAATGAATAAATTGCTAAGGAAAGATAGTAAGTTTCAGTGGAATGAAGATTGTTAGCACAGACTAGACACTCTGAAAGAGAATATGGTAACCACACCAATATTGGTATTCCTAGATTGGGATAAAACATTCCACATCCATGTATATGCATCATCCATATCACTTGGAGCTATACTAGTGCAACTAGGAGCAAGAGAATTGGACCATCCTATAGCATTTTCTAGCAGAAAACTATCAGAATCAGAGCAGAACTACAATGCCACAGAGAGGGAAGGCTTAGTTATGTTCTACGTGCTTCAAAAGTTCAGACATTATTTATTGGGGAAAAATTTCAAGATATTCACATACCATTCAACACTCAAATACCTCGTCAACAAGCCAGTGTTGGGGGGGATAATTTGTATATGGTTATTGTTGTTCCAAGAATTTGACTTTGAAGTGATAGTCAAACTAGAAAAGTTGAACGCAAGACCTAATCACCTGTCGAGGATCACTAATGGGGAGGAACCTACAAATCTATATGACAACTTTCCTGACACACAACTATTTTCAATCCAGATAGCTGATGAATAATTTGCATACATCATCCAATACTTGAGTACATGGATTGCGCCACAGGAATTCAACACTGCGTAGAAGAAAAACCTGGTAGTCAGAGTTGCAGACTATCAATTGATTGCATGACACTTATACAAAATGGGTGCAGATAATATATTGAGAAGATGTGTTCTAGAACATGAAAGACCAAGGATTTTAGCAGAAGCCCATGAAGGAATAGCAGGAGGAAATTATGCAGGCAAAGCTACTGCGCATAAGGTATTGCGTGTAGGAATATGATGGCCGACCGTTCACAAAGACACAAAGGACTACTTCCAAAAAAGTGATGTGTGTCATAGGGTTGGTAAAATGAATAGAAGGGATGAGATGCCCCTGAGACCACAAGTAACCTTGCAGGTATTCGACAAATTGGAAATAGATTTTGTGGGACCAATTAATCCACCAACAAAAAGGACAGGAACGAGGTACATTATCACTATGAAAAAATACTTAACAAGATGGACAGAAGCAACACCAGTAAAATATTGCAGCGTAGAGACAACAAAACACTTCCTGTTTGAGCAAGTGATCACTAGATTTGGCTGCCCAAGGATTTTGATGAGTGACCAAGGCACACACTTAATTAACAACACTATTATATCTACGACTGAGGAGTTTGAATTTTATCATCAAAAGAGTACATCATACCATCCCTAAGAAAATGGAATAATGGAATCCTTTAAAAAAATCATTGAAAATGCACTGACAAAGATATGCAATATTAATAGGGATGATTGGGACTTGAAAATACCAACAGTATTGTGGGCGTACAGGACCACATGCAAAATGTTGACAGGATAAACACCATTCAGATTGGTGTATGGACAATAAGCAGTGGTGCCATTAGAATTTTTGGCATCTAGTCTGCACGTAGCAACGATTACAAACATGACAGAATGAGGCACAGTACATGAAAGGCTAAGTCATTTGATGATCATGGAGGAAGACAGGATTCTAGCAGGGTTTCACCAAGAAGTACATAAAGCAAGGGACAAATCTTGGCATGATAGGAATATCAAGAGGAAATATTTCAAGGAAGGATACTTTGTCTTGTTGTATGACAATAAATCTCTTCAACACCCAAGAAAACTCAAAATGCATTGGTTAGGACCATATGAAGTAAATACTATCACATATGGGAGAGTTGTACAGTTGAAATATTTAGGAGGAACAAAAATTAGAGGGGTGATCAATGGGGGCCGATTGAAGCTGTATAGGGACAGTCGACCTCCTAGCACTTTATATATCTATATCTATATCTATATCTATATCTATATCTATATCTATATCTATATCTATATCTATATATATATATATATATATATATATATATAGATATAATAGAAACAAAGAGGGGTTACCACGTCAGACATCAAAATATAGCAAAAAAGGCACAACATGCCGAAAATAGAATAATCACACGCACTCAAAAATTCTAGCACAATGAAGAAAGGACTAACGGTCACTAAAAGGTGGAAACAACGAAAATGGAAAGTACGAAAAATAAGTGTCAGTGGACAACGGCTACCAAAATTGAATGACAAGAAGGATTGACGGGACACTACATTAATTGCGCCAACTGGTGATGGCAAGAGAGTTCAATGGAAAGTATGTGAAAAGCGCTAGTGCATTTAAAATGCAATTTGGGTAACGTCTCTGAGAATTTTCACCCGATTTCTATATAAGGGAAGCACACTAGGATTGAAAGGGTTATTGTGAAATTGAGAAAATCATAGATCGATAGAGTATATAGAGTAGAGAGTGAAGTTTGCAGAGGTTACAAATTCCACTAAGATCAACGGCGAACATATTTACCACCATGGCTCCACCGAAACTCGGAGAGATGAGCTAGACTTGCAGACGACCTTGAAGCAACGTCATAACACCTAGACGTCACTGGAACATGAGAAATAGACTGAGATAACATAGGGAACCACATCAAGTGCTACTAATAAGGAGAAAGTCCAAACCAATAGGCTAATCAAACAAACAAGGGGTGCGTGCAATAAATCTAAGGTGCACATAATGCCACTAGAAAATAGAACCACAGAGGATGATGTTGACCTCGTAGCCCAGATGGTCCAGGATCGTACAATGAAAGATTTTGATGAAGCTCGGTGCCAAAGGGATAGGATGCAGGATGAGTTGGGAGACATGAGGTAGATCCTTTAGCAAATCATAGAAACACAGAGGGCCAATAGAGGAATAGAATCGGTCCCAACAACATCATAGACATGAGCCGAGGCTGGATCGAGCGAGCAGGATATGATCCAGACGACAACACAAACAAGCTCGTCATTTCACGTCACACTTAGCATGCTTCACATGGATGAAATTTTGGGTCAGACACTGATCCAGGTGGATATCGGTGGCCATCCACCTTTTCCAACCGGCTCAAAACAATTTTTTGGCAATTTTGGCAATTTACTATTTTTAGTAGTTTTTAACTTTCGGGGCCATTTTGAGGGCCTGAATGAAGGTTTTTCAGGATATATCTTCTCAATTATATCAAAAGTCATGATTGAGCCCCCAAAATGAATCTCCTCGATGATATATTTCCAACGAGCTATCATATGCCTAAAATTAAGATCGTATGCAAAAGTTACGACCCCAGGAAGTTGATGTACTAACTTACCCAAACGGGGCCCACATGACTTTTGGCGCTTCATCTCCCAGGGTTAGGTTTTTTGGCATTCCTATTTATTATAAAAAGGACTTCCGAGATTCATTTTAATCATATTTAGGTGAATGTGAGTTGCTGCCACCATTCTAACGAGTCTTTCACTCTGTATTTTTATAGTCTGTGTACATTTATTTCATTAATAGAAATCATGTATTATTGTATATTTTTTTTATGGTTTCATCTCTGATACATTTATGTTATATTATTGAATATATGCGATATCTCTGTGCATTTCTTTATTATATATCCACTCTCATTTCGTGTCGAAAATAATCCGAATTAGACACCCTTAAAGGATTTGGCCCAAATACAGTTGGGAATGATGCATATACCAACCAAGGCCTTGTATAAAATAGAAGTCAACGTCACGTAGGAGGTTCAGTTGCATGCACACACAGACGTAGTGGAATTGCAGTAGAAAAAGGACAGTCAAGATGAGTTGGAATTGGTACTCAAGCAGGTCAAGCTCGAGACCAAGGATGAGAAGGACCGCACGGATAGGCTGTAACAGGGATTGGACGTAGCCTATGAGAAACTTCCAAAGAGAAAACAGATAGAAAATCTCACAATGATGCATAATATTGATCATATTGTGAAGGCAATCGAGCACCTCCAGGAACATCTCATGCCTACCACTCAGCTAGAGGTGAAGGAACAAAGGAAGCATGAAGAAACATGGGATATAGAGGAGATGGAGTGACAAGTCCACGCAGCAACTGACTTGTTCAAGAAGGAAACACATATTGTTGGAAATATTTTCCTTGATTTCAACAAGTATATCAATTAGCAAGAGATTTCAAATGATGTGCAGAGATCGAAAGAGTGAACAGGAGAAGCAAAATAATAGAAAGATCAAAAGCTCAGGAGGAATAACACCTTGCACAGAGAGGAAATCTGTGAATATTTTTGATCATGATAGGATCAACAATGATTCAATGATCAAAAGTTATGAAGGAAGAATGGATTGTAGATATGTCATCGGGATTAGTGAAAAGACTAAAAAATTGATCAATGCGCAGAAAATGCGAGAAGCCTCAACAACCATCCGATCAAGGAAATTAATGGTGTTGATTGTCTCATATAACAGATGACGGTCATATTGGTGACTATGGGCTTAAGGATCGTGGCCGTCAGATCAGAGTGCGAAGGACCAACAACCATTAGGTCTAGTGGAGCTGTATGGAGGATAAGCCCAAGAGTTAGTCAACAATCCAAAGTCGTGAAATGATCTGGGCCGTCTGTTCAAGAGGACATGTGGCAAGTGATTGGAATTTTTCTAACTCGCAAGCTGGAGAAGTCAAAGGCAGAGATGTAGGAACTTGTGATCCATGAAATCGCGAAAATATCTAAACCATTAGATCGTGTTCGAGTGGAAGGATAGGATAAGCTACAAGAGCTACATCATATAATAGATCTCAACCGTCAGATCATCCAAAAATATCACAGTTGTTGATCATTCCGAAAAGATCACAGTCATTGATCATTCGAAAAGGATCTTAGCCATTGATTATTTTGAAAGAATCAAGACCACTCGTTTTCAAGCATGGCACGTGGTGAAGGGTCATCATTTCGCTGACTCGAAGAATGGAAAATTCAAACATAAGTGTTGTGGGAACTTGTGATATGTGAGGTCGTGAAGAGATTATAGTCATCAGTTGAAAGGAGAACACATGACACTAGATCAATGAATTCAGTGATTCATGATTCAGAGAAACAACAACGACAGTTGTTTGAAATCCCGAAACACGAAAATGTGAAACACTCAGCCTTGGTTCATAACTCGAGGTCACATGTAAAACAAGTTGTGGAAGAGGAGCCAACACCTTTAGTTGAGATTTCTCCATTTTGGAGATCGGAAGTGTTGATTAAGGTTGGTTGTCATTGATGTCAACCCTTGAAGAAATCCCTGTAGCACAAAGGTTTGAGTAATGGACCCAATATGGTTTGATGTAAATATGACTCATTATTGTTTTGTCATGGTTGATAAGAAGTAAATATGGATGAACTCCAAAGTGGTCCCCTTATGGTGAAATCCCTCACAGGAAGACGCTTTGTGGAGTAAGAGAACCCATGCTTAATTGTGAAATAATAAGATGAAGGAAAGTGAATTTGTCAGAGAAAATATCCTATATGGATAGTTCTTGTCATGTCATTTCCAGTGGTATGTGGAACGACAGATAATTCCACACTGTTAGAGAGTTATGGCCATGAGAAGTTGGAGACCCCAGGTTTGGGTAGTGGACCCAAGTTTGTTTGATGGTTAATGGTATGAGTTATGATATATTTTCAGAGAATAATATTCTATATGGATAGTACATGTCATGCCATTTCTGGTGGTATGTAGAACGCCACATAACTCCTCACAGTTTGAGAGTTATGGACTTACGAAGTTGGAGGACCCTCATATGTCATCTAGAAGCCCCAAAAGGTCAAAGTAGTCAAAGTGGTTTAAGAGATTTTAAAAGGTAAATAACAAAGTGAAGTGATGAGTGTATTATAATTCAAAGTGAATACAAAATAAATTATTT
>ML777761.1:2393007-2403758 GCA_009831015.1 Picea engelmannii | reverse complement strand
AAAAACATATTAATCACACTTTGCCTTGAACAAACTGAAGTTCTAACTTGAATTACAGGAAAGTAATCTACCTATTGCAGAGTTTAATGTTTAAAGAAATAATTGTTCAAAGAATCCTGGATTACATTAAGAAATAACAACTTAAGAAAGAAATATTTTCATGATACTGCAAAAGGAAAGACCAGTTATTCTGTAACAGAGAACGGGACCCTATTTCCCAAGCAGGAATCTTCAACACCTGTTTCTAATCATCACACTTTTATGAACTCATTGCTAACTGAAATGATTGACACACACTGAAGGCTAACTAGCTCTCAACAGAGAACATGCTCTATTCCTAGGTAGGAATCTTCAACACCTGTTTCTGATCGTCACACTTTCATAGACTCATTGCTAATTGAAATGATTGACACACACTAAAGACTATCTATCTCGTAACAGAGAACATGACCCTATTCCCTAAGAAGGAACCTTCAACACCTGTCCCTAATTATCATGCTTTCATAAATTCACCAAACAAGATTTCTAACTAGAATGATCAACAGTTACCCAAGCATGAATTATATGAAAACAATGTAACAACCAGTAAAGTAGAGTTTCAGCACAACAGAGTTCAGTAAAGTAGTGTTTCAGCAAAACAAAATTTAATCAAGGCATGAACATAAATAACACTAACACACTACAAAGCTAATGGGTGAATCTTGTGAAGAAGGTGGGCCCTCCCTTCTCACAAGATTCCCTTGAAACGAAAGGAACTAGAGAGAAATGCTCAGAACAGTCTTTTATTCATCTGTCAACTGTATCATATTACAATCTGAAGTAAAACACGTTCTTCTCTGTAAAATCCTTTCTTCACTAAAAAGAAGATCCTCTCTAATGATGATTTCCCCTTATTTAAAGAGGAGAATCCCCTCGATACAATTTGATCATCAAATTACATTTGCACATCTGAATCCTATTCTTAGTCAGATCCAATTTCTATACTAGAATAGGATATCCTAGTCTCCCGTAACAGAATGCTATTACAAGTGCTGAGTGAAGTGTTGTTGTTGCGGCTAGAGTAACAGCTTCTTTATTTGTCTTCTTGTTACTGTTTTTGTATGTTTTTTCAGCATCGCAAATCACGGGATGTTTCAGCCACGGGATTTGCGTTCTGACTGTTTCAGCAACTTGGTCTCAGGCAGCAGTGATGGTTAATGCTAGCTCAAGGTGCAGCTGTTGTGGTCAATGTAACAGATTTGTGTTGTTGTTTCAGCATTGTAGACCACAGAGGGTGTAAAAACTTCTTATGTGTGAGTTGTTGTTTCAGCATCATTGACCACGGACTGTGTAACATCTTCTTCTGTGTGAGTTGTTGTTTCAACATCGTTGACCACAAAGAGTGTAGCAGCTTCTTCTGTGTGAGTTGTCGTTTCAACATCGTAGACCACAAAGAGTGTAACAACTTCTTCTGTGTGAGTTGTTGTTTCAGCATCGTAGTCCACAGACTGTTTCATCCACAAGCCTCAATGCTAATCTGTAGTTTGAACTGTTTCAGCACTTATACATTTCTGATCAATGGTTAAGTACGAGAGTAATGTAAAATTATATGCAAAACAGATTAAACATATAGTAAATAGAAGAGACATTGTATACCTTTGGAAAGATAGGGTAAGGTGATAATGTGAGTTTAAATGTGAGTGAAACAAGGTTGTAAAGGTAGAAAAAAGTGTGAGTAAAAAGGTACATTGTAGGGTCCTAACATCCCCCCCAACTTAAAATGTTGCATGTCCTCAGGCAGCTTCACTCTGAATTAGAATCTGAATACCGGCTCTGAGCGTGCAAGTTACTCAAGAAGTAGTTGTGGAAGGTGATGTCTGTTGGAGCTCTGAACCCTTGAACACATTGTAACCTTTGCCAAGATGTTGTTTCGGCCTTCTTGGGCAATTTATAATGAACTTGATATTTCTCTACTGGCATCTAGAGGATAGGAAAATGAAACTGATACCCTATCCAACTTTCAGCACATTGTTGAACACACTTGATGTAGCTAGGTACCTTGGAGATTGCTATCTCAAGATTAGTGGGGCTGAAGGGATTGTGTTCTTGTCTTTTCCCAGTAGATTATTGCCAAAACATGTTATTTGCCTGTAGGGCATCAATCTCTTTGGATTTAATGAAATGTTGACACTCTTGAAACACTGATGTCTGTAATTGTTGAATGTGTTGAGTCATCCCTGGTTTCTTCAAAAACTGATAATACTCTGTAACAAAGGTGGTAGCATTTTGTGGTTCTCGCCATATCCAGAGAAGTTGGTTATCCTCATTATGCTTGGTAGCTAAGAAGTCATCCTGCCATATAATCAGATTGTTAAGGAAGGAGGTGAGTGCCCGAATCTGGATGTCACCGATAAGAGGGTTAAGTTTAAGTTTTCGGTTCTCAGGGATGGCCTCATTATGAAAATATGCCTCACAGAGGAGGTGTTGATCCATAGCAGAGGCTTATGCAAAGGTTTTAACAAAATCCGTTGGATTTAATACTGCATGGGGTCTGCCTTCTTTGATTGATTTGATCTAAAACCATGTAAGTTGTTCCATGAGGAACATAGAGTAATTGCAGGATGGTTTCCTTGCAGCCAATAGATTTTGTGCCAAGTCAAATATCAGGAGCAATCTGCCTTTTAGCTCTTTATTTTGTTTCTTAAGGGCATGATATTTCTGGCGTGTTTTCTCCAACGCTTCCCAATTTGAGTAGATATGATTTTTCCAGATTTGTCTGTGTTTCTGCAGGTTTTTTGCCTGTGTAACAACAAACTCTTTTTTCCATTTTTCTATTATTGCCTGCTCATCCCATGGCTAAGTTTGTGTTTTAGCATTGCAAGTAGTAGGCTGAGGTAGGGTCTGAGTGGCTTGTTCCACAAAGGTGTGGGTATTGATCTGGCTAGGAGGGGAAGATTCATCAATAAGCAATGTTTGTAAAGCTTTATTAACAAAAGCAGGGGTTTTAGATTTGACATTTGTTGTAGGCCATGGATTAGTCTTAATTTTGGAAGGTCCTGCTGGTTCTTGTGTAACAACAGGGTGTTCTTCTTTGACTGCAAAAGTCAAAGGTGCAGGGGGAGCTCCTGGCATTGGAATTTGAATTACTTTGTAGCCTACTTGATAGTATATGTCCCCACATTGATTGCACATACATTCTCTGCACGGATTCTCTGTTGTAGTTCCCTCTGACATGGTCGCTATGCGAGCTAGGGTGTACAATTTAAGTTCCTTCTCATAGGCTTCCTTTGCCATGGCTAGATATTTCTTGTAGGCTTCCAGTTTAGACCTTAGGAACTCATTTTCTTGTAAGACAGAGTCCATTGTTGGTTCTGGTTGAGGAGTGACTAGTTCTTGTGTAGCAGTCACAGCCGCACTAGCTAGTTCTTATGGAGCAGCTACAGGGTCGGCAATTGATTCTTGTGTTTCAGCTTCTTGATGTAAAGAAAGTAATGTTGCAGCACCCTGGGCATATGATTCCTGTGTCTCGGTAACAATATCAGTAGTTGGTTCTTGTGTTTTAGCTGTAGCTGGTTCTTGTGTGACATCTATAGTTGGTTCTTGTGTTTCAGCTACTGAATGAGTAGCTAGTTCTTGTGTTTCAGATACTAAATGGGTAGCTGGTTCTTGTGTTTCAGCTACTTGATGAGTAGTTGGTTCTTGTGTTTCAGCTACTAAATGGGTAGTTGGTTCTTGTGTTTCAGCTACTTGATGAGTAGCTGGTTCTTATGTTTCAACTACTTGATGAGTAGTTGGTTCTTGTGTTCCAGCTACTAAATTTGAAACGAATGATGTCTCAACCCACTAGGCCTCTGGTTCTTGTGTTTCAGTGCCAGTGGGTGGAATAGGCAAAGATTCCGGCATTTGGGAGGTTGGAGGTGTATGGGGTATTAGTCGGATGGGTTGGGGTTTTAGGGCAGTGGCAGTAGTGGCTACCCTTGTTGAGGCCCTTGTTCGTTTTCTTTGTAAAAAGGGCGGAAAGAAAGGAATTTGCTTTCGTTTACGTGGGGGCTTTTCCTCAATGATGGGACAGGGAAAATTGTCTGGTTCAGAATCATCACTAAGAGTATGAAGGGTCGGAGTGGATGATTCTAGTAAAGTGTGGGGAGAGCTTGGAATGGTAGGGGGGTTAATTGGATTGATTGGGTCTATAGGCAGACTGTTAGGTAATTCTGGAGGGTCTGGAGGGTTTTGTGGTTGTTGTTCCTAAATATTTTCAGGAATTTCAACAGCTTCTTGAAGATCTACGGGTGGGTTGTTTAGTTGAGGGTTTTGTTGGGAAAAACCCTTTTGGATAAGAAGTTGAATGAGACGATGATGGGTGAGTGTAAGGGAAGGATCTTTAGCCTTTTTACAATAGTGAAACATATTTTTAAGACATTCGAGCATATAATAAAGAATGTTCACCAATCTAGCATGCCGTAAATGAGACAACAAGACAAAATCGTGCTGGTAGACTACCTGGTATCGGCCTTCACAGGTAAGGTAGTGCTTGATGAACTTTGCAACTTTCGGCCATGGAGGCGGCAACGAGCTAAGTCAGACACCCTAACCTTTAGGTTCAATTTGTTCCCCTGGCAAGAGGAAATCTTGCTGGGCATTAAGGATGATATGTTTGTGACTAAACAAGCGGATGCCATTGGTAGGGTGACCCAAAACCTATGCTATATCCTCTTCTGTAACTGAAATCCAAACTCCTTGAACAATGGAATTATCTTCCTGGAGATTTCAAGCAAATTGCAGAACCTGTTGTTGATCAAATCCCTGGAGCCTCTGAAAATAACTGAGCCATCCTACCTGCAGAAAAATTTGATAGGATTCTAGATAGAGTTCTAATAGGGCTGTTGTGGCGGGTTTGTACCGTATAATGGAGCCTCCCATAGCTAACAACTCAGTAAAATACACCGTCAAAGAGTCGAGTAACAACTTCTGTACAGAGTGAGTTTTTTGGGTGAAGGCATGCAAATGGTAGTGAAATAAACGAAAGGATGGTAAAAAGGAATGATGGTGGTTGATTCGTGTGAAATGATGGGATAAAAGTTTGATATTTCCTCCCCCCCCCCTCAAGTGCGGCTAATAATGATTTTACATGAGTGGTAATAATGAGTTGGAATCTTCTCATTAACTATAGCTTAATTGTATTTACGTATAAAATTTACATACCTCACCTTTACCTTTTGATTCGTACTTCAAACAAAATATAGTGCATGTCCATAATAGTTATGTAGTGGCCATGGCAGAGACTTTTGATTTGTTAGCTGAATTGTATCAAGGATTTATTGACTGGAAGGACAAAATGTAGTATGAGAGTGCAAAGTCTTAATGATAGAGAATGCTAAAAAGTTGGTGTTTCAGCAACAGAAAGAAGGGAAAAACAATTGATGAACGGTGTTGTTTCGTCAATGGAAAAATGTGAAGAATTGTTGAACAGTAGTGTTTCGGCAATGGGAAAATGGTGAAAAGTTGCTGACAGTGGTGTTTCAGCAATGGGAAAATGGCGAAAGGTTGTTGATAGTGGTGTTTCAACAATGGGGAAAGGATGTGAAAGATTGTTGAACAGTGGTGTTTCAACAATGGGGAAAAGAAGGGCGAGAAATTGTGAAGCGGTGGTGTTTCGGCAGTGGGGAAAAGGCACAAAGTTGTTGAACAGTGGTGTTTCAACAAAGGAGAAAGTCAAAAAGTTGTTGAACAGTGATGTTTCAGCAATGAAGAAAGAGCAAAGAGTTGTTGAACAATAGTGTTTCAGTAATGGGAAAGCTTGCCTCTTCTTGAAGTAGGATCGTCCTTTCTTAGTAGGCCTGTGCTTTGATCGAGAATCTGCAAAAATCGATTGTAACATGGTATTTCTTGATAGGGATTATTAGTAAATGAAATCTAATCTAATACTAAATAAATTAAATTAAAAAGAATTAATTGCAATGAGGGGTAGGAGCCCCCTCTAAAAAGAGGTAATGAGAGTCTGCCACACATGTGGCCTTAAAATCTTCTTTGGAAATAGGGTGTTGGTACAGATGGAGCCGATGACCATTTACAAGTAACGGTGTTTTAGAGTCATCGATTGTGAGGAGCCTTACTGTTCCATTGGGGAAAATAGTGTCTACTTCGTAAGGTCCAAGCCATCTTGTACGTAGTTTCCCTTGAAATTCTTTGAACCAAGAGTCATATAGTAGGGCCTAGTTACCTTTTTGGAATTACTTATGCTTGATAGTTTTGTCATGCCATTTTGATCTTTGCTATTGAATCATAGTTGTCTGATGAATGGAATCTAGTCTTTTTTCATCCAATTCATTAAGCTGTTGTAACCTAGTTGTTTGTGCATCGGTCAAATCAAGGTTGACAGCTAAAGCAGTCCTTAAGGTCTTGATTTCAAATTCCACAGGAAATACAACACTTTTTCCATAAACTAATTCATAGGGAGAAAAACCTGTAGTATTTCTCCAGGTAGTTCTGTAAGCCCATAATGCTTCAGGGAGCCTGTGAGACCAATCCTTTCTATTTTACTTCACTGTTTTTGTAAGAATGGCTTCTATTACTGTATTTGTCCTTTCCACCTGTCCATTGGCTTGGGGGTGGTATGGTGTAGTCATTCTATGTTGAATATGATATTTCTGAAGGGTGGCTTTAAAACCATGAGAAGTGAAAGGAGCTCCTCCATCTATAACTAATTCTCTTGGCACTCCAAATCTAATGAAGATGTCTTCAAATAGGAAATCTAGAACTGCTTCTTCAGTTTCTCTGTGGAGTGCTTTAGCTTCCACCCACTTGGTCATATAATCTGTGCAGACCACTATGTAAACTTTTTGATTGGATGGGGTGTTAATTGGTCCTACAAAGTCTAAGGCCCATTTTTCGAATGGTTCAAGTACTATCTGGGGGTTTAATGACATTTCATATCTATGATTAGGTTGGCCCATTCTTTGGCAGCTATCACAGGCCTAGACATATTTCTTTGCATCTTTAAAAAGTGAGGGCCAATAATACCCCATCCTGAGAATTTTATGTGTTGTTCTTTTATCAACAAAATGCCCTCCACAAGGGCCATCATGACAAGATTTTAGTAGATCATAAACCTCATCTTCTCTAATGCACCTTCGGATTTCTTGATCAAGTCCTGTGTGGAAAAGAAACCCACTTATCCAACTATACCGAGCACTTTGTTGAATGATTATTCTTTTCTCTCGGTGGGATAGGTGTGGTGGTAAATTCCCTACAACCAAGTAGTTAGCGATGTCTGCATACCAAGGTGAGTGAGAAGATACTACAAATATATATTCATCATGAAAGGAATCATCTACTGGGGTATCATCATCAAGTGTTAATCGAGAAAGGAAATCAACAACTACATTTTCTTTTCCTGGTCTATCTACAATTGTAATATCAAATTCTTGCAGTAATAGTAACCATCTGGTGACTCGAGCATTTGTGATAGGTTTGTTCATTAGATATTTGATAGATGAGTGATCAATATGGACAAGAGTAGAGTAGGAAGTGATGTAATGTATAAATTTATTAATAGCATAGATAACTACTAAAAATTCATTTTCGGTAACTGTATAGTTAAGTTCAGCAGGAGTCATATTCTTGCTAATGAAATAAATAGCATAATGAAGATGATTTTCTTCTTGTCCCAATACAACTCCTATTGCAGTATCTGAAGCATTAGAGGATATGTGAAAGGGAAGTGTCCAATCAGGTCCTCTTAGAATAGGGGATGTAGATAACTGTTGTTTAAGTGTATTAAATGCTTCCTGGCAAGAATTAGTCCATTTGAACTTAGCATTTTTCATTAGTAACACAAACAGGGGGGAAGCTATTTTGGAGAAATTTTTGATAAATCTTTTGTAGTATCCAGCATGTCCTAGAAAACTTCTTACTTCTGTTTGGGTTTTGGGAGTAGGAAGATCTTTAATGACTTGTATCTTGGATGGATCCACCTGAATTCCTTGAGATGAGATAAAATGTCCAAGCACTATTCCTTCACTCATCATCATATGACATTTTTCTATACTTAAGGAGAGGTGGGATTGTATACATTGTTTAAGCACTTTCTCAAGGTTTTGTAGTGCTTCCTGAAAAGAAACACCATACGGGGTAAAATCATCCACAAAAATTTCCATAGAGTCATTAAGCATATCAGAAAAGATTCCTATAACTGCTCTTTGGAAGGTTGTTGGTGCATTACATAGTCCAAATGGGAGAACTCTATAAGAAAAAGTTCCCCAAGGGCTAGTAAAAGTGGTTTTATCTTGATCTTGGGGTGCAATTTTGATCTGGTTATACCCACTGAAACCATCTAGAAAGGAGAAAAATTTCTTCCCTGACAAATTATCTAACACCTGATCAATGAATGGTAATGGAAAGTGAACTTTTTGAGTAGATTTATTTAAGGCTCTATAATCCACACATACTCTCCATTTCCCATTTTTCTTAGGAACTATAACCAACAGGGAAACCCATTCACTGTCTGATATAGGATATATAAACCCTGCGTTGAGCAATTTTTGAAGTTCTTCTTTAAGGATTTCTCTTAAATTAGGGTTCATTCGGCGTTGAGATTGGAAGATTGGTCGACAATCTTCCTTAATAATGATTACATAATTAGGGAGATATTTCTTTCATATCTGTATAGTCCCATGCAAATGCTTCTTTATTTTCAAGAATTAACTTCATTAATTGTTGTGTTTCAGCATCTGTCAGTTTGGGGTTTATGTTCAGTGTTTTGCCAGGTTCAATTTATATTGGTATGATTTTAGAAGAGATGGTGGTAGATGTTTGAGGTGGGTTTTTAGAGTTAAGGTTTTCCTGATTATCTGACTCCAACAGTGCAGCTAGTTGGTTATGAGTTTCTGGAGTCACAGAGGAGGGTTCACAAATAAAATTATTAATTACTTCATCCTTAGTGGCATCTTTAAGGCTTAAGGCTTGTTCGATAGTCAATATGGGTTGAGTAAGTTGATCATCAAAGTCTACCCATATAGAATTATCATTATTAATCAAGGGTGTAGCTTGAGGGTAGAGGGTAAGTTGTTTAGTCTCATAACCATTGCAAATTGTCATTGAACCTGATCTACAGCTGATAAAAGCATCTGTTGTGGCTAGCCAAGGCCTACCCAAAATTAGAGGGTGGCCCCCCAACTTTGTTTTAGGTTGTAATACCACAAAGTTAGCTGGATAATTCCAGGATTCCACTGAGATAATTAGATCTTCAATGACTCCCTCCAGTTTGATTGTGGAGCGGTCAACTAATTCTAGGATAGTTGGGGTGTCTCTGATTTCATTTTACAGTTGTAACAATTGTGAGGTTTCCAGAGTCATGATATTGATAGAGGCACCTAAGTCTACTAGGACTCGAGGGATTATTGTTTTTCCAATTTGTACTGAGACGGTAGGGTGGCCAGGATCACCATATTTAACTGGGGGAGCTTTACCTGACATTAGTGCATACAAGTCACCCATAACATGGACTATGAGGGGATCCTTAATTTTCCTACCAGGTTTCTTAACAAAAATGTCTCACATAGTCCTGGAATAAATTGGTACATCTCGGAGTGCTTTTAGTAGAGGAATTTTGACATAAAGATTTTGTAATTCCCCTAGAAGATTGAAATCGGGTGGCTTAGGCATTTTAGTCAAAGTTAAACGCTCAGGAAATGGTGGTTTTGTTGTTTCAGCAACATTATTAGAGGATGATTGTACCTCTTCAAGTACATCATGCTCTTTTGTTTCCTCTTTATCAGAAGAGGTAACATCGGTTATGATAGGTTCTACTATTCTCCCAGATCGTAAATGAATGTCATTGCATTGCGTAGGGAGAATATAAAATGTAGGTTGGCTATGCATATCAATGCATTGCACAACTTTATTATTGGGGTTGGGGTTAGGTTGTACAGGTAGTTGGGGTCTCATCATTTGATTGTTTGGTGGAGTACCTGATGGTAAGGAGAGTGGTTGCAGAAATTTTTATTGAGGTAATTGATTTGGGAAGGGGGTTTGTTGTCCTCTCCAATTTGGATTCCATTGGTTCTGATATGGTTGTTGTTGTTGTGGAGGCCAAGGAGTCCACATTGACGAATCAACAAAGGGTGGGTTAATTTGTTGCATGGGTGGGTAATTCATTTGATTTAGATATTGCATTTGATTATAAGGAGGGTAATTCATTTGATTGAAAGAAGGATAGTTATTCCAACTATTAGAATATGTAAATGGCATGTTAGGATTCATACCTTGTCCCCGTGGTTGCCATTTCTTTCTCTGTGTCAACAGATAGAGAGCTTCAGCTTATTCATCAGTTGGTTGTAATGCTGCCTTGATTCCTGGTAAAGAAGGGCATTGTTGAGTTTCATGATCTTTATCACAGATGGTGTAGATTGGAATTTTGTCCAATGGACATTCCCTTCGTGGGTGCTTGTCTCTGCATTTAGAACAAAAGATGGACAGAGCTACTTTTTCTTCTGCTTGCTTCTTTTGAATCTGTAGGGTGTCAATTTGTGAGGCAAAAGAGCTTAACATTTCAGTTTTAAAACCTTCAAGTAAATTACCTATTTTGGCTCTTGTTTCTCCCCCACTGGCTGATTTTTGGACTCTTGAAAATGTGGTGTCCATGCTATTTGATCTATTTCTTGAAGCTCCTCTTGAACATCTTTTACATAGGTTAACAATTTCATCGTATGATTCCTTAGATATGTCCCCTTTTCCAAGCATATTCAACATATCTAGACAATCATCCCTTACTC
>ML777761.1:2359510-2386596 GCA_009831015.1 Picea engelmannii | reverse complement strand
ATCTCGAAAAACCTTCATTTAGGCCCTCAAAATGGCCCCGAAAGTGAAAACCTGCTAAAAATAGTAAATTGCCAAAATGGCCAGAAAACTGTTTTGAGCCATTTGGAAAAGGTGGGTGGCCCCCGATATCCACCTGGATCAATTGAAGTGGTGGAGGCCCAATTGGAAGGAACTTAGTTTCTCGGTTTCGATCTGTGCCAACACAGAATTCTGTAACTTGTTTTCACTTCTATTGATCATATATTAATAGAAATACTCTTTTCCTGTCCAATTAATATCTTGCAAATATTTGAATTATTATTCCATAAGCGTAGTTGTTATGTATATTAATGTATTATACTATTGAATGTGCTAACATCATATAATATCACCATATGCTTCTTTTCTTGGTTGTTGAGGACTAGTTGCAGGTATATTCCTTTGGGACAAGTGTTCAACGGTGGATTTTATCGAACATCTGGATGAGGTAGGCCTTTTATCTTGTCTTGCTAGCATATTTGTTTATATAGCATACTTGATAATATAGTTGATTTCTACAGTCATTTCCATCTGTTGTGGTTTACCCTAGCCATAGAGATATTTTCCTCATAATAGAATTGACGACCATACTGGGGATTAAATCTTCTTTATTAGGAATTGGAGTGTTTTTCTCCTTAAATTGCTCTTGTTCCTATTATGTTTCTTGTCGTATCATTGCTTGACAACCTCTGTTCACTCTAGGTCTGAGTCTTTCAGCGTTCTCCTTTTCCTAGTTGTGGCTTTTAAAAGATATGCATAGGTTTTTGATTGACAGTCACGTATATACGCGTGTTGTCCTTGTCCAAACTATGTACATACGCATTGTTTCCCTGAAAAGTTGCGTACATCAACCTCGTTTTCTTGTTTTCTAGGTTTGGTGGTTGCTGGGTAGGTTTTGATGATTATTGAGTCTTCTTGGGTCTCTGTAGTGACTGTTAAGTGTCTGTTGGATGACATGAAGCCGGTCTTTGGTTGAATTTTTGGGCAGATTCTTTCTCATCATCTTTTCATTTTGATTGTCCTTGTACATTGGGTTGGGTGTTTTTCTCCTTGGTATCCTACTTGAGTTGTTTCTTTCTATACACAGTAGAGTTTTTATATATCAAGTTGTTGTTCAGTCCATGCATTTTAAGTTTTCTTATATTGAAAATACAAAAATATTAGGCATTTTGCATTGATCGGAATTTTGATATTTTGGGTCTTTGTCATTTATCTTTGTGCATGTAAAGAAAGATTGCATTTTTATTTTAGAATTGCAGAGTTGAAATCGAAAATTGCATTATTTTAAGAAGCATATCATTCATTGAAAATTGAAGTTAGGACTTTGCATTATATTCATATTAACTTATTTGTTGTGTCATAAAATCATGAGTTTCACTACCATACCTTTTTGAGTAAGCACGACCATTAAAATTAACGCAATAATTTAAAATTGATTAGTCACGATTTTATTTTCTAGGGTGCACAAAATAGCTTAGGATTTAGTGCCTTGGAATAGGATTTTGTGAGTAAAATTCTCCAAGGTTATTAAATCAACATATGCATCTAACTAAGGGAGTGGAGAAATCCATTGTAAAATTGGTAATATCAGGAGGCTCCTCTTACACTGAAGTTAACCACGATTTCGCGCGAGGTTTCTTGAAGGGATATCCCCCCGATATCGTCTTAGCATCAAAGATATTTCTGGGGATCTATTCGTATTTGGGGATCTTGATAGTGCCCTTACCTTCATGAGAGGCGGTGCTTTCAAGGTTTCGGGCTTTGCTACCCTGCCCATACGGTGGACCTGACTTATGACTGCTCGCTTGTGCATCAGTTATGCATTGGTTTCTTAGTTTCTTGACTTATGTGCTACATAGGTTACTTGCAGGGGTTATTCTACAGGTACCCTGGGTCAGATAAGGGTTGAAAAACACACAACATTTATGGGGGATTACCTCTCCGGGGGGATCTGATCGACTGGTTGTTAAGCCCACGAGGGCCCTTATAACTGATTATTTTACCTCTGATATTTAACAGGGAGTCTGAAGCCCCTCTTGAACGAGAAATACCTTCTTTAGGGAGGTAGGCCCCTTTCAGCCGCTTTACCTTGTTTGTGTGCATATTGGCCATTTGATTTTTGGTGTGTTATTTTATTACTAGTTGGCCCTAGGATTTAATTTTTATATCTAGAGTCTTAAGTCATCATGGAGTCATACCAACCTCCTCATTGGTCCCTTCACTTGTTACAGTTACCATCGGATTTTGATTCTTTTACTTCTAAAAGGTGTAGAGTTATTAGATGTGGTACACACACCTCCATTGTTTAGACTTGTGATTCTACAAGGATGAGTACTGAACTGAGTCTTCAGAATAATGGGAGCCCTTTGAATCCCCCACCTACTATAGTTAATGGCACCCCTTCGACTCCTGAAACCACAATGGTTGTAGTGCCAGAGGCACCTATCATTACTATTTCCCATCCTATAGTGAATGTTCAATCCCTTGCCTCGAACCCATTTGGGTCTCTTGGTCACTCACCGGGATATAATGTTCAGTCCATCCCTATGGCCTCTAGTCCTTTTTCCTATGGTATGCCGAACTTTACTTCACAGTTTTCAAACTCCATCCTAGTTGTTGGCCCTAATACTAGAATTGGGCTTGGGGGAACTACACCTCCTTATAATCCTTTTTCATTTGGTGGTTCTCAAATCCCTCAAACAACTCCTAATATAAGAGGCATTCCCTCTTTTAACCCCGGGTCTAATCCTCTTACTTCTAGGTGGAGCAACCAACCTGGTGGACAATCTTCTACTCAAGTTTTGTCTTATACCCTCTCCTCCTTAGTGTTGATTTTGACCAACACATTTGGCAAGACTAATCCACCTCTATCCTTCAGATTCACACCCGGAGGAGGTCAGTTTCACACCTTGGGAAACCCCCAACTTGGAGCCACTTTGAATGGGGGGAAATTTTATAACCCCCATGAGAACATTCCTATTGGAATGAGGCCCAACCAACCTCTTATGAGTCATCCTGGAAGAGGGTCTTACAATCTTGGACATGGCCATGGTGCTTACCAGAACCCTAGATGGGTTGCAGTTCCTCAAACACAATCTTTCCAGGGAGCTTGGGGCCAGATGCTACAACCCCGTCTCCCTTTTATGGCCACACTTAATATGCCATACTTGTCTAAGTTGATGAATGACCCTATGTGTCATGATCCTACATGGCCCCCCGTCCCCACCAAACTTCCTTCGGACATTCTGAGATTCAAAGGTAGGAATGGTGAGGATCTTGGTGATCACGTTACCACCTTTCACCTATGCTGTTATTTGAATTCCCTTAATGATGATTCCATTCGGTTAATATTATTTCAACGCACCCTCATTGGGGTTTCTATGAAATGGTATATCGAGCTACCTATGGGGGAATATGGGACATTTATTTAGATGGTGTTAGTCTTAACCACTTCCAATTTTCAGTTCGTTATGATGTTGGCCTAGAAATTTTGTCGACTTTACGCTAGGACACAACCACTCATATCTCGGATAATATCCAGGAGTGGCATGGATGTAAGAGGTTGATTAAGACCTTCATAACCCTAAACTCTCTTTTAGAATGGTTCCTTAAGTCTTTGCATCCTCCTATCTCGAAGGATGTTGCACCATATGGGGTTACCACTGAGGAAGAAACGATATTCAAATCCCACTAGTTATATCTTATATATGCTAAGTCTGGGATGTTATACCACATTCTTTCGGATGCACCAAGGTCAACCTATGACCCTAGACAAAATATCAGACCTCATGCTGATGGAATTGTAGGCTCCACTAATGTAAAATCTGCAAGCTCGGTGGCAAGCCATTTGAAAGCGTTTTCTGTAAACCAGTCTGTAGGAGGGTGAACTTCGTATGTGTCTTCCAATCCCACTCAGTTGGTGGATGTACATTATGTGCAATCATCGACCGACCCAAATGGTAACCAAAAACCAAGAAGGAATAAGAATAAAGGATGTAATAATAATTGTAAGGGTGCGAAAAATAATAATAAACCCAAGGACAATGGTAATAATGAGAAGATGAATAATAATGTTGGAGAGGGAAAGAAAGAAAGGCGTAAGGTGAAATTTTCCTGTAAGCTTTGTACAGATGATCACCTTACTCATTTATGCCCCAAACTTATGGAAGTTGTGAGGCTCTTATCTCTACCACTTGTCATGTTGATGAATCCTTTCCCACAGAACCAACACATGGCCTCGAGCTCCTCAAATGCAGGAAATGCGACTGGCAGGATTCAAAACCCGTCATCGCAAGAAGGTGACCATTTGTGTATCAATATGGTCAATGCAAAGGTTCATGTACCCACTCAGTCTTGTGATTATAGTTCTTCACAAGCTATACCCAGTATAAAATCTCCTTCTCCTCCTCCGGAGACAACTTTACATATCAAAAAACTAGAGCCACTGCCTCGTATTCTAAAAGGAGTACTCAAGCTCTCTACTTAGAATCCAAATGCTAGAGCCGCCAAAATTACTCTATTTTTGAGGACCTGGGTCAAACCCCTTGTGTAATGTAGGCTCTAGAGGTACTCTAGACGTGTCCTTCATAGAGGAATGCCCTGCTATCTACAATAGGATCTCTAGATCCTAGTGGCTCAAAAGTTATCAAGTTTGATGTCACAGATGTGAAGCCTCGCTTGCCTTAGCATGTGGAATTCCAAATCCATATGGGGTGCTCAAAGTATGCCATCAAACATATGGTTGTTGATGAAGGCATTGCTACATGTGTGATGTCCCTGATCTGTTGGAAAGCTCTCGGTTCTCCGACTCTTTCGCAATTGCCAACCATGTTGACTTCCTTTGACGATCATTCCTTCCGCCCTCATGGTATTATTCCTTCCTTTCCGGTCCAGTTAGGTGGGAATACAATAGAGGTGGATGTTGAGGTATTTGATGCACCTCTCGATTATAACTTGTTACTAGGATTCAATTCGACCTATGCTATGACTGTCGTCGTATCGTCCATCCTCCACACTCTTTGTTTTCCACTCGATGGGAATATTGTGAAGATAGACCAGGTATCCTTTGTCTATGCTAGTCCCAATCCATCTGTTGGACCGTCAATCCCTGTGGTTGACAATTCTCAGCCAACAACTGAGAATATTGGTGTCAAAATGTATTCATCCCTTATATTTACCTTCAACTTCAAGGCATCGATTCACCATGTTTACGCCATGTCCAGTAGGCCCATTTTTTCAGAGAGGTTCGTTCCTTTTTGCACTTCCTATTTTGACGATCCTTGTACCCTACCTTCCTCGACTTCATATTGTGAAGGTTAGTCAAATGTTGGAATGACCATGCCACTATCAACAACTTAGATTCAGTATCAAGTTATTCTTGACTCTTCCGCCAATCTCGATCCTATTTCCTCATCGACAAATGAAGAAGATCCTGTGTTTAATCCCGTGTGGGCCACTTCATTGTCTTGTTCACATGATTTCCTTGATGATACTTTTCCCTTGGATGAATCCATCATAGAAGCCATTAATTGTTTTGACAAACCATGGGATGATATGCATCATCGTTCTTATTTTCTCCCAGAGATTGCTAGAATCGAACAAGATGACTTTCGATATACTTTGAGCAAGATAGTCAGTCATGTCATAGTTCCACTTAATACACACGACATTTATGACGAAGGAAATATGGCGAGTATCTCTCCTACCATCACGATCTATATCTCTTGTACCCCTGGAAAGATTGAAAATGTACATATCAGTGCAGATTGTTCGCCAGAAGACATCCTCATCTACACCAAACTCTTCAAGGAATTCTGAGATGTATTTGCTTTCTCATATGAAGAGATGCCAGGAATCAACCCTCATATTTTTATCATGATATTAGAACTTATTTGGATGCTAAGCATTTTCAACAATGCCTTAGAGTTGTCAATCCCCGAAAGGCCCCTGCTATTCAGACAGAGGTAGAGAAATTGCTTAATGTTGGCTTCATCTACCTGGTTCCCTTGAATGAATGGGTATCCAATCCTATTCCTTTGAATAAGAAGCAATGAACCATCCATGTATGCATGGAATTTCATGACTTGAAAAAATCCTGTCCTAAAGACAACTTCCCGACACCTTTCATTGATCAGATTCTCAATGAGTGTGCAGGAAGCAAAGTGTTTTATTTTATGGACTGATTTTCAGGGTATAACCAAATTCAAATTAAACCCGAGGATCAACACAAGATAAAATTTATTTTTCTTTGGGGTACTTTTTCATACAGGAATATGCCTTTTGGCCTTAAAAACACTGGAGCAACCTTCCAGCGTACTATGACCTTCGCATTCCACCATCTTAAGCATATAGTCGAAGCTTACCTTGACGATCTTGCTGCTCACTCTAGTAAGAGAATGGATCACTCTAAACACATTCGACTAGTTTTTGAAATATGTCATTACTATAGAATCCGTTTGAACCCTCATTAGTGCATATTTTGCGTTAGGTCTGGTCATCTTTTGGGATTTCTAGTTTCTGAGACCGAGATCATGGTAGATCATTTAAAGGTTGAGGAAATACTTTGGTTTCCTAACCCGCAGACTGTTTGACAACTTCAAGGTTTACAGGGAAATCCAACTTTTTACGTCAGTTTATAGTAAAATATTCCATTATCACTAAGGGTTTCATGCATCTTTTGAATAAGGAAACCCCTTTTATCAGGGATGAGCGAGCCCAGGAGTCCTTCGATGCTTTGAAGAAAGTATTGGTATCGATGCCTCTACTGAAGTATCCTGACTATAGTAGGTATTACTTACTTTATATCACCGTGTCTGAGGAGACGATTGGTATGGTTTTGGTTTAGAAGGATGATGAGCTCTATGAGCACGTCATATACTATCTTAGTCGAAACTTAGTCAGTCCTAAGCTTTGGTTGTCATTCACGCAGTCCAATGTTTACAACATTATATATTGATTTTCAAGACTACTGTGGTTGCCGATATCAATCCATTTCAATACATCCTTACCAGACATATCATAGGGGGAAAATATAATAAATGGATTGTCATTTTACAAGAATTTGATCTTGATTTCGCTTCTGCGAAATCTAAGAAATCACTAGTCTTCATGGATTTAATATCTGACTTCCCATGATTAGATGAGGATGTTATCCATGAATATTTATTTGCATACGAACACATTTTCCTTGTCTCTTCATCTGACCCCTGGTATGGATACATCAGTCTCTATCTTCAAAACTTGAAGTTCCCTCAGCATCTCTCGCGAGATGATTGACAGTGTGTACGATACCAAGATAAGAATTACACTATCATCGATGACACTTTGTATCATTAAGGAATAGAAAATATCTTGCATCGTTGTTTAACTCACAAGGAAGTTGAGTCAATTCTAAATGATTTCCACAGTGGGGCTTGTGGTGGTCATCTATCCAAGCTTACAACAACCCATAAAATTTTGTGAGTCAGTTATTTATGGCCATCTATCTTTAAAGATTGTGTTGAAGTGGTTAAGAAGTGTCACCCCTTCTAGGTGTTCACTCAGAAAATGTGCTTGCATTCAACTCCTATTCACCCAGTAATTATTGTTGATCCCTTCACCAAGTGGGGGGTGGACTTTGTGGATTGCAACCCAACTTTGGTTGGGGGGCATCATCACATTATTGTGGTCTTAGACTACTTTACTAAGTGGGCCAAAGCCATGCCTACAGTTAAATCCGATGGGAAGATTGTCACCTTCTTCATATTCAATCAAATTATCTCTCGGTTCGGTATCCCGAGTGAGATTATCATTGATCATGACAATCACTTTCATAACGAATGATGGAAGAACTAGCATCCAAGATGGGGTTTAAGCATGTTCATTCTTCCCCTTAATACCCCCAGGAAAATGGACAAGTAGAGGCCATCAACAAGTCTCTCAAGACGATTTTGCAGAAAATTGTCAGCCAGAGTAAATCCAAATGGTATATTATGCAAATATATTAATAGAAATACTATTTTCCCGTCCAATTGATATCTTGAAAATATTTGAATTATTATTCCATGGGCATATTTGTTATGTATATTAATGGATTATGATATTGAATGTGTTAACATCATATATTATCACCATATACTTGCTTTGCTTAGTTTTTGAGGACTAGTTGTAGGTATATTGCTTTGGGTCAAGTGCTCAATGATGAAATTCATCGAACGTTTGGATGAGGTAGGAATTTTATCTTGTCTTTCTAGCATATTTGTTTATATAGCATACTTGAGAATAGAGTTGATTTCTGCAGTCATTTCCGTTTGTTGTGGTTTACTCTAGCCATAGAGATATTTTCCTCGTAACAATTGTGCAACATACATCCAAAATAGATCTCCTCGTAGATCTGTCAAGGATAAGATCCCCTACGAGGCTTGGACCAACCTCAAACTGGAAGTGACCCACTTTTGCATTTTTGGTTCACGTGCATGAGCCCAGATTCCCTCTGAAAAGAGGAAGGCACTTGATCCACAAAGCACTGAGTGTATTTTTGTTGGATACCCTGACGGTGTGAATGGATATATGCTTATTTATCTTTCCTCGGACCAGCTCATCATTAGCGTAGTGTCCAATTCGAGGAAAGTGTCTCGCATGTACCTCAACAGCCGCATTCAGACACATTCATTATTCCCCCTGTCAGAGATGATGAGCATGCACATGTCGACTCTTCTTCAGATGAGAGTTTTGATTCATAGGACTCAAATGATTCAAATTCAGAGCCAATATAGTAAAATGTAGCTGAGTCAGAGCATCCAGATGTAGATGCAGAGCCAGAGAAGAGGTCCAAGTGGGCACAGACTAATCTTCAGGATGTAGGGGCTCTCGTTGGTGATCCAACAGATACTAGGAGGACTCATCTAATTTCGAGGAGCCTCTTGTTGCACTCACTGCCACTGAACCATTTCCCTCCAGGAATATTTTCATGGTTCAGTCTTAAGATCCATAGTCTTATGGTGAGGCTATTGGAAATCCATTTTGGGAATATTCCATGTAGGAGGAGTACAACTCCCTCCTCGAGAACTAGACTTGGGATCTGGTTCCCCTTCCTTCTGGGAGGAAACTTGTCAGATGCAGATGGGTGTATAGGACCAAGAGAGTAGTGGATGGACATATTAGTAGATACAAAGCCAGGCTTGTTGCCAAAGGCTTTCAACAAGTGCATGGTATTGACTATTATGAGACCTTCACTCCAGTAGCGAAGATGGATTCCATACAATTGGCACTTTCCATTGTGACATCCAATGGATGGGAAGTCTATCATATGGATGTGAAGAATGAATTTCTTCATGGTGATCTCTCTGAGGAGATCTATATGGAGTGGCCCCAGGGATTTATGCAGTACTCATATTTGGTCTGTCGACTAAAGAAGTCCCTTTATGGTCTCAAGCAGGCTCTGAGGGCATGGTATGCCAAGATGGAATCCTTCCTGCTGTCACAAAAATTTGTATGTTGTAAATTAGACTCGAATGTCTACATGCTCAAGACGATTGATTCACTTCTACTCTTAGTCCTGTACATTGATGATTTTTTGATCACTGGTTTCTCGACTTAAACAATTGTTGCAGTCAAGAGGATTCTACATGATATGTTTTTGATGATGGACATGGGTTCACTACACTTCTTCCCTGGACTCGAGATCAGTCAGGATGCATCAGGCATAAAATTGTCTTAAACCAAGTATGCATGAGATCTCCTTGAGAGATTTCACATGACAGTCTGCAAGTTTTCTTCGAATCCTTTCCTATCAGGGGTCAAACTTGAGGATGGTAGGGAGACTCCATTGGTTGATAGAATACTATACAGAAAACTAGTGGGGAGCTTGTTGTATCTCACACACTCCATACCAGACCTCTCGTATGCAGTTGGTGCAGTTTCCAAGTTCATGCAGGAGTTGCATGAGCTACAATGGAAGGATGAAAATCGTATCCTTCGATACATACATGGAACCATCACATTTTGGATTCATTATGCAGTAGACTCTACATTAGATCTCATCAGGTTTATTGATTCTAACTGGGTTGGCGATAGCACTGATCACAAGTCCGCATCTGGTTACTCACTCAGTCTTGGTTCTGGGCCTATATGTTGGTCAAGCAAGAAGAAAGATTCCATTGCTCTATCTTCAATTGAGGTAGAGTATATAGGGGTAGTTAACATAACCATTCAAACTATGTGGCTACAAAATTTTCTCACTGAATTGGGCATTCGGTTTCATCGGTCGATCGTCATCTAGTGCGATAACCAGAGCACGTTGAAGTTATGTAGAGATCCAGTTAAGAAGCAGTGGATGAAGCACATCGATATCCAAATGAACTACATTCAGGACTTAGTACATGAGGGGATCATCAACCTACATTTCTATCCTTCAGTAGAATAGATGGAAAACATCTTCACCAAGACCTTCACTGAGCAGAAATTCCATTCTCTGTGAAGTCGTCTTGGAGTGAAGGACACAGTTGCCTAGAAATTGTAGTTCTTGTTTTTACATACATTGTACCTTGAGGGGGGGGGGTTCCCATGAGGTTTTCCCTCTTTTCTCACTTTATTTTAGTGTATCTTTTGTATTTGGGTACCTAACATGGCCTCGTTGCTGGGACCCATTCTTTATTTTCACCATAGTGATGTTCAGGGGGGGTGGGTGTTGGAGTTACTTCACACACAACTAGGATTTATTTTTCCTAAGGTTTTTCCTTGTTTGTTAGTCATAATTATTCATTATCCAATCTCCTATATTTTAGGGGAGGATATTTGATCAGAGTCAGTACCAGGGGTCAAAATTTAGTCCAAAAATGAAAGTGTTTAGAATCACCTCAAAATGAATGGGTACATAGCCCTCGTCGTCATGAACCCAATGCACTTCAAACGGGGTCAAACAGACATCGGATGAGTGAGATATCACGATCTGTTCAATTTGCCAAACAGGAAAAAAAAAACGTTGATTGGACAGTCCGTACAGCTGACGTGGCAGAGGCCATACAACTGATGTGGCATGATCATACACTGAATTGGTAGTTGATGACATGGCAATCATTTATTGTTAGGTGTGGATGAATCATGTTGAGACACGTGGCATCTTTTTGTCAAATGGTTTGGTGCCACATGGCCTAGG
The DNA here is from genome assembly GCA_009831015.1 of Picea engelmannii. Taxonomy (NCBI): domain Eukaryota; kingdom Viridiplantae; phylum Streptophyta; class Pinopsida; order Pinales; family Pinaceae; genus Picea; species Picea engelmannii. Next base: position 2,375,444 of record ML777761.1, on the reverse strand, counting down.
CGTGGGCTTCCATGTGGCACCCTGTTGTTTTGGTAATGGTTGTTTGTTTAAAAGTTTATGGAGTCCATGGGGATCGAACCCTGGACCTCCCCCAAGGTTCAATGCTTTGGCAATGTGTGGGCTACCACTAGCCCACATGGTGGTCCTTGTTAAACAAAGGGTTTTAAAATTATTTAAGTTTGAACATGTGGTATGTTGGGGCACGTCCGGGCTGGGGCTTAGCCCCAACCCCCAATTGCGGTGCGTTCTCCCATGTGACCCCACCTCAAAAAATGAATGTGCATGCCCAATGGTCATGCAACCACCTTTCCAACCGTCCGCCACTTGTCACTTTCCCATACACATGGGAAATGAACCCTTTTTGGTGCGCGAGGACGTGGTCACATGGCCCATGTGCCCAACGCCTATGCGGTTAGGGGGCTAGGTTCCCTAACCATTCGACAGTTTCATGCATTTTTCAGATTTGTGCGTGGTTCTAGGTTTAAGCACGAAAAAACATGTAGAGGCTAGGTTGGACACACATAGGTGCATTTTGGCGAACCAGAGACAACAAGCTTGAAGGAGGAAAATGGTAGGAGGCCTAACTTCTTCATTTTTTGGCCAAATGAGGTGCCAAAAAATCCCATCTAGGGGTTTTTGGATGTTATGAATCCATTCGAACTATTTTAAAAGCCATTTGGAGACTTATTTTGCAGGTTTTACACCATTTAAGTTTCAGGAAGCTCTAGGGAGCTTAGGGCCACCATTGATGGAGGTCATGCTCAGATGAGCCCAAGTCTATTTTCTATGAATGAATAGTCATTTTTGGCTAATTGTTATGCTATGAACACATTGGGATAGGTTTTAGAGGAATTTGAGGACTTTTACAGGTGTTGTTTCCACAAGGAATATCAGGGAAGCTCAAGGCCACATGTAGAAGAGGTCATGCCCAGATGAGCCATGATTCGTTTTCAAAATTCTATTAGTCATTTTTGGGGTTTTTATGTATTCTTAACCCAATGGTACAGTCAGTAAATCCATTGGAGTTGAGAAAAATCTTGTAAAAGAATCTTTGAAAAACTAATCCCAGAGAGCCTAGTCCATTGATGGAGTCTCAAGGAGATGTAGCCCAGTTGGGGGTGAACTCCTTTATCATCTTGTTATTGTTGTGAATTTGTTGGTTTATTTGTTGTAAGTTATGTTTGTTGTGTATTTATTTTAACAACATTTAACCTTTTAAATACCTCACGCATATACATTTAAAGAAGCATGAATTTGACACATAAAACCTCTTGCACAACTTTGACATAGAGAAAGGTCCTGAAAATTTTATTTTAATGGAATAGAGGGTGCTTGCATAACATAACAAGTCAACCCCCTATTTTCAGATCAGGTGGTATTAGAGAACAATTTTTCTCATGTGATTGCCATTGATAGCTAGAGTTTTAGCTGTTGGTATTTGTGCAAGTTTTGTGTTGAAGTTTGATATCTTGCAAGGATGGAGGAAGCTTCAAACATTGATAGTTCTGATACATATTCATTATCCAAGTTATTTGACAAAGAGATGTTGAAAGAGTTTGTAACCATGAGAGATATGGTACAAGAGTTGTGGAAAGAAAGAAAAGAGAGCATTGTCCTTTGAGAGTAGTTGATGGCCATGAAGGAGGAGAAGCACCAGCTTCTTGAAAAGTTGCATGAGATGGAGACTCAAATCCATGAGGCAAATGAAACCCTTACCAAGTACATGCATGAACATGAGGTATGTAATGTTAGTTTATCTTCAAATTCCTCTCAAGATGAATGCTTTGGTGTTTTTGAAAATCACACTAGAGGAATAGGGTCCAAGTTATTGTTAAAAATGGGCTATGAAGGTAGAGGGTTAAGCAAGCATGCACAAGGCATTGTTGAGCCTATTTTTGTTGAGGAAAGGCCCAAGTATTGTGGTATTTGATATGAACAAAAAGATGGAGCATATTCCAAAGTTGATGAGACAAGGGAAACAGTTCCAAGAACAACTTTTGTTGCAAGTTCAATCCCTCAAGCAGACAAAGTTTGTGTTCAAGATGAATGCAAATGTATGAAACAAGAGAAGTGTGACAACAATGAGGACAAGAACACTATTGTTGGTCTTCAAAAGAGAGCTAGTAACTCTTCAAATTCACCTCCTCAAAGAGGCGATAAAGGTGAATGTTCAAGGTATATTTTTGTCTATAATTCGGTTTCTTTTGATTATGTTAAACATGGTAAATTTGCATGTAAAAAGGGAAGAAAAAGTCCATGTACATATTGTGTTTTATATAACCATCATGTTTCAAAATGTTGGAAAAGATTGACCACTTTCAAGAAACTTTCCAAGCAAAGACAACTTGAAAAGAGGATGCAAAAGATTTTCACTCATTACCAGAAGCGGAGTCATCTCATTGACCAATGTTGGACATTGCATCCAACCACTCATCCACATCACAAGAGGAAGATGAATAAAGAGTCTAGCAAGAATGGAAGAGGAGATTCCATCATCGATGTGATTCAAGATGATTCACAAGAGGACAATTTTCAGCAAAAAAAATCACCATTGAGTTGGCTTGGTAAGAAATGGTTAGATTTCTTGAGCAAGTAAGGCTTGCATTTTTCTGTTGTAGATGCACATTTCAGCCTTATGTATGCATTTATGTTGAGAGTATGACAAGTACAACTTGTATGATGCAAGTTGCATGTGAATGCAATTCATTTGAAGGCATTCTTGTTTGTTGCACAACTTCGCCAGGAGGATTTAAAAGAGGGTGAACCTGGTGATAGTTCATCCTGAATGACTCATGATTGTAACATGATTGTGTATCATAAATGTCGAATTGTCATTTTGGGAAGGTTGATATGTTTCAAATGAGTCTCGACTTGTGTCGATGTTGTCTTGATGACTATGTTGTGTCAATCATGTTTTTCGACTTATGTTTAGTCGATGGTGTTTGTTGGCTTGTAAGTCGATTTTGAGTACACCAAGATGCAGGAAAATGCCATGTGATTTGATAAAGTACAAGATGCGACCAGTTGTTTGAAGAGAAAAAAAAAACTTTGTTGGCATCATTTTCAGTCTTGTATAAAGTTTGTTTTCAAGATTGATGGTTTTCTTGGTTTGTGACAAGATGATGCAGGAAAGTTTTTGCAGCCATTGTAGAGCGAATTGTGTTGACGCCAAAGAGTTCACAAGAGGGACTTGATACTTAGTGGGAAGGCTGGCAGTATTCCAAGCACAAAGAGAACAGTGGGTCAGCAACAACCAGAGAACAGTGGTTGAGGGACATAGCCAGTGACAGTGCAAGGCATGTCAAGGTATCCAGGTGATTGTCAAAAAGACATTTTCAAGTAGAATCAGTTGATAGAACTTAGAAGCATAAGCATATTGAACTTCAGGCAGATAATCATAATCTTTTGTGGGTCCAAAAGCCTTTCAGTGGGAAGGTGTGATCAGAATTTATACTAGGGGTCAAAATTTAGCCCAAAAATGAAAGTGTTCAGAATTGCCTCAAAATAAATGGGTACGTAGCCCTCATCATCACGAACCCAATTCACTTCGAACGGGGTCAAACGGACATCGGATGCATGAGATATCGTGATCTGTTCGATTTGCCAAACAGGCAAAAAAAAAAACGTTGACTAGACAGTCCATACAGCTGATGTGGTAGAGGCCGTACAGATGATGTGGCATGATTGTACACTGAGGTGGTAGTTGATGACATGGAAATAATTTATTGGCGGGTGTGGATGAATCATGTTGAGGCACGTGGCATCTTTTTGTCAAATGGTTTGGTGCCACGGGCCTAGGCGTGGGCTGCCACGTGGCACCCTGTTTTTTTGGTAATGGTTGTTTGTTTAAAAGTTTATGGAGTTTGTGGGGATCGAACCCCAGACCTCCCCCAAGGTTCAACACTTTGGAAATGTGTGGACTACCACTATCCCACACTGTGTTCCTTGTTAAACAAAGGGTTTTAAAATTATTTAAGTTTGAACATGTGGTATGTTGGGGCACGTCCGGGTTGGGGCTTAGCCCTAGCCCCTGGTTGCAGTGCATCCTCCCATGTGACCCCACCTCAAAAACAAATGTGTGTGCCAACAAATGTGTGTTCCCAATGGTCATGCAACTGCCTTTCCAACCATCCACCACTTTTCACTTGCCCATATGCGTGGGAAATGAGCCCTTTTTGGTGTGCGGGGACATGGTCACATGGCCCATGCGCCCAACGCATATGCGGTTAGGGGGCTAGGTTCCCTAACCGTTCAACAGTTTCATGCATTTTTCAGATTTGTGTGTGGTGATGGGTTTAAGCACGGAAAAACGTGTAGAGGCTAGGTTGGACACACAGAGGTGCATTTTGGCAAACCAAAGACAACAAGCTTGAAGGAGGAAAATGGCAGGAGGCCTAACTTCTTCATTTTTTGGCCAAATGAGGTGCTGAAAAATCCCAGCTAGGGGTTTTTGGATGTTCTGAATCCATTGGAACTATTTAAAAAACCATTTGGAGACTTATTTTGCATGTTTTATACCATTGAAGTTTTAGGAAGCTCTAGGGAGCTTAGGGCCACCATTGATGGAGGTCATGCTCAGATGAGTCCAAGTCTGTTTTTTGTGATTGAATAGTCATTTTTGGCTAATTGTTATGCTATGAACAGATTAGGATAGGTTTCGGAGGCATTTGAGGACTTTTATAGGTTTTTTTTCCACAAGGAAGCTCAGGGAAGCTCAAGGCCACATGTAGAAGAGGTCATGCCCGAATGAGCCATGATCCGTTTTTAGAGTTCTATTAGTCATTTTTGGGGTGTTTATGTATTATGAACCCAATGGTACAGTTAGTAAATCCATTTTAGTTGAGAAACATCTTGTATAAGAATATTTGACAAACGAATCCCAGAGAGCCTAGTCCATTGATGGAGGCTCAAGGAGATGTAGCCCAGTTGGGGGTGAACTCCTTTATCATCTTGTTATTGTTGTGAGTTTGTTGGTTTATTTTCTACAAGTTATGTTTGTTGTGTATTTCTTTTAACAACATTTAAGCTTTTAAATACGTCACACATATACATTTAAAGAAGCATGCATTTGACACATAAAACCTCTTGTGCAACTTTGACATAGAGCAAGGTCCTGGAAAGTTTATTTTAATGGAATAGAGGGTGCTTGCATAGCATAACAAGTCATCCCCCTATTTTCAGATCAATTGCTAAAGGAAGGGTGTTGGAGTTACTTCACACACACCTAGGATTTATTTTTCCTAAGGTTTTTCCTTGTTTGTTAGTCATAATTATTCATTATCCAATCTCCTATATTTTAGGGGAGAATATTCCATCTAGAGAATATTCTCTTTCAATTGATACTTCAGTTTGACTAATTGAGTTGAGTTTAGATGTTGCATTGGTTTTGTCACCATGCAACATTGGGATCAACACCAGCTAATGTGCGCTTTCCTTGGGATCATCACTAGACTGGATCATTACCCTTTATTCCCTAAGTTAACTCCTCACTACTCTTTGTTTAGTCAGTTAAATGAAGACTAGTTAACTAGTTAAGTCAACTAGGTCATAGTTCACTCTCGTAACTGCCTGAGAGACTAGACTAGGTGGCAATTCACTCTCGTAACTAGTGGTGTGTGTCCATATCACTCTAGACCACCACTATGGTGCATTGGTTCTCCTCCAATGTGCACTCATTGAGTTATACAAATTATATCATGTGTAGATTATTCATTATTGTAAACGGTTAATGAGAATTCTTTCATTCTTTCTCTCCTTCTTCTTCTTTCTCAAATTCTCCCTGCAAATGTGTGTATTATTGTTTAGCTAGATTTATTATGTCCAGGTTCAACACATTTACATGAGTGACTCGATATTGAGTTTTATATCGTAGGCTAAGGATCCTAGAGCGATCTAGTCAGCCTCGCAGGGATCAAGAAGCTTGTTGAGGAGAGTGAGATCCAAGAATGTAAACACACATGACGTGATATATTTCTGAACCATAATAAGAAGATCGAGAGCCAAATATTTTTGGATGTATCCCAAGAGGGGGTGAGCCATGGTAACAATGTGTTATGTGAATGAATGAATGCATCTTTATGTTTAATCAATTGATAAATGTTAGATAAATGAGAAAATAAGTATATTTGGTATTCCACATGCATGCATATAATGAATGTTACAAATAGATGTTATATTGAATGAATAAAATTTACAGTGCACAACCTTAGATCTCACTCAGTCTCTGGTTGCAAACACCTAAGTATTGCAGCCACCCATAGAGTTATCTCGGTGAGACTATGCAGTACCTTCTGTGTACTGTGTTTCCTTCTAGTTTACTAGAGGGGCTGATAGTTTTAAATGGATTTTGTTGGGAAGCTTACTAAATCTGAACCAGGGTCAATATTTGATGGTATATTAGGGGTAGAATACCCCACAAAGAATCTTCAAGACCAATAGAAGAAGAGATATTAAAAAAACAACAGGGCTCTTACTAAAAAAATCCTCAAGAAGATTTGAAGGATATAGAACATAAGAAAAAAATATTGTATGAGTAAAATCCCATGGGTGTATTAACAGATGAAGAAAGGCTTACTCTAAAATATCTAGATTCACAAAGACAAGATCTACTAAACAAAGAGGAAATCACTCAGCGGCTTAAGAGTCATGCAATATGGGTTTAGGAAGGAAACAACAATAGAAATATTTTTCACTAGTACACAAACTATCATAGGAAATATAAAAATATCTAGGAGCTCAAGAATTAAGATGGAGAACTGGTGAAATCCTTTCAGGAAAAAGTTGAGGCTATAATTCTTCATTTTAGTAAACTTTTCAAGGAACCTGTTGAGTGTCCTATCAGTGAGACTCTACATATGTTGATATTATTTCTTCATATGATAAATAATGATATGAAAACATCCATGGATGCTGATATAACTGAGGAAGAAATCTTCTCGAATATTTCCTCTCTAAAAATGGTAAGAGTCTAGGCCAAATGGGATAATAGTGGAATCTGTTTATAGGGTTTTATGATATTCTCAAGGATGATCTCTTAAAAGTAGTCTAGGAATATTAGAGATCCAAAACAATGTTTGTATGATTGAATTCCATGTTCATAACCCTCATCCCTAAAAAGAAGGAAGCATTTTCCCTCGATGAACTTAGGCCCATTTCTTGTTGCAACGTAATCTACAAGGTGGTCTCAAAAATTTTGGCCAACAAACTAAAACCCATTCTAAGTGAGTTGATATCAGAAGAAAATTTTGGTTTTTTGTGTAAATGTCAAACATATGATGCAATGGCTATGTCTCAATAGGTTCTCCATACCATTAAGTTATCAAATATATTTATATTTATCTTAAATATTAATCTCTCTAAAGCTTATGAAAAGGTAAGATATATCTACCTTATATTTGTTCTAATTCAGAGGGGTACAAATCTTTCCACGGTCAACTGGATAATAGGATGTGTTCAATCGTTTTCTTTTGTGGTTTTGATTTATGGTTCTCCCTCCAAATTATTTTAAGCCTTGAGAGGCCTAAGACAAGGGTTCCCTCTTTCATTGTTTCTTTTCCTCTTACTATCCTAATGAAGGAGGCTAGACTAAAGGGCGATTTGAGAGGTGTTAGGATAACTCTAGAAAAAATTATTTCACACCTTCTCTTTCTGGATGAAATTCTCCTCTTTGGGTCTATATATCCTCATGATTTTTATGTTTTACAAAGGATTTTAGACCATTATTTCTTGGTCAGAGGTATGGATATTAATATCTCAAATATTGTTTACTTAGTAATCATATCTCATAGGAATCACTGAGGGAATTGGAACACTATCTACCTTTGCCACAGTTTGAAATTGACAAAGGTTTCAAGTACTTGGGTTTCTATATTAAAACTAATTCCTACAACTTTTATGATTGGATATGGGTATATAAGAAGATCAAGGTTCACATTTCCCTATGGGTAAATGGGTGGTTTTCCTTGCGAGGTCATCTGGTTCTTTTGAAATCAGTACTGGAGAATATTCGAGTGTACTAGGATTCGATTGTGAAAATTCCAAAAGGAATCCTGAAAAAAATAAGAAATAAGAACTTCCACTTCCTTTGGACATGTAAGAGGGAAACTAATGGAATTCCTTTAATCAGGTGGTCTAGTCTCTCTCTCCCGAAGAGGTTAGGTTTATGGGGGATAAAAGTCATATATTTGTTATGCCAAGTGCAAGAAACTAAGAATCTATGGAGGCTCACTTGAAACTCCTCTTTGTGGGGTCGGGTTATAAAATAAAAATATCTAGGAAGGAACTTTGATAAAGGATTGGTTTATATAGGAAAGAAAGACCACCAATCAAATTTCCATAGTGTGGAAATCATTGGTCGACGTTTTCCTAGTAGTTTGTAGATGAACGATTTGGGAAATAAAAAATGGGGGAAAATTTGTATAGTTGAAGACCCATGGATTGGAGTTAACAAGGAGTATATATTTTCTAATAATTTGATAAGGGATATTCATGCATAAGGCATATTTTCCCTTAACTATTCCAAGGCACAAAACACATAGGAGATGGGATGACAATGATGGAAGTTTGAAGAGGAAATGGGTTTAGTTGGAGGTTATATCGAGGAATGGCATAATTATGTTAGTAAACTATGTGCTAGCTTCATTAAGATAGTAGAAAAAGAGGCAGACTCCCTTGTTTGGTCCAAGAATCCACTTATTGGATACTTTACGACAAAGCTAGGATATGATGCACAAGTTGAAGCTAAATTTCAAGGCAACGAAGAGTGGTAGTGTGATTAGGTTTGGAAACTTCATGATACCTTAAAATCAAATATTGTGCTCTAGTTGGCATCGAGGAAAAAAATTATAACTTGGGGCAATGATCTTAAAAGAGGCTGGGTGGGCATGAACATGTGTTCCATTTGTAAAAATGATTTTGAAATAGTTAAGCACCTTTTTGTGTTATTTTCTTGTGTCTCTAAGATTTGGTGCCTAGTCGCATAGAAGAGGCTTTGTGGAAACAAACTAGCCTATAGGAATGCCTCAAAGAATGGCTTGTGGATATAACAATGGAATGTTTCAAATATCTTATGTGTCACTTGGTGTATGGAATTTGATGGGCTCAAAATCTCTACATTTTTTAGGACAAATTTATTCTAGTCAAAATCACAATTGGACTGATAAAAAAGGGGGCCCTCGAATTCAAGGTAGAACAAAAGGAAAAAAAACCTAGATTACCCATTATTACCTATCTAGATTTCGATATCCATTTGGGTTGTTTTGGCAACATGAGCCAATGGAATCCCCCTAGATGTGGGATAGGTGTAGTCCTTTATTTAAATTCTTCTCATTACTTTCATATGAGGTATGTACCAGGTAGAGGCTCAAATATGAAGGTTCATTCCTTTTCTCTCTGGACACTCCTCTATTCTGTAAGAAAATATGATGTTAAAAAATTACAAGTGTTGAGGGACTCAAAGACGGTCATCGAATGGGATAAAAGAAAAAGTTTCAATTGTACGTCTCAATCCCCTCTTGCGGAAAATCTTTTTCACTCTTCATGATTTTGAGTGGATGTCCTTCACTTATGTGTACATGGAAATGAACAAGCAGGTCGATGAGATATCAAAGTAAGTGTTGATCATGGTAGAGGGTTCTTTCACCTTTTGTGAATTCTTTGAATGAAATGAACGTGAAGCGATGGAGTTCCATTTCTCAACTCCTTGGATTAGCTAGTATCGGGTCTAGAAATGATTGTAATGTACTATGTTTGTAATATTTTTTCTATGTCATGTTTCTTAGGTAAGGGTTTTAGTCTGCAATGGCCCTGTGTTAAGGTAGCTAAAGATTGTAAGTAAAGTTTGTTTATCCCATTTTTGTAAACAATTCAGTCAATGTCTTTAGATAGAAAGGACTAGTCCTTAAAGGACAATAACATGTATATTCTTCTCTTGGAATATAATTTTAAAAATTTGCATTATGCATTTTTTAAAATGGGTTATTTTATCATTTTTAAAGAAAAAAACTTGTTTACAAAGGTTTTTTTTTATCAATTTATTTATTTATTAATGTAAATTTGTTTTTAAAAGATTAATTAATAAATAAATTTTCATCTAACACCACTTTTTGGTTTATGAGTGAATTTAAGTTTTTTATTTGTAATGGTACTAGTTGTCAAGATCATGGTTTAAATTAAGTCGTAATTTTAACACCAAAAATAAAAATAGTGCTAATGGTAGCATCACTTTTCGATTCAAGGGTCAATTTTAAGGTTTTTTCCACAATGGCATTGGTTTTAAGGACACAATTTCAACTAAGTCACAATTTTAACCACCCCCAAAAAAAGGTGTTATCAGTAGTGCCACTTTTCAATTTGGGGGTTGATTTTGTTGTTGTTTACCCAAAAAATATGGATCATTTGGGTTAGAGTTCTCATTTTGAGACCACAATTTTCATTAAGTCTGTAACTATGTTTCTGAAGACACGCAACACATTTGAAAGCATACAATAAACTCAAAAAGACACTATAACTTGGTTCCTCTATCCTTGATCCTTTCATAAGGTGAACCATAAACCTAAACTATAAATTCCTTTAATTTTGAGATATAAACGAATTTCAGAAAATTATCCTTTAAAAATAATGAATTTGGAGAGTAATTTAATCACGATATTAATGGAAATGACATTATTTCTATTCAACTAAATTTAATGGACAAATTTGAACAAATTTGTTCACCATCACTTGTAAATTGGTGAATTTGGAACATGCTAGTGGAAATTAGTTGAACATAGTGACTTAGTATGCAACCATAGTGATAGGAAGTTTGGAAATACAACTTCAACATTTGATAAGAATCAACTAGTGGAAAATAATCTTGTGTTTAAATTGATTATGCTAGAAATAATGTAATTAAATATAGTGCTAGATTCCATATAGCTTATTGTAAGAATGTAGATATTTGGAAATACATGTATGTAAAAGGGTGGATGAATATTTCTAAATCCATAAAAGACTCAAACCTATGTGAATAAAATAGAGGATTGTTATATGTAACCTTGCTTTAGGAATATAAATAATTTGTTTTTAAGACAAAAACAAAAATACTACTAACTTCAAAAGTGTCAGATTTTTTCTCTAACTCCCTCTCTTACTATAGTAGGTTTCCTTGTTAGGAAACCACCTTCCATGGGTCATATATTTCAATTTGTTTAGATGCTTGTCAGAGTTGAAGTACTATATTGGATTTGGAAACAATGCAATAATGTTTTGTTTAATGATGTTGTGTCATCTCACCAATTTTCATGGTATGATGCAACTCTAATTTGTGGAAATTTGATTATGCATATTGAGGTACAAACTCCAGTGTGACTAGAAATGGATAACTTTCAACATCTTCTATATTATTGCCATGGACCCCTTGCACCATAATCAAAGTACCTTCAGACCCACCTGACATGTACTCCCCTAGAGTATTTAGACAACACGGACTACATCCTTCTCAAGTTGGCTCATCATGCTCCAACTCTATTGGTTCGACCCATAACCAGCCCCTTCACCAAACAAGTTGATAGGTTTGGGAGAGGAAAGAGAGAACATGCAACAAAACACCTCGACCTCCATGGGCATATAAACAAATCCTCACTCTGGTGTTAGCGATTTTAGAGGATTCTAAGCCCCCATATCCCCTTGTTGATGGGTGAGGTATGATTGCACATATTGATGTTGGTCCTTCAATTACAGGTTAGGACAAGGTCCCATATGATAATGACTAATTCCCTCTAGTAGCTAACATGGTTTCAACCAACATATCATATTTTCTTTTGTTACTATTTTCTATTGAGATTTATCACAATATATAAATTTACATTGAAATTTATAACAATATTATCCACAAACATATATCAAGCATTTGAATTTGTAGATATTGAAGATTGGCCACTACAATGAGGGACCACAATGCCCTGTTAAGAAAAATATATTGATGAAGGCAAATGATGATGAATTAGTGCTTAGTTCATCAAGAGTAGTGTTGGAAGTTAATAAAATATGGAAATGATTTTACAATAATATGAGTGAGTTGGTGGTAATAACATATAAAGGTACTTTCAGTTACAGTAAAAAAGTAAAACCAATGAATGCAAGAACCATATTATTGCATGTCTACAACAAATATATCTGAATAAATGATGAATGAGACCGGTAATATTTACAATAGAAAAAGCATACAATAAAAATAAATAAACATTGAGAAGGTATTCTTGCTAAAGAGGTATTTTTATATGTATATACGAATCCAAAACATTACCAACTTATGGAATATTCTAGTTACATAATGTATTTTCCATGAAGGAATATTATTTAATTTTTATGTGTTTAACAAAACAAATTGTTTGAAGGAAAGTTAAAATATCAAAAATGGCATATGAGATGATCTTCGATATGTCAATAGCAATGTACAAAAAAGTGTACAAGGAGGTGGTCAAATAATAAGAATACTTGAAGCAGAGGAAGAGATAATCCAACAACAACATGCATCAAATGTAATCGATTATTTTTTGAATATGTGTAATCATTGATGTTGTTGCACAAAAAACATCCAAATGAAACTTGTTCCAAACATAAGATAGGACAACAAGGAAGAAATATGTTCATCTCCAAATTCATAAGCAATACTTCCATTTTTATTGCTAGTTTTGATTTTATATTTGTTTTTATTTTTATATTATAATTAATTTACAATTGACCATGAATGTTTTCTATACCGCGCTCATGTACCAAAAAGAGCCATCCAAATGTTTCATTGCCATTACACTAAATATGGGTTGTTAGTATATGATGGAGTCTCAAAGGGTAATAAAGAATTTTGTAATTAGTTATGTTGACTTCCATCCCCTATTTTATAGATATTTGAATTATCTATAAATGGCCTGACTATTTCGTCAACATGAATCCTCTATTGAAATCAAATTTTTTTCTCTATTCTAGGTGTAACTATGAGTGAAAACCTTCTTATCTACTCATCATAAAAAAAAAACAATAATATGTTTCCATATTGGTTTACTACTTGGTTTACTTGCTATGAAATAATAAGACAAATCAATGGGGGTTAAAAAAACATGTTTTAACGATTACAAGTGTGCCAATTACAACCCAACAATTACTCAAATAAAATAGAAGTTGAGAGAGTGCTTTGTTTCTTGTTTACAAGTTCTTACACAACACATCACATGTGTTTGTATAATCTCTTCCAAACACTATAATTCATATTGCTTGTTGAAGGCAATTTGGTCCAACCAAACAAAAATGTTTAGTGCATACAAATAGAAATAACTTTCCAATTCATAATGTTCATTGAAGAAGTCAAGAAAATGCATATCACTTGGACATAATAATTCATCAACCATGAATATTTTAAGTGCACCATAGACACAAATCTTTTTCCATGGAAACCCCAAATGAGAAAACCAGATTTGATAGGATTTTGTTAAGTAGGAGATTGATTACAAAAGGGTGAGTTATAGAAAAATTTAGTGTATTGGTACTCACTAGCAAGAAATTTTCAAATGGCCATGTCTCAACAACAATCTTCACTCATCGTGGAACAAACTCATTTTCTTCCTCTCCTCCAATCATTGAGAAAAATGATTCCTTGAGCTCTCATATCTGCTACTACCCTTCTTCATTTCCTCTTATTTTTTCCCTTCACTTCTCTTCTTCATCACAACCTTCAATTTTAATGGTTTCCTTGGAAGGCCAACCATCACAATGGTTTTTTTCAACTTCCAAGGGAATTTTGAACATGTTCTCAACTTTGTCAAAATATAATTAAATTATTACAAAGTTTACAAAATATTTTTTAAACAAGCATCCAATTCGAATCACACCTCCCCATTTGCAGGATTTGGTCCCAAAAAGCTTCAAATCCCTTCATTCTTCTTCTTCTCTACCTTTAATCATTTTCCAGAAAATATCCAAGAAAGGGTGACTTTGTTGCAATATGGAAGATAAGAATTGAATAGGGGATGCCTTTGGCATAATCCTATTTTCCATCTCATGGATAGAGATGTAATTTCCTACTGTAATAGGTCATTGAACAACCATGTCCCCTTGGTATGAAAGTGCAAGAAGCTTATCTTTCCCATTGGCCTTGACTCTCTAATCTTTCTTCTAGGTTATTTAGTTCTTGGGATGGAGTTCTAGGTTGTTAAGCCCTAATATTGGCTCATTACCCCTTAATTGGGGCATATTATATTAGCAATGTTATTTTATTTGTGTCGGCTTTAGGCCATTAGTTGTAATTATACCTCCTAGTCTCTTATATATACCAAGGAGACATTTTCATTTTGAATCATCTTGTACTTGAACATTTAAGTGGGGTAAAAGGAGGTTGCCCCCTCAAAGAGGCTTATAATATGAAATTATCTCTTTTTCAAGGCATTGATTACTTTTTTTGAGGTTTTTCTATGCTATATTGATATTTGGTTCTTAACATATCATATCAGAGCTCAAGGTCTTGGGGTTTCGCTACTACATCTGAGACACCTTGGAATTTTTTCTATAACTTTTTTTATACAACGTTTCAGAAGAAACGGCTTAGAGGTTATTTATTATATGGATCAAGGTACGTTGGGTTAAAAATTCAGCTCATGAGGCCTTATAATTTTGGAGATACATCCTATACAAGATAGGGTTCTGGAATCATCCTGAATTGAGTCATTGCAGAATTTTCGCTATAAAAACTTTTTAGTAACGTTTTCAGACATTTAAATCTAGATAATATTTACCAAAATTAGTAAGGTATCTTTGGTAAAAATTTCAGCTTCTGGGTCATCTTAAATTTGTATATACACCTTGTGTAAGATAAGGTATCTAACTATTCCTATTCACTAGTCTCAAGAAGGTGTTCCAGGTAAAACAATCATAACTTATTCCTAGAGTATCCAAATTGAGTGGGACTGGTTTCATTGGATCTTGGATAGTCTTTAGTATTTCTGGTGTGAGTTTCAGAATTTTATATCAATTATTTTGTGCGGGGCACGCTATAGAAGTGAGATCTCCTAGAAAGGCCACAAATCAGAAAGTTGTGGGGAAGTTACCATAAATTCCACTTGGAACATCCAATTTTGATCAGATCTATGGCATTGCAGAGAATAAATATCAAAGAACTACATAAAATAAAGTTTCATACCCAGAAGGGCCGAAACTTGGGAGATACAATAGAAGCAATATTGTCTAGCATAACCACCTCAAAATCAAGGTTCAAAAGTGATACTTGGACAACATGCCACCCAAAAAGGGAACTTCTACACCAAATAAGCCTCCAAAAAATCCTACTTGGACTCTTGATGAAGTTGAAGAAATGCGTAGGGACATCAATGATTTACAAAAGAAGATAGTAACAAAAGATGAACTACAAGAGATGATGGAGGGTTTAAAAGGGGAGATCATGGAAGTATTGAAAAATTTTGTAACATAGAAGACACCTAAAAGTGAAAATGCATCCCATGAAATTCATGATGAGGACTCAAGGAAGGTGAATCAAGAATGGATAAACTCCAACTTTGTTTTGAAGACCAACCACATTCCTAAGATTGATATGAGTAAGTTTGATGGCAAGGACCCAATCACATGGATACTTCAGATGGAGCAATTCTTTGATCTCCATAATGTGCCACATACACAAAAGGTACAAATTTCCTCTTTATATTTAGAACCTAATCAATTTGCATTGTATCGATGGCTTTGTTCTTGCAAATCACTCATCACTTGGAAAATTTTCATGGAAGAAATGATAGCACACTATGAGGATATAGGGAGAAATACCTTCTTTAGCCAATTGATAAATCTCAAGCAAAAGGGTTCAGTTATTGAGCACATTGAGAACTTCCAAAGATTGAATATAAAGGTAACCGATATTCTAGATGAGCACTTGATTGATGTATTCATAGGAACTTTA
>ML777761.1:2343079-2356675 GCA_009831015.1 Picea engelmannii | reverse complement strand
AAAGAAGTTTTGAAGTAGGGGATTGGGTGTTTTTAAGACTACAACCATACAAACAAATGTCCCTCAATCAAGCCAAGAAGGATAATAAATTATCACCAAAGTACTATGGCCCTTATAAGGTGTTGCAAAAGATTGGTACTATGACATACAAATTGGAGTTGCCTGTATCTTCATGAGTACACCTAGTTTTCCATGTTTCATGCTTAAAGAAGGTTATAGGTGACAAGATCCCAGTTCAAACTATATTTCCAAAACTTGATGAGGAGGGAAAAATCATATTGGAGCCTTAAGCCATCACCGACAGAAGAATTCTCCAACTAAGGAATAGATCCATTTCAGAGTATCTCATTAAATGGAGGAAACTACCGGCTGAATATTCCACTTGGGAAGATGAGTCTTTTATACAAAAGCATCCAGAGTTACTCAAGCATCGCAGACAACACTTGTCTCAAGGGGAGGGGCATGTTAAGCCCTAATATTGGCTCATTACCCCTTAATTGGGGCATATTATATTAGTAATTTTATTTTATTTATGTCGGCTTTAGGCCATTAGTTGTAATTATACCTTCTAGTCTCCTATATATACCAAGGAGACATTTTCATTTTGAATCATATTGTAATTGAACATTTAAGTGGGGTAAAAGGAGGTTTCCCCCTCGAAGAGGCTTATTATATGAAATTATCTCTTTTTCAAGGCGTTGAGTACTTTTTCTGAGGTTTTTCTATGCTATATTGATATTTGGTTCTTAACATAGGTGAAGCCTCCAATATTTTTCCTACCAATTTCCATTCAATATATAGTATTGGAAATAGTTCATACATGGGTTGCTTGGCCTTCTAGAGTGCCAAAAATTGTTTACCTTATGACCCATTTTCTTTCAATATAAATAATGACAGATATTATTCCATACCTTTACAGTTTGCGATGATGTTTTCTAGCTTGGTATCTTGGTAACCCAAAAGTTGGAGTGGATCTAGATGGTGGAACCATTTCCTTGATTCCCTCTTCCAAGCCTCTACAAATTGATTTGAGTAGATCACTACACAGTCCTTTTTTATATATTATGGTAGTTGCGAGAGGTATTAACCTCCATGTGTAACCTTTGGCTAGAATAGAATATTTCGGAAAGAAAGAGAAACCCTAAACAGATGTGTAGAAACCTTAGAATACAAGTTGGCTCAGTGAAAGAATTAATATTAAAGTATTATCTTCTAGAAGGACAAGTCGGCCTAGACAAGTGACACGAACCACGATAAATAGGAGGCACTAGAGCTTATTTGTACTCACTCACTTCACTCACTCTCTCAATCATAGCACAAGTCTAGAGATACAACTGCAAGAATGGAGGTGGATTTTCTGGACTGATTCTTGGTCTCTCTCTCTAGCGCTATCTATCCCAAGATATGCACCCTACCTTCTAGTATCTCTTGGTGGTATTCTTGGTGACATTATTGGTGTTATTATGATATTCTTGATAAGTGCAACTGCAACTGTTGCAGTTGAGTATTGTTCGTGTTCTTTGGTTTTGGGACTTTCTATCTGGTGCATTATATTTGGAGAAAGATGCACTCTCTTGGTTATCTATTGGTTCTAGTGCTTCTTCCAAAATCATTATATCTAGAAAAGGTTATGGTGCTCGGGGGTGGTTGTATGCCTCTATTTGGGTGAAACTATTGTGATATTGTCTATGGTAAAATGAGCACATCGAATATTTTAATGGGTTATGGGCCCACACTACTTTCATAATAGTATAAATGCTGGAAGGTAGAGCAGGAGTCCTTTGTCAAGCTCATTGTAGCACTAGTTGTAGCTACAACTAGGGTTTTTGATTTTACAGCTGCAACAAACCCTAATCTAATTCTTTGGGCACCTTAAGTGAAGTGTTGGACCTAATTTTTGGATAATCTAGTGCACCCTAGCCTAGCACACCCTCTGGTGTCCTCAGTGAGAAAAAATGTCAATTTTGAGTTTTTGGTCAAAGTCAAAGTCAAAGGTTGACTAGTCAAGGTCAAAGTCAAAGTAAACGATTGACTTTTGTTCAAAGTTGAAATTTCATAGTTTCTAGATTGTTCTAATCATTGAACCTTTTGATTCAGTTTCTAACCTCTTCTTGTTAACATGGTGTCTAGTTTCAGATTAGAAGACAAATTGAACGATGTTGCAAATTTAAAAGGTATGCACTTGTATATGCTTTTCATGTTATATCATCCAGCAAAGAATGAGTGTGTTTTGCAGGGAATGTACAAGAGACCTTGTCCAAGAAATGATCTTGGATTTAGTAAATTCAAGAGGAAAAAGAAGTTGAGTCTCTAGGTTCCAAGTTTGATTGATCAAATTGTTAAGTTTCAATTTGCACATATCAAGTTTGATAGTTGTTATAGTACTAGTAAACACTATAGTTATGACAACAATATTTGAAATTTTATAATACTGCATGGTATACTTGGTTTCATGTAAGTACTATTGATATATATCCTTATTGCACTTGTTTTATGAACTAACATCTCCTCTAGGAGATATTTATTGTTCCCGGGCAGGTCACCTTGGTAATTATATGATCCTTGTTACCATAGATATGTTCTTATGAAAATGCTATTGGAAATGCTTGTGCTCTTGTTGTCCTTGTTCTGAATAGGTCAAAGGAAATAACTCTGAGAAGGGGCTACAATGAAAATTTCAAACATGGAGCAGATGACTCCATCAAGTGGTGAGGCAGGTGATTTCACCAAGTACCAATTCTAAAGGAAGAATGTAAAGAAAAAGAAGTGTTGGACATCATTCACTTAGATGTGTGTGGACCAATGTCAACCTCCTCACTAAGAAAAAGATAAAGATCTTGAGGCTCGATAATGAAGGAAACTACACCTCCAAGGAGATTTTTTCCTTTGTAAAACATCTAGGATTAGGAGGGAGATAATTGTCCCACATAATCCTCAATAGAATGTTGTGGAAGAAAGAATGGAAGAAAGATATGATGGAATAATATCAATCCATCATGAAAAATTATGTATGGGAAATTGTGTCTAGACCTAAAGGAAACTATGTAGTCACTTCAAAATGGATTTACAAGATAAATCATGAAGTAGATGGGAGTATCAATAAATACATGGAAATATTTGTGGATGGAGGGTTCTCCCAGTAGGAGGGAGAAGACTATGATGAGATGTTTTCTCCAATTTCTATATACACCTCTATTAGAGCCATCATATCTCTTGTAGGCATACATGGGTTAGCATTTACATCATATGGATGTAAAGTCCACTTTTCTCAATGGAGTAATTGAGGAATAAGTATACATAGAGAAACTTCAAGGTTTTGAGGTACACTGAAGAGAAACCCATGTATGAATCAGGTTGTGTATGGACTCAAGCAAGCTCCAAGAGTTTGGTATGCATGAATTGATTGTTACTTGATGAGACTTGGATATTCTAAGATCTATGTTGATTCATATCCTTATTACAAGGTTGCAAATGATGCACCCATGATCCGACTACTATATGTTGATGATTTGTTTCTGACAGGTGTAAAGCCTCTCATTATTCAATGTAAGATGGAGTTAGCCTCTAAGTTCAATATGAAGTATATTGGTTTCATGCATTATTATTTGGGACTAGAATTATATCAAAAGCGTGGTGAAATATTCATCAGGAAAGGGAAGTATGTTGTAAAGATCCTTCAGAAGTTTTGGATGATGGATTTCAAATCCATGGCAACTCCCATGGTGATAGATATGAGGAAGTTGAAAGAATCTGATTCTGATCTAGTAGACTCATCCCTATATCAACAGTTGATTGGCTCATTGATGTATTTGGTTAATACCAGGTCATACATTTGCTTTGTTGTGAACATGTTGATCCAGTTCTAGGTGGAACCTAGACATGAGCATTGGATAGCTGCAAAGCACATTTTAAGATATCTTTGTGGGACATTAAATTATGTTTTGAGATATGCCTCAAGCAATGGCATACAACTTCCTGGATTTACTGATTCATATTGGGAAGGGACTGCGGATGAAATAAATATTACTTCTGGTATATGTTTTAGTTTGGGCTCTACTATGATATCATGGGATAGAAAGAAACAAAAGTATGTTTCACTCAAGACTACAGAAGTAGAGTATCTTGTAGCTTGTGAATCTTGTACGGAAGTAGTATGGATCCATAAGCTAATTTTTGGACTATATAACCGGGTGTTGGATTCGACTGTGATATATTGTGATAATCAAATTTGTATGAATCTCTTAGAGAAACCTGTGATTCCATGACAGGTCCAATCACATTGATATCAAGTACTATGTTATCCATGATAAATTCTAGAAGGGAGAAGTGATTCTCTAGTACATCTCCATCGATGAGCAGAAAACTGATATTTTGACAAAAGCCTTTGTCCAAGATAACATTTACATACTTGAGGGACAAGTTGGGACTTGTGGAGATTTTTCCCTTGGTTGAGAGGGAGTGATGATCTGTATCATGCTAGTACAACTTAGATATGATTCTTCAACATCATGCTAGTATAGCTTAGATATGATACAGATGTCTTGAGACACATCATGCTAGTACAACTTAGATATGATGCATTAGCATCATGCTAGTACAACTTAGAGGTGATGCATATGCCTGAGTCGCATCATGCTAGTACAGATTAGATATGATGTAGTAGCATAATGATAGTACATCTTAGAGATGATGCAGATGACTCACATCATGCCAGTACATATTAGAGATGGTGCATTGACACCATGATATTATGGATTAGATATGATGCAGAGAAATTGATCTACATCATACCAGTACAAATTAGATATGATGCATTTTCATCATGCCAGTACGTCTTAGAGATGATGTAGATGATACTCCATATCATGCCAATACAACTTAGATACAATGGATTCACAACATGCTAGTATGTCTTAGAGATGATACAGTAGAGATACCTCCCTTGGTTGAAAGGGAGGAGATGAATTCCTCGGTTGGGAGGGATTGTTGATATATGGCATCATGGATAGTTAGTGTGTTGGTGGAAAAACATTCTCCAAGTGGAGAATGGTCCAGGTAGAACAAATTGTTGGTGGGCAAACATTCTCCGTATGGAGAACGGTCCAGATTGAGAGATTGTTGATGTACCATGAACAACTATTCTCCCGTGGCATTTCCCAGACAAGTAGAATGGTCCAGGATAACTATTCTCCTAGGGATTTTCCCAGACAATTAGAATGGTCCTTGTCCCTGAGTTCATACACTACTACATATGGGTGGATTATTCCATGAAAATTTTCCATGCTTCCACTAGTTTCATCATTTTTTTAAACAAGGCGGGATTTTCATGGATATTGCCATGAAAGTTCGTCGCAATATCGACGAAAATATTAATTTAACCTAGTATGTATTTTCGTCGCTATAGCGACAAACTTTCGTGGAAATATCCACGAAAATTTTGCCTATCTCATTGGTCGGTGTTAACGATTAGTTGACTATTTTATCTATATATACGTGACTTTAAGAGACTTTGTGACACAATTGCTATAGTTGTGACACTGTTCTTGGCTTTTGTTTGAGTTGTTTATTTTTTTCATCACCCACCAGTTGAACAAATCCAATTCTCGATCTACATAGCTCGGATTTTGAACTTGCAAGGTTAGTATGTTATTTTTTATTGATGTACTCATTTAACTTGTAATTTTTTTTTCAAATGTCCAAATTGCATTTAGCTTGTTTTTTCCTTGATAATATATTATAATATGTGTAGTACCATATTTCATGTCTTTGGTTTTTGGATCTAGTTAGTATTTTCTATGGAAAAGGGTATGTCGATTCCATAATATTCTAGGTTTATGGAATCCACATACCCTTTTCCCTTCAATTGTAGATATAATCTCTCTCTCTTTTCATTGATAAAGATATGGAATTGCTCTTGAAACTCAACCCTGATCGGTGAAATGATAGTAATTGATTGCTATATTCCCTGCTTTAGCAGGGACTAATAAGATACATAAACACTAACCCTAAACTTATGTTAGGTATATATGTTGTTATTATATAAAGAAAACATTTGTACACATGACCTTATTATAAAGATGTTATCTATGTCGTCATGATGTTGATCCTCTACACATATGATCACCTTATTATAAATATGTTGACCTTATTATAAAGATGTAGGTCACTATAAATAAACATATCATAATCGAAAGGAGTAGCCAAAATATAAAAAAATGACAATTTAATGTTTGGTATGGTGTAGGTAAGACAATTACTTGTCAGGACAAGGATTTGTCACAATGAACGAAAATGACAGGAAGCTTGCTCGGTTAAGAGCAACATTAGAGGTGAAGGGTGATGGAAAATGTTATTTCCCTTGCTATGATTGCAGAGGCTTGAAAAATAGAATACTTTTAATAACAATAGCCCAAAAACATTGTAGGGAAAAGGGGCACGCCGAAGGGGGTTATGAATATTGTCCCTTGATAAGAGGATTCAATATTTAATGTATTCTCTGTAATAATCAGTATGTCATGAATTTTAGTAATATTTCTTATTGGGATTTTTATATTTTCTATACACACTAACTTTTCTATGTTGTTTTTAAATATATAGACGATGCCCCGAAAGTGTCGACCTCGAGAGAGTTATTTGCCAAGTACTAGCAGAAATACTACTTTACATGGAGATGAACTTCGAGATCAAAATATTGAAGTTACTGATCAATTTATTAATGATGATATGGATGGAGATAACATTAGTGATTCAAATCAGGAAGATGATATACATAGATTGATCCAAGACACATTTTCTCCAATGGATGAGGACAACCAGGATGATAGTCACGATGTTGATCCTCTACTCGAGAAGTCACATCAACCTCTTTATGAAGGCTCAACAACAAATCTTTTATCTGTTATATTGTTGTTGGTGAACCTGAAGGTTTTGAATGGTTTATCAAACACATGTCTCACACATATTCTAAAGTATTTAATTTGTTAATTATTTATGCTTGCATGTTCACAAATACTTAAAAGGTTCAATTTTTTCCTATATTGCTATTGTTTTCTAATTTGTAAATTAGTATATTGGATCGTATATTGATGATGAATATTGTTTACATTGACTTATTGTTTAGAATTTTGTGTATTGTTAGGTGATTTTATATTACCAATGCCAAATATTTTTCCACACACATATCGAGAAATATCCGTGATTATGAAAGAAATTGGAATGGACTATCAGGCTATTGATGCATGTCCTAATGATCATATCATATATTATGAAAAATAAGAATTCGAAAATGAATGCCCACAATTTCAAATAAGTATATATCAAATAGATAAAGCATCAAATAAGGTGTCTCTCAAAGTTCTCATTATATTCTGATAATTCCACGTTTCCGGCGGTTGTTCAGGTGCCAAAGTATAGCACAGTTTATGGATTTCCATGCAAAGAACAGAAGTCGAGACAATGTTCTTCAAATTCCTGTAGATGGTTCTGCATTGAACTACATCGAAGATAAGTGGCCAATTTTTAAAGAAGAACCTTGTAATGTTAGTGTAATATACTATATATAAAAAGTATGCAGGACAGAAATAAAATGCTAGAAATGGCAGAATAACAATAATATAACCAACATAATATCCACAATAACACATAAATGATATAAGAACAACAACATAAATAACACTTTGATTCAAAAATAAATGTTCATGGGCCTCTTCGAGGGGGCAACCTCCAGTCGAGCAGCGCTCTATTACAATAATCTCCAAGCTAGGGTTTTCATACCCTCGACCCTTATTTATACTAAATATGTCTATCAAGAGAAGCATTTAGAGGAAGATCCTTCTAGAAGTGGAAGATTCTATTAGGTCTTCTTACATCCACCTTATTCTATTTTATTGAAATGCCTTATTAATATTGACGTTTATTACATCCAAATACGTTGTTCTACCTATGTGTGGGTTAGGACCCTAACATGTCTGCCCCCTTAAAAATAGCCTTGTCCTCAAGGCTTGAGACGTGGAAATTGCTACAGAATGGTAGTTGGTTCCCAGGTGACATCTGTTGGAGTTGTATCTTTCCATTGGACTAGCACTTCCTTGATGGTTCTCTGACATAGTCGATGCTCACGCTGGTCCAAAATTGCTTCTGGTTGTAGCCAAATGGATCCTTCTTCAGCTAACTCGGGAAGGTTGGTTTGAATTTGGCACCTAGTTCCAATCACCTTCTTTAAGCATGAAACATGAAAAAAAATATGTAGCTTCGAATGAATGGGTAGAGATAATTGATAGGCGACTTGTCCCACAGGCTTGAGAACTGTATAAGGACCATAAAATTTGGGTGCTAGCTTCTGACAATGCTCGACCTTGAGGGATGTTTGCTTGTATGGTTGCAGTCGCAGAAACACATGATCCCCTTCTGAAAATTGATGTTCAGAGTGACCTTGATCTGCTTGTTGCTTCATTGGATTATGTGCCATGGCCAAGTTCTCTTTGAGGGTATAGAGAATATCCTCTCAAATTGTAAGTGTTTGGTCAACCGTCTGGACCTTCGAGGTACCCGATAAGTATGAGAGAATTGAAGGTGGCTTCTATCCATATACCACTTCAAAAGGAGTCATGCATGTAGCTGTATGGTAGGAAGTGTTGTACCACCATTCAAATAGGGGTAACCATTGAGCCCACTAATTTTTCTTTTCAGAGGCAAAACACCTCAGATATGTTTCCAAACATTTGTTGACAACTTTTGTTTGACCATTAGTATGGGGATGATAAGATGTGCTGAGATGCAATTGGGTGCCCTATAGCTTGAACAGTTCTTGCCAAAAATTGCTTGTGAAAGTTGGGTCATGATCAGAAACAATAAAGTGTGGCATGCCATGAAGCTTGAAGACCTAGTCCATGAAAATTTGAGCCACCGTGGATGTAGTAAATGGGTGTTGAAGAGAACAGAAATGAGCATACTTGGAAAGGCGATCCACAACCACCATTACGACTGATTTATTTCCCGATTTTGGTAAGCTAGTAATTAAGTCCATAGAGATATCCTTCCAAATAGCAGGTGGAATCAAAAGAGGTTGTAGTGTGTCGGGAGATTTGACTATTTCTCCCTTGTTGCGTTGACACACATCACATTCAGTGACAAAATTATGGATGTCCTATTTCATACCATCCCCAAAAAAAGAACGTTTAACCCTGTCATAGGTTTTGGTGAACCCAGAGTGCCCCGCTGTGGGTGTAGCATGAAGCTCAGAAAGTACCTTGGATTTAAGCTTTGATTGTTTACTTAAATACAAACGACCTTTGTATCGAAGCTCATCCTGGATCCAAGAGTACCCTAGGGGAGCTGGAGCATTGGTATGCAATTGCTAGATCAAATGTGAACTTTTGGGATCTTGTAGCCATTCCTAGATAACAGCTTGGAGCTAATCTGGTACAATGAAGGAAAGAGAAAAAAGGGATCCTTCTTCTTCATATTTTCAGGACAGTGCATCCACTACCACATTGTCTTTGCCTTTCTTGTAAATGATATCATAATCATATCCAAAGAACTTAGTCACCCATTTTTGTTGGTCTAGGGAGGAAATGGGTTGTTCTAGAAAGTACTTGAGGCTTTGATGGTCTATCTTAATTTGGAAACATTTCCCCAAGAGATAAGGGAACCATAGATCAATGACATTCATAATAGCCAACATTTCCTTTTCATAGATGGGTTTGCCCAGATTCCTTTCAGATAGTTTCTTGCTGGTGAAGGCCAAAGGTTGACACTCTTGCATAAGGACAACACCGATTCCTTTCCTTGAGGCATCACATTCCAACACAAAGGTCTTTTTGAAATCAGGAAGGGCCATAACCGAAGTGGTGCACATGGCCATCTTCAAGGTTTGAAAATATTGAACAATGGCTGGAGTCCAAGTGAAAGAGTTCTTTTTTAGGAGAGCAGTGAGAGGTGTTATTGGACTAATCAGTAGGTGTGGACACTAAAAAATATCCCTAGATCCACCTGGATTTAGAACAAAATAGGACAGGACATGACTCTTTCCCTAAGTTTTGACCATTGAATTAGCTAGTAGGAAGGAACACGTAACATACCTTAGTATCACTTCCTAGGGTCTCTGTTGCTCCTTCTTCACTCCAGTTCTCTCGTGAGGTCAATACCAAGAAAACAAAAACCAATCAAAGTGAAGATAGAAAAATATATTCAATTGTCAACTTATTTGTATGATCAAGGAATTACACAATAAAGTGAGAATGACTTTATGGGAAAGGGACATGCCACTGTATCATATTAATCAAAAGTAGAAGATTACAACCTAATTGCCTTGATGTCGCAATATCCCTTTTGGTGGCTCTTGGCTCCAACACACACACTTGCTCAATCCTTGTATGAAGAAGATCAAATCCTCTTGATAGACTTGCTAGAGTCTCCAAGCTCATGTTCAAGCTAAGTCCTTCACACAATTATTTCACCAATTCTCCAGTGAATCTTGCTTAACCTTTTCCATGAGAATTCCATCAATATATAGAAGAGAATGCGACGGTTACTTGGATAAGAATGATCCCACAATATTAGGGAATCCAGTACAAGGATAACCATTCGAATGCCAACCCATTCTTCTAGAAGATTCCCTTCTAGAACCATCGAGAATTCATCTTTTTACAAGATTTAGAGCAAGTTAGCACCCTAGATATGTAGCACAGTGCGAGAAGTTCGCACCCTATCTTAAGGCAGCCTACGAGAATGGGTCATTCTCACACCCTGGTATATTAGCAACCTGTGAACTCTCTTCAAAAGTATGTTTTATGGGAAGAGATGAATGTCAATTTTCTCAGGAGAAAGTTCTTATGAGGAGCCTAAGTACACCATCATCAATACACCATCATGATGACTAAAATCATGGGTAACAGAATGCCCCCCAAAGTATGAGGCCAGAATTAGTGACATCCGAAAGACTTTGTAAGCTGCATGTGTGTGTCGGAATCCAGGAGCGCACCTAATCGGAAACCTGCGAACAACGAAGCATCTGCAGAATATCATATATATTAATTTTAAGGTAGGCATTCCCATACTCAGATCACAGATGGATGACATTGTAGACATAGGTCATGGCCACCAATCATACACTATGGATCCATGCCATCAAAACATAGCATAGCCACCAGAAATACACTGTGGATCTATGGGAGAAAATTCAAATTAAGACGACATAGCCACGAAACATACAAAGTGGATCTATATGTCGCAAATTATACATACTCCATCACAACCTGGACAAAGAGATGATATCCAGGTTCTTCAATCTCGTCGCCCAAAAGTACGAATCTAATCATGTGATTACATGTGTTGAAGTCAAACATGGCAGAAAACACTTGATTACCGGTCATTGATGAAACCGTTAACAAGTGTGAGGGAAATCACCATTGATGTCAATGACTCCCAAGGTACTTTAGTACAATCCATCGAGTGTGAATCAATAAGTTGAAGTCAAACATTCGACGGAATCTTTTGATCATGGGTCAATGATGTAAACCCACTGTTGAAAGCGAGGAAACCTGCCATTGAGGCATGCAAGTTCCAAGGTACCAAAGAATTTATAAGTCTTGTTTCTGGATAATGAGCTAAAGTCAATGGAACAAAACTCATCACAGGAGGGCCTTGATGTATCCCCCATCAATGACATGAAATGAGTAATAGATTTTGAAGGTGAAGCAGAGTATGATGTAAATTGAACTGGACACAGGGAAGGTCGACAAGGAGAGAATGGACAACTGTAGATGGCTGACTCAATAGAGGTTTCAGATGAACTTCTCTTGAACATATGAATGACATGACCAATGATTTGGCAGTATTGACTCAAAGACGACACATGGTATGACCTTGTAGAAAATCGAATGAGAGGCAAATGGATTTCCCAAACCGGCTTCAAATATAATGAATAGGGGGTGTCATCTTCAAGAGAGACACTTGTTGCCAATCAATATGAAGATGAAAACATATCCCTTTCCCAAATTCCCCCCCACCATTTCTGGCGAGTACCTCTTTATTTTTACACAAGATTGAGGAGGATAACATATACTTGTTGATATAAGCTTATCCTTCGGATAAGTCCTTTGGAGTATGTTTAACGAACCCTAGGAAGGAGTGCTTCGGTCCCGTTACGGGTCTATCATTGTTTGTTTAACGAGTCCAGAGATAGAAAACTCGAAGATTTTTCATGATTATAGAGTATGGAAAAACACTTAAAAGAGAACTCTCTCAGTTCTTTTTTCGTAAAATAGTCTGATGAGACCGAAAAAGAGATAAATTATTTCCCACCATACGCTTTCTTCAAATACTTTATCGAGCATGAAAACAACAAGGTCGCTCGGCTATCTTTTCATGTTTAGAGAGTCTGAAAAGATCTTAAAGAGGACTCGATGGGGGTTCCTTTTTCGTATAACCTTGTTGAGCCCGAAAAAGTGATAAAAGTATGCTCGATCTTGTTCTCATGTATTTTTGAGCGTGAGAACGAACAAAGACCAAGCTCGAGGTTTTGTGCAAAAAACCATGAAAAACAATCAAAACATGCAATGAAAAAGAAAAAATATGTCTGCATCCCTGTATATGAACATCGAAGTCATTACGCCTACAAAAGTTACACTCAAAAGGACATTAGGGATTAGGTTTTAATCAATAAATAATTATAAAAATTCAATAACATGGTAAAAGTAAATATAAAGAAGTAAAAGTATTTTTACCATATAATTTTCACTTTTCCACTATTTGAGCCCAAAAAACCCTCTTTTACCCTTGAAATTCGACGTCAAATTGCGGGAGTTACGAGCATTCATTCGACGAGCCGTCAGTGACAGTGAGGTAGGCTCTTTGTCCTCTACTCCTTCATGGTTTAAATTTTCATTTTCATTGGTTAAAACACATTTTTTGAGTTTGTTTTGTGAGTCATTATTGCACTCATCCATTCTCGCAGGTGGGCTACACAGGACCTGGGAGAATGGGTCACTCTCGCAGGTGAGCCCACAGTAGCCTGCGAGGTTCTCGCACTGTGCCTAAAGGGCACCTACAAGAACTACAAAGCATAAATTGTTTTTAGAGTTTTTGTCAATGAAAGAAAACCAATTTGTGAGTAGAGTTATTAATCTTCTTTTTGTGCTTCTTATGCAGGTATTTGGCCATCAAAATGGTTCTTGAATGGCACAAAAGGGAGCATGAAGAAGATAATTCCATTGTCGAAAATCATCCACCCACTATTGTCTCTTTGAGAAACTTTGGTCTTCTGAAGTACTTTCGTATCCCGAGCATGAGGGCCCAAGTCAGGTTATTAGAGTACCTTGTGCATATGTGGAATCCCGATCAACAGGTATTCCATGTAAGGGTCTACACATTGTCCTTAGATATTGAGGACATTTACTTCTTAACTGGACTTTCATGGCATGGGTACCACGTGATCCTGATTGGTAGCAGAGGTGGTGGGTTGCCCATGAGTGAGTACTGCCGCTTACACTGTGTTCCTGAGGCAGAGAGGAAGAAAGGGAAGGTAGCTATTTGGGGAGTGCAGGATTTGACCCTCCACACCATTTTTTTCACCATTGCACGTATGGTTGGGAGCTC
>ML777761.1:2308085-2330016 GCA_009831015.1 Picea engelmannii | reverse complement strand
GGAAGGGACCCAAGTCCTCTTTCTCCATTGTGTATCTTTGGATTTCATCAATCAGATCAAGCTATATATTGGTGATATTGGTCCATTTTCTTTTGTTTTTCATTTTTGTTATTATGTTCATGTTTTCTTTTAGTTTTTGTTTAATTCTTGTTAATAGCTCTATTGTTTTCTTTCTAACCTCTTTACATACAGCTGTCATGACTAGCAGAGCCCAACTAGGCATGTAAGCACTCACTTTTTGCTCACACATCGACGAAAAGAGTGCAAACACTTTGTATCATGAAAAGGTAGTTGACCAAATGCAGATGAGGCAACCTGAAGCAATTCGGGTACAGGTCTTTGTTAGTGTCCTTCTTCCTCGAGAGGGTTCTATTACTGAGGCTGTAGGTTGAGTGGAATTTACCGGCTCCCAGGGATCGAAGAATGCTGAGATGGTGTCAGCTCATGGCCTAGCATGTAGCTGGACCAATTATCAAGTATGATGATACCTTCTTCGATTGGCTTTGACCACAGATGTTGATGGTCGACGATTATGCTTATGCCAGGTTGGATTTTCGAAGAAATCCAGACTTAGTCGTGTTGGAAGAAGCTCAGTGGGGGGAACTTGGTAAGAAGTACACAATCTTTTCCTTTTTAAATGTTTTTGTGAATTTTATTATATGCAAATGTTTTTTATGTGTTCATCCAAAGACTAAATACAAAATTCATTTTTTTATGACACAGATGTGGGACCATACCGACCTCCTGGTACTTCTCCAATTCAGCGGTGAGGAGAGGTAGTGCTAGTGCCACAATGGGACGTTGAGGATTATCAAGTAGTGGAACAAAACCTAGAGGGTTTGACAACATATATTCTAGACATGCCTCTTGGAGAGGTTCCACGATGTTATCGGCGTCACACAGTAGGAGTGTCAAAGTCCATAGGCCGACTGCTCTGTACGGTTGCCCAGGCAGTTGTATGTTACCATGAACATCATCCGTGACGTCACTTTGTAGAATCTATAAGATTCAAATTTTGACATTTTGGTCTTCAGACAGAAATTTTTGTAAAAAAACTCTTTTGATCGTTATATATACATACAGCTTCTACCATTTTATCTTGTGTTGTGAAAATTGATGTGATTGATTTATAAATGATCCAAATGTTTGTCTAATACATATTTATCCAATGCATCAGTTAATGTATTTAGACATCTAGGAATATGTTGATATTCAATATAATCAAAATAACGTTCCAAGAGGCGAATTCGCAAATACACCCGTAACAAAGTAGGACTTCGAATAGTATAGACATTACTTAACTATAGTACTACAAGCTGCAAATCAAGTCGCACAACCAAACGATAGATTCCGAGGGAAATAGCATCAATCAACAATTCGATAATGATTTTATACTCTGCAATATTGTTGGTCGCACGACTGAGACACACACCTCGTAAGGAGACAAGTTCATTTGTAGGGGCGTAAATTGCCCATGCAGTGGAAGCAAGGTTCTGAGTACTATGGCTAGCACCATCAGCGAAGCCAATATAGGGTAGCGAAGACTCCAACATCTGGAAATAAAACACAACATCACATAAGGGCAGAGGCCAGATAACGACAAAAACAAGCTATAGTAACACACAAGAAGTATGATACAATAAAAATACAAGTACTCATGCACAGATGATTTTATGCATAGTACTTCTTCAAGTACAACCCATTCCTAGGTTCACTCAAAGGGATACCATCATAATCTACTAACTCATAAGCTCCTTTTTCCAAAAATCGTCGAACGATATAAGGGCCTCGCCACATGGCTTCAAATTTTCCAGCTCCTAGCATATCTCAATCTTGTTCATAGAGGAGAACGAGATCTCCTTCAGAGAAAACATGAGGCTTGACATGTTTGTCGTATTGGGCCTTAACACATTTTTTTTGAGCTTCTATGACTAGGGTATCATCGCGTTGAGTTTTGTCTAATTGCATAAGATACAATAGAAGTTCTTCCTCGATAGAAGTGTTTGGTAGGAGTTCAACATCCAGTTTTAAAGAGGGTATCTCGCATTCAATCGGGAGAATGGATTCCAAACCATAGACTAACCGAAAAGGTGTAAACCCAGTAGCGGACTTGATGGATGTCCGGTAAGCCCACAATGTCGAAAACAACATTGTGTGCCAACTTGTTTTGTGAATCCCTATCATTCGTCGGAGCATAGTTATGAGAACTTTGTTAATTGCTTTGACCTAGCCATTGGCTTGTGGGTAATAGGGCGTTGAGTTATCATGGTGAAGACCCAACTTTTCAGTAAGTTCGGACATCATGAAGTTTCTAAAGTGACTACCGTGATCAGTGATGATAGCTTGGGGAACACCAAAATGAGCTATGACGTGATTAAAAATGAATAATGATGTGTTCTTTTCCATGTTGTCAAATGTCAGCATCACCTCAGCCCATTTCGTAAAGTAATCAACGGCTACAATAATTTATCCATGCCCCCCGGCCGAGTGAGGGTGACATGTCATGAAATCTATGCCCCATTTCACAAAGGGACCAAAGGAGACCACAGGGTGAAGAGGAGCGGGATGTGACCGTATCTTGTTATTATAGGTCTAGCAAGCATGGCATTTTTGAATGGAAATTATGTAGTCGTTAAATAAAGAAGGCCAAAAATACCCTGCTCGTAAGATATTCTGGACAGTAGCATACCCAGACATATGACCACCACATGCTCCAGAATGGAATTCATTCAGAGCTCTCTCGGCTTCGTCAAACGTGAGGCAGCACTGAAAAATAGCGTCAAACCCCTGACGATAAAGAGTATCCCCGAGTATAATATATCGACGTACTCGATAGCATATTTGACATCGTTAAGCACTAGACAAAGTTGGCTGGAAAGTCTGGGTTTAGAGATATATAATGATATCACCATACCAAAGATCATCAGTGTTGATAAGGAAAAGAGATTCATCGGGTAATGAATCAGCTCTTACATTTTCCGTTTCATAATTGGGAAAGTCGCATATCAACTCAGTAAATACTAAGCACTTCTTGGACTTGGCGCGTTTGAATTCCAAGTCAAACTCCTGGAGTATCACAATCCATTTGGAGTATTTTCCCCCTAGAAATTGACGTGTGAGAATGTGTTGCATAGGGTTGCAGTTGGAAATCATTGTAGTCTTGCGCGAGAGGATATAGTGTCGGAAGCATTGGACAACTTGGAAGGCAACCAAGGCCAGTTTTTCGACATGTAAATACTTGATTTCGGTAGGCGTTAGACTTTAACTCAAGTAGTAAATAACATGTTCGTCGTTAGCATCATCCTCTTGGACGAGAACCATACCAATGGTGTAATCCGAGGCAGCAAGGTAGAGGAAATAATTGTGACTGTAATCAGGGGGAAAAAGAAGCGGGGAACGCATTAGGGACAACTTCAAAGCCTCGAAAGAATTGTTGGCGATGGTATCCCAAACGAAATCTGAACCCTTTTTTAAGAGCCGCGTAAATCCACAAGTTATCTCGACATAATTGGGGATAAAATGATGAAGAAAGTTTGCTTTCCCCTGCAAACTTTGTAACTGGTGAAGTGTAGAAGGAGGAGGGAGATTAAGGATCGCCTCAACCTTTAAAGGATCCACCTGGATCCCTTGATGTGAAATGATAAAACCTAGAAGTCGACCGGATTCCACGCAGAAAATGCACTTATGAGGATTCAAACATATATGGTAGAACCGACAGTGGACGAAAATGGCTCGGAGGTGAGTTGGATGATCGACTCGATGCATTCAATGAGCGGGTAAATTGTCCAGATATGGTTGGACGATATGCTTGATATCATGGAAAGAATAAGACATAGCACGTTGAAAAGTTGCGCTAGAATTCTTGAGACCGAAAGGGAGTTTCCGATAGGAAAAAGTACCCCAAGGACAAATAAAAGAAGTCTTATGTTGATCCTTGGGAATAATGTTGATTTGATTATACTTGGAGAAACCATCCATCAAAGAGAATATTTCACTTCTGGCGCAATCGTCGACAATCTGATCGATGAAAGGGGTAGGAAAGTTGTCTTTGGGACAAGCTTTGTTGATATCCCTATAATCAACACATACACAAATTGTGCCTTGTTTCTTGTCGATTGGGACAAGATTGGAAACCCAGTCTGTGAGAGCCACAGAATAAATAAATCCGGCTTTAAGAACTTTCTCGACTTCGAGTTTGATAGCAACCGCTTTACATGGGTGAACTGGACGAAGGCATTGCCAGACGGGTTTAGCATCGGGGTATGTCTTTATCTCATGTATCACAATATCAGGGTCGATACCTGACATTTCTTCGTATCTCCAGGAGAATATGTCATGAAACTCTTTGAAAAGGGATGTGTAGGTGACGATTTCGTCAGAAGAACATGAAGCTCCGATATGGACATTTTCGACAATCCCAGGTTTGACGAATATGTCAAGGGGAATAGTGGGTGAGATATTGCTTAAGTTCCCTTCAGAAAACACATCATGTATGGACTCATGAACGGTTGAGATGATGACAACGGTCGACGGGGTCGAGATCCATTGGTAGTGCTCAAGGGGATTTTTCTCCAGAAAGAGGATGGAACGATAATGTCCATCGTCCCAAGGGGTGTCTTCCATGACAGACATGATCATTTCATCTGTGGGAAAAATGACACAAAAAGGATCAGGAGACAACTCACCAAGAGAGGGGGTAGAAGGGGTTTCCAATTCAATGGACTGATAGGAGGATTCAATCAGACTTAACGGCATTTCATCGCCATAACGAAGATGATCTCCAGGGTCAGGTACTATCCAGGGGTCGTAATACATAGGAATTTCATGAATTGAAATGGAGATCATGTTGATTGAAGCGATAGACGAGCATGGAACATCGGACAGTGGAATGGGGAAAGTACCCATTAACGAAGAGTCTTTTAGAATGCCTACACCGATGTTCTCATAACCTGGTGGGGTTTTAGTGATAAACAATACGTTGCCAGTACGGATATTTGAATTAAAGAAGGCTAGTTGGTCAACGGTGACAATCTTCCCTTGATGTGGGAAACGTACCACATGGAAAAGGGTCAACACAACTGCGCGCATGGAATCGATCCAGTTGCGGCCAAGCAGAAGATTGTAATCAAGGGGAGCGTTAAAGACTTCCACTTTAACTTGGATTGTTTTTCCTTATAATGTGATGGGCAACGAAGGAAGGACACTGTAAGGCTTAAAAATGAAGCCATTGAAGGCTTTAAGAGTGTTCTAGGATTCATTCAAAGAAGGAGAGCCAATGGATTTCTAGCAAGTAAGAGACATGACACATGTCGAGGCACCCTCATCGATAACGGTTCAGAAAATGTTTTTGTCAAAGACAATCACTTGGATCTGGAATGCAAGTTGAGGGGGTAACCTTGGAATGTGATCTTCCAAGTCAAAAATTATTAAATTTGTATCTGTTGGGTCGATTCCACCGATAGCTTTCAACAGTGCCTTCCATTGTGTGGGAAAACTTTGAAGGACTTTGAGGGCTCACATCACAAAAGGTTCTTGGGCCAGGTCTTCAACAATGTTGTAGTTCTGGGCAGCATGAGCATTAGGATTGAAAGCCAATTTTTGAATGACACCCTTTGGGGAGGGTTGAAGAACTGTGTCTAGGCTTGGTCATTCGAGATGAAGAGGACCGTCGGTAGGTGGAGTCGCGAGAGAGGGTTGTACCAAGGAAGGAGGTAAATCATCAACCTTCTATTTAGAGGGAGAATAATCTTTGGCTCGAGTAGTGAGTGAAACATCGCTTTGCTTTGAATCGCCAGTACACATTAATACATAGGATGTTGTAGAAGATGAGGGTTGGTCATGAATGACCAACTGAGCCTGTTGTTGAGATGAGAAGGGTTGGGACAAAATGGCTGGAGCAGGTGGTTTTGGAGCTCCTTGAAGGAATTTAGTGACCTCGGCGCGTCATGGATAATCCTTCATTTAGTGATCATCACCAAAGATAAGACAAGGGTAGCGAGGTTTGCACTTATCTCGATCGTCAGCAGGTGTAGTTTTGGTTCGCTCTACTTGAGAAGTATTTTTGTCCTCCTTATTCTTACCCCTTCCCTTTTTGGATTTTTTTTTACCATCTGGGGTAGATTTAACTACATTTACCTCAGAAGTCTTGCCAGTGGGAGGGGTAGGAGACAGAGAATTTTGAACATTAGAAGAAGCAGGTTTGGGGTTGGTGCTTGAAGTGGAATGTGGTTGGGCCTGGAAAGTGCCAATCACACCATTGGCTGCATGCAAAGCAGCTGGAGTAGTTGAAGTGGCAGAAGTGGAAGGACGAGGTAAGTCGGGTAGTAAATCGTAAAGGGTACCTGTTTTCGAGTAAACGAGGTCAAGATATTGAGCACGACTTATAGACTTCTCTTCCATGACTACTCCACCCATGGTAATGTCATGAATGATTTCATTCACAAAATATTTCGTGAACCATTCTACCAGCAACTGATCAGGGAGTTGAAGTTTAATGAGACGTCATCTCCGTCGCCACTCATGAATGTGATCGGATATATGAGTGGCTTTTTTTTGTTTGAAAGAAGTTAAAATATCGGTCCCCATGTCATAACAGATAGGTAACTGGTAGTGTATGAGGAAATCCATAGCTAGGGTGTTGAAGTCAAAGAAGAAACCCCATGGTAATTCTATATACCACTTCGCAGCAGAACCTATGAGGGTTCGTTGAAAAATATGTAAACGAATAGAGTCATCCATCAATGAGTTGGATGAATACCAGAGGTGAAAATTCATAACGTGATTGTTTAGGTCCTCTCTCACTTTTTCGTCGAATTTAGGGATATCCGATGGTAGCTTGGCTGGTATAGCAGGCCATTGGGGAGAGTGAAGAATTGGATCATTTAAAATCCTTGACAAATCTGGAAGATCCAAAGTGGCCAAAAAGGGTAATTGTCAATTCACCTGTGGGTACTATTGGCTTTGGGGAGGAAGCCCCGTCGGCAAACGAGTAGGACCATAAGCAGTCTGCATATAATGTGAATACCCAGGAAGCTTTGCTGGTGGTTTAAGAGGAGAGTAGCTCATGGGGTTGTACCCTGGAACAAGGACGTGAGTTTGAGAAGTCGAGCCCCAAATAGGATTGAACGAACCTGGATATGGTTGACCCATGCTAGGGGGTATTACGGACGCAGCTGGAAACTGCTCCCCCCCAGTCGATTAAGGAGGATGTTGTATCAACTGATTCCAATACTAGGCCAAGGATGGAGGTATGTTTTTTCCAAAAGGCGGGGTTGGTCCTCCTATCAAAGGTGGTGTTCCAATTGGGGGCAGTGTTCCAATTGGGGCTGATATTCCAATTGGGATTTTCTCTCCAATAGGAATTTTCCCGCTGAGAGGGGGTTGAGTCATACCACCTTGATGAAATTGTCCACCAACGGGAATCTGGTAATGTGGTGTGAATGATAGAATAGTGCCACTGGGATTAAGACTGCCAATAGAAGACAAGGAAGGTCCTCCAAAAGGAAATTGAGGGAGTTTCGGAATAAAACCGAGAAGAGAGTGCCCAGAAGAAGAAGGACCACTAGGAGAGCCAAATGGGGTTTGCGTAGGAGTGGGAATGGAAGCATTCAACGCACAGTATCGAGGTGGTAGTGTCGGAGTGACATTGGGCATACGCAGTGTGCTGATGGGAGCGAAACTAACCGTAGTAAACCCGGTTGGAACACTCATAGTATCTGTGTGATGGGCCATTTTGATAGGGATAGTAAAGTGATAGGCGGTAGTAAACGGTACTGTCTCTGGACTAGAGATTGCAGAAATCATGGGTGGGGTGATTTTGGAAATCACAGGTGAGCTTGGACCAAAAAGGTCCCGTCGAAAAACACCCATAGACCAAAAAAGATCTTGGCCTTCAATGCCTGGAAAGGGTCCAACTGGTGATCCAGAAGAGGTAACAACTAAGTCTCCATAAGAATTCAGTCGCATAAATGGTCACTCAGAATCAGGGTGAAGTCGAAAGTCCTCTCGAGTATTAGTAATTTGGAAATTGTCTAGAGAGTCAGTTCATTCCACTTGTGGTGTGGTGATGACCGAGACTTCACTTTGTTGAGGAGAGCCCTCAGGTGAACTTGTAGGCAAGGGTTGAGAACCTTCCAGATGCTCTGGAGATAAACCCTGCATTCTACGTGAACGGCATGGAGGAGCTATTGTAAACGAGTGACAAACGTACAAAGAAAATTGTATGGTCAACTTTGGTACACAAACATCACACGCTAGTAAACAAAATCTAGGAAACACCACCAAGCAAACAAAACCTTCTATTTCCAAAGTCACTAGTTGGTGATGAAATCCAACGTCGCAACAATGAGACGAGAAGGGGCTGGGCTAGGGTGGAAAAGTTACGCTGATGACCTGCTTAATGGACTTACACCCTGGTGAAAGCTCCCACACATAATCATGGGTATACCCTCCAAGGAGCCTGAGTGAGTTTGGCCAACGTCGATTCCAGGTACCGTGAAGAATTTCCCCTCCATAGTCACCTCGTGTAAGAACCTAGAAAGATAGGCCACTAAGGTTACCACTGATAACAATAAAGCCTGGGGGGACAGTCGACAGTATGATCCACATGCAAGGGCAAGGTATCTAGCCCAAAATCAACTCAAAAGGATTCCACTCATCATTGTGGGTATACCTCTGAGTGACCCCCATAATACATGCAATCTCTACACCAATATCAACACAGAAGGGTGAGTAACTCTGTCAATATCAATGTGACCTCGTGTTTGACCCTTGTGTGAGAAGGGCTTCCCAGGATAAGATGTTGTAAATGGAATTTAACACTCCTTAACACAAGATGCCATTGTGTGTTTTGTGCTTTGGAGAGTGTATCTCTCTTCCTATTCCAAAGCGCTAGCCTAGCTAAATGTTGGTGTAATAGAGCCCTAGAAAAGAGTTACTAGTTAAATTTTACGATTGTGCAGTGTTATTAAGGGCTGTTGTTACTCAAAGGAAACGGAAATGAAAATGATATTGTATAAGACTCTGACCCAACAATGCATGGATGAGAATGAAATATATCAATTTTCATTCTGTGAATCCTATGTATTGGAGGGAAAGAGAAGTTTTTCGGATCAAACTTGAACTACAAGACACAATTTCCTTTAAAATACAATTGCAACAAATCACGCAAAAGACCAATTCTCTATTGTTTCTTTTTCAATAATTTCAACAATTGATTTTCATTACTTTCGAAGAAGAAAATGATTTTGAAATAAAAACGTTGTTCATTTTTAAAAAAAAGGACCTACACCATGATGGTGAGAATAAATAAAATTAACATCTAATGAACAAGCAATAGACAACCCAATCCAATCTTTCATTGGAAACAAAAATAACAAGCAAACCAAACTAGTCTTTTCAATTGCATGAGAAAAATGATCTTTCACATAATGAGAAAATGATAAAGGAAAAGATACTCAACTTTCAACTGATTGTCGGTCCTTAACCAAACAAGCACACTCAGATTCCAAAATCAGAGAGTATATATTTTCCGAGAAAAGTCAAGAAACGAAAGTCAAGAAAAATGACAAGAAGATCCTTTGAAATCCTAAGACTGTTCATGCACAAGAATGAAGACAAGAAAACATCAACCAATAGTCTAAGAAGATCTTATTAGGCACCTATACGGATCTGAGCAGTTGATCATGCCAAAGTCTTAAAGAAAAAATTTTGAAAAAATGGGTTCCCAGGCTGAGAGTGTTACATAGTGTGAGAATAGGTGATTCTCGCAGGTGAGCTTTTAGTAGAGTGCGAGAACCTCGCACTGAACCTAAAGGAGGGGTGTGAACTCAATATATTCTCGCAGGCCACTGTGGAGTGCAGTGCGAGAATGTCTGAAACTAATCAATTTTTTGGAAAAAGACACAAAATTTGAAGAGGCCTCTGGACCCAGAGGGTCTATCAGGGTATCCTGAAGACTTATAGATTGATATGAATGGAGAAAAGTAAGGAAAGAGAAAATGGCCAAGGAAAAATACCAAAAACCACAAAGAAAATGGGTTATCTCCCCAATGGAGTCACCAATTTTGTTATCGGACTAATAGGTAGGTGCAGACACTAACAGATCTCCCTAGATCCACCTGGATCTAGAACAAAACAAGACAGGACATGACTCTTTCCCTAAGTTTTGATCATTGAATTAGCTACTAGGAAGGAACAAGTAACATACCTTAGTATCGCTTCCTAGGGTCTCTGTTACTCCCGCTTTGCTCTGGTGCTCTCGTGAGGTCAAGACCAAGACAACACAAACCAATCAAAGTGAAGATAGAAAAATATATTCAACTGTCAACTTATGTGTATGATCAAGGAATTACACAATAAAGTGAGAATGACTTTATGGGAAAGGGACATGCCATTGTATCATATTAATCAAAAGTAGAAGATTACAACCTGATCGCCTTGATGTCACAAGCTCCCTTTTGGTGGTTCTTGGCTCCAACACACACACTTGCTCAATCCTTGTATGAAGAATATCAAATCCTCTTGATAGACTTGCTAGAGTCTCCAAGCTCCTCTTCAAGCTAAGTCCTTCACACAATTCTTTCACCAATTCTCCAATGAATCTTGCTTAACCTTTTCCATGAGAATTCCATCAATATATAGGAGAGAATGAGATGGTTACTTGGATAAGAATGATCCCACAATATCAGGGAATCTAGTACAAGGATAACCATTTGAATGCCAACCCATTCTTCTAGAAGATTCCCTTCTAGAACCATCGAGAATTCATCTTTTTCCAAGCTTTAGAGAAAGTTCGCACCCTAGCTATGTATCACAGTGCGAGAAGTTCGCACCCTAGCTTAAGGTAGCCTGCGAGAATGGGTCATTCTCGCACCCTAGTATATTAGCAACCTGCGAACTCTCTTCAAAAGTATGTTTTTTGGGAAGAGATGAATGTCAATTTTCTCAGGAGAAAGTTCTTATGAGGAGCCTAAGTACACCATCATCAATACACCATCATGATGACCAAAATCATGGGTAACAAGAGGTGATGCAATCTTTTCATAATTCTTAAAAAACTTGCGATAATACCCTGTTAAGCCCAGAAATCCACGCAATCTTTTGAGAGTCTTTGGGTGTGGCCAGTCTTGCATAGCTTCAATCTTTTTCGGATCRACCCTAATGCCATCCTTTCCAACTAGATGACCTAAGTATTCTACTTCTGAGGCACCAAAAGCACATTTAGACTGTTTTAGGAAAAGTTGGTGTTGAGAGAGTAGATGGAGAACTCAATCCATATGAGTAAGATGGTATGTCTAKATTTTTCTATAGATGAGGATATCATCAAAGAAAAATACGACAAAATGACGGAGAAAGGGATGAAAGACATGATTCGTGAGGCTTTGGAAGGTGGAGGGGGAATTACACAAGCCAAAGGGCATGACCAAAAACTCATAGTGGCCCTCATGAGTTCGAAAGGCCATCTTGGGAATGTTTGCCTCTTTCATACGTATTTGGTGATAGCTTGAGTGAAGATCAAGTTTAGTAAAGAATTGGGTGCCACTCAAGTCATCCAGGAGGTCATCAATGACAGGAATGGGAAATTTGTCTTTAATGGTCAGTTTGTTGAGGGCACGAAAGTCATGACACATTCTCCAAGAACCTTGTTTCTTCAGGACCATGACTACAGGAGAAGAGTAAGGGCTCATACTAGGGCAGATAACGCCTACATTAAGGAGTTCCTAGACCATTTTCTCAATTTCATTTTTTTGTGAAAAGGGGTGGCGATACAGACAAATATTGGGAGGAAGGCTTCTGGGTACAAGGGGAATGGAATGATAATGAACACCGTGGGAAGGAGGGAGTCCTTAGGGAGTGGAAAATACCATTTGATGTTTAGAAAGGAGGGCTTGGAGGTCTTGCGGCACCGGGGGTGTCTCTGTTGCTTGTATGGCATGGAGTTGGGCAATGACACCAAAATGACCTTTTTTGAGCAGCTTTTCCATGTAATGAGAACTAATGACCTCAGGTGAACCAACAGTGATGCCTTGGAATTTATATTGGTGGCCTTCCTGGTCGAATTGCATGGTTACTTCCTTAAAATCCATGAGAATGGGACCCAAAGTCCTTAGCCAGTCTACACCCAACACAATGTCACAACCACCCATGTTGATAGCAAACATATGGGATTTTAGGTGGTAGTCATTGATTTGGAGATGGACATTTTCATAGCACTTTCCACATTTCATTGAACCACCATTGGCAATCATGATTTGGAAATTGTTGACGACATGGATGTAGCAATGAGTTTCTTGGGCAATGCGGCAATGAATAAAATTATGGGTGCTTCCACTATCAACCAGAATGATGACCTTCTGATGCTTGTTGTAACTGATTAACTTGAGAGTTTGCGGAGAAGGGAAGCCGATGAGAGCATTGAGGGAAATGACCGGTTCCACTTCGGGAGGGTCTAAAGGAGGGGTTATGTTAGTGATTTCAGGTGACTCAGACACAAGGGGAGTTTCAACATCCTCTTCTGAAATATCTTCAGAGATGGCCATAAAAATATTTTGATCCTTACACTAGTGGCCTGGGAAATATTTGTCATCACAATTATAACAAAGGCCTTTGAGTTGGTGTTCAACCATTTCAGCCTTGGTCAATTTTTGGATCTTTAATGGGGTGGAGGGAGTAATGGGATTTATGGGTTTAGGGCGAGGGATAAAGGAGGTTTTTTATTTTTGAGAGGATACAACCTATTGTTCTTCTTTAGCTCTTTTAGTAGCCTCCACCCAACTCGAGGGTCGAGCCATGAGGACATGGGATTGAATCTCCTCCTTGAGGCCACTGATAAAACACTCTCGAAAGAAAGCATCAGTCATGAACTTTGTTCAAAAAACCAGGCGCTCAAAGGTAGCTATGAAGTCTTCTACTGTTCCTGATTGTTTCAACTTTGCCAAATGGCCCAAATGGTTGGTGTCAATGTCAAATCATTCATAAAGCTCAGTCACAAATTGGGTCCAAGCAATATACCCTTGATGGGAAGTTTTTCTACATTGCCACCATTA
Source organism: Picea engelmannii (assembly GCA_009831015.1). Classification (NCBI taxonomy): domain Eukaryota; kingdom Viridiplantae; phylum Streptophyta; class Pinopsida; order Pinales; family Pinaceae; genus Picea; species Picea engelmannii. The sequence goes on along the minus strand of ML777761.1, from coordinate 2,316,970 downwards.
CCAATGTTCTTGATCTAGATGGAGAACACCATACTGGAGTTTGGCCAAGTCATCTGTAATGTCGTATAAAGAGAAATATTTTTCCATTTGGGTTACCCAACCAGTGGGGTCCAAGCCATCAAATTTGGTTACATCCACCCACAGAAGGCGTAGGTAACGTTGAAAGTGATGGTGCTAAAAGGTATGGGAATGGGAGGAATGTTCACCTTCAGTCTTTGGAGGTGCGTTAGAGAAAGGGTCATCTGTAGGGATCTTCAGTTTGGTGCAGAGTTATGCAAAGACAGATTCAAGCTGGGTGGTCAGTGCATGTTTGACTTCCTCCATTGAGGAGTGCATGGCTGTATTTATGGTTGTATTGATGGTTGTATCGATGGAGGCAACATTGGCACTGAGTTTTTTTACTTCTTTTTGGGTCTCAAGGAGACCATATTGCAAGGTGTTGAAGCGAGCTTCTAGGTCTTGGCTATAGGTATGGTCCATGAGGATCAGTGAACTAAAAAGGGGTGGGTGAGGTAAAACATTTTTCCAAAAAAATGATATGGATGAATGTGATAAGGGTGAAGAGATGAATCCAAGAATACTGTGGAGCTATACTCTAGTATGAAGAATACTGCAACAATGAAATCCCCAAATGCTTAACCAGTAAGAAAAGTGTAGTGATTTGACAACCTGAACACAATTGTGTTGCAATAGATCTTGTTTGTTTTAATTTGTTTATGTTTCTATCCCCCAAGGGTTAGGTATTCAAGGGTTCTACAGACAAGGGTTTTCCTTGTGCTATAGCTCTCTGATATACGTGCAGGGTCCAACAATAGTACTCGGCCCAATATCTTAGGGCACTAACTAAGGAGGATAGACCGTACCCTTAGCCATACTACCCGACTACCCAGGTACTAGAGAGTATCTTCCCAAGTGTTGTTCTCAGTGGAACTATAGCAGTCAGGCGGACGATCGATTTATCTAAAGAGGGCTTCAGGAAATCTAGGTTGATCCGTACACGGGTGCTATCTGATGCACTACCACTCAAAGGGGTACCAACAGGGGTTACAAGGGTGGCCAATAGATTTGTTCTTAAGAACCACTTTCATTTCCTGCATGTATGAATCCTTCAACTGCAATTTTATGTGCGTAATGATAGATCTCTGTGGCTTAAAGACGTCGGAATACGTCTCTACCCTGAAGAAAAAAAATCCCACAATTTCTACCAAGGAAAGTGCTCTGATACCACTTGTAATATACCAGATATGAAAAGTATGCAGAACATAAATAAAATAGAAATGGTAGAATAACAATAATATAACCAGCATAATCTCCACAATAACACATAAATGATATAAGAACAACAACATAAATAACACTTTGATTTAGAAAGCAATGTTCACGGGCCTCTTCGAGGGGGCAACCTCTAGTCGAGTAGCACTCTGTTACAATAATCTCCAATATAGGGTTTTCATACACTCCACCCTTATTTACACTAAATATGTTTATCAAGAGAAGCATCTAGAGGAAGATCCTTCTAGAAGCAGAATCTTATATTAGGTCTTCTTACATCCGCCTTATTCTATTTTATTGAAAGGCCTTATTAATATTGACCTTTATTACTTCTGAATATATTGCTCTACCTATGTGTGGGTTAGGACCCTAACAGTTAGAATTTTGTTGGAAACTGATGGTGTCAATCCATTTGGAGAGCTGATGTTGTGACTTGAATTGTGCAATTAACAATGATATATATAAATGACAAACAATCTTCCCAAATATTGGTGTAATTCTCCCCCGACCATCATCCAACCCACTGGTTGGGCAGATGCTACTTAGCATAATAACATCATTTTATGCTTAATTAATAACATGCATTCAAAATAGGTTAAACACATTTAAACTCAGAGTCAGCAAAAAATTACTACTGACATAAATAATCCATGGAATTAACATTAATTCATATGCATAACAGAATACATGATAAATATAAATACACAGACATGCAAAAGATAATTAAAACATCGTCTGGTACTTATCTTTGAAATGATGGTAATTCCACCAACCACATGCAAGCCTTCCATGAACCTCCCAGCCTTGACCATGCTGCTCATCAATCTCAGCAGTGGGTCACCCCTGAGCTGGGACTAAGTTCCACCCCAAGGTAAGGAATCCTAGGCTAGGATGAGGCTACAGGGAAAACAACACAGAATGACTGGAAGGATTCTTCCTAGGATGCCATCTTACGCCCACTACTCCCAGACTCTTATTCCCCACATGTATGTTCCTCTCGGGAGTATACACCTTCACAAGCACATTCCATCGGTGCTACACCTCCCTCTTTGGGTCTCGACAACAGGCCAGATCAGGAAGTCTCAGAGCCTGAAGCTGGTGCTGGACACTCTCTGGAAGAAACCACTTCCCAGCAAACTCTCTCAATTGGAGAGAGTTGTTCATAGGCCTAACAACTTGCCTCTTCCAACAACAATCACCTCCCTCACTTGGAGAGAGGTTACACACAGGTTAAGCATGAACTCGCATTGGCTAGTGAGCCACGTGCATTCCAGTACTTCATGGACATAACAACCAACTGGGAAAATAGACACGGGCTTCCCAAATAGGCTCATCAATCATGAAATAAACTCACGATTTTGGTTTCAGGATTGCACAAGGTGTACAGAGATCCCACACACAGGCTCAAACTATTCAGGAAAGGAATGTACCGGCTTCCTTAGGAATCAACACAGACCTTTTCCCCATTTTCAAAATTGCACGAGGGTATCTTTCATAGGTCAGACGTGACTCACATTCAAATGGTCAATGGTGGAATGGAGGAGGAACCCCCATCACGACTCAATTCAACAGTTTTAACTACATGCACTTGGGTTGACACTTGTCACCCATGAAACTACATGCGTTACATCAGCATGCGTTCCTCCCCATTTAGAAGACACTTGTCATTCCAAAAGAACTTAGGATAAAACATATATTTCACATGGTCTTTTTGGAATAATATTAAAATATTATTCCCAAGGACTTAAGCCCCTAGGCTCAACACTTAGCCCCACTTCCCACCTTCTAGCCCCTAATCCCTTGCCCACTCTATGGAATATTAGTCCCCCATCACTCATTCATCATGGTCGGTCTACACACAACGGTGTTTATATTTTTATTAATGTTCTGCATGATTACTTATACAAAAGCAGGCTCTTGGCCTTCAACACTTAGGCTCTATGGCCTAAAAATCACATAATCCCACTAGCTTATATAAACTTGGCTCTCTAGCCTATAAAACATAATTACAATTCATTTTAGAAACATGATTTACAACAGGGATCAGCCTTGGGGACATTACAATCCTCCTCCCCTTATTTATGCACTGTCCTCAGTGCAACTTTACACTGCATCTGCAAGCTTTCAAAATTTTCAAAAAGATGTAGGTACTCTGGCCGCATAACATCTTCATGCTCCCATGTCGCGTCCTCAGGACCGTACCAAGTCCACTGGACCTTTACAATCCCTATAGCTTGATTTCGAAGCTGTTTGTTTTTCCTGTCCAATATGCACATAGGATGCACTTGCAGGACACTTTCTGGTTCCACCTAAATCACATTCCAATCGATAACATGATTAGCATCAGGTATATATTTCTTAAGCAATGAAACATGAAACACATTATGTATAGTCATAGATGTAGGTAATGCAATATTATATGCAACTAGCCCAATCCTTTCCAGGATTTCAAATGGCCCACAAAATCCGGTTGCCAACTTGCCACAACTTCCCAGCTTCAGGGAACTCCTGTTAGTTTTCACTTTCAGGAAAACATGATCACCCACTTTGAATTCTTTGTGGGTTTTGTTCTTATCAACATAAATTTTCTTCTTGTCCTGGGCAGCTTTCAAATTCTGTTTAATTTTTATCATTTGGTCCTCCATCTCCTTGAGCAACTCTGGCCCAACTACTGCTCTGTCAGCTGGATTATCCCAGCTCACTGGAGTGTTGCACTTTCTTCCATAAAGTTCTTCAAATGGGCTCATCTTCAACGATGCATGATACCCATTATTGTAGGTGAATTATACCAAATGCAGGTAGTCTTCCCATCTTGATGGTTTGTCCATAATGTACATTCTCAACATTTCCTCTATTACTTTGTTCACCCTCTCTATTTGTCCATCACACTTAGGATGATACGTTGTACTAAAATTTAGATTCGTTCTGAATCCTTTGAACAGTCCTTTCCAAAAATTCGAGGTGAATTTCGGGTCCCTATCAAACACAATCGTTTTAGGAATTCCATGCAAGCGTGCCACTTCTTTTAAGAAGGTATCAACAACATATACTGCCTTGTGAGTGGTTTTTAGTGGAATAAAATGGGCAACTTTTGTAAGCTTTTCCACCACAACCATGATTGAATCGTGTTGCTTGCTCTTTCTGGGAAATCCTGTAATAAAATCCATGGTCACCACTTCCCACTTCCATTCAGGAATGGGAAAAGGTTGCAACAACCCTGCTGGGTGCCTATGCTTAGCTTTAATTTTCTGGCACTCCACACATCTGGCAATGTATTCAGCGATCTCTCTCTTCATACCCGACCAAAACTAATGGCTTTTGATTGCTGCCATAGTCTTCTGATATCCAGGGTGTCTAGCATAAGTCACGTTATGCATTTCTTTTAGAATCACAAGTTTCAATTCTTAGACATTGGGTATATGCACTCTGTTTTTATACAGAAGTATTCCATCAGCTCCCAAGATGTAATTTCCCTCTTTCTGTGGTCTCTCGCTCTATTGTATCTTTGCTACCAAGTCTCTATACTACAAATTTGCATTTGCAGCTTCCAAAATTCTATCTTTAATATTAGTCCTGTACATGCTAATGGCTATAGCATGTAATTCGTGCACCTTTCTATTGAGTGCATCAACCACCTTGTTTTCCTTCCCTTTGATATGCTTGATATCAAAGTCGTATTCACACAAAAATTCCAGCCACCTACTTTGTCTAGCGTTTAAGGTTGGTTGATCAAACAAGAATTTTAGACCGTTATGGTCTATTCTGAGTTCAAACCTCCTTCCCATGAGGTAATGTCTCCATTTCCTCAGAGCGTGAACGATTGCTATCAACTCCAAATCGTGAGTGTCATAATTCTTTTCATTCTCTTTCATCTTCCTGGACTCATAAAAGATTACAAATCCATTCTAGATGAGAACTCCTCCCAACCCTTACTTACATGCATCTATGCACACCACAAAATCCATATTTGGATTTTCAATCCTCAAGATTGGAGCACTGGTTAACAACTTCTTCAATCACTAGAAATTCTTCTCACACTCTTCAGTCCACTGAAACTTTTCCGCCTTCCTTTGCAAGGAAGTGATAGGGTGAGCTATCCTTGAGAACCCTGCTATAAACCTTTTGTAATAGCCCGCTAGACCCATAAAGGATATAAATTACACCACATTCCTTGGTGCTAACCATTCTATGATGGCCTCAACCTTCTCAGGATCCACAACGATTCCTTCTTCTGAAATAATGTGCCCCAAGTAATGGATCTGCCTTTGATAAAACAAGCATTTGCTCAACTTGGCATACAACTAGTGTTCTCTCAACACTTGCAGTACCATCCTTAGGTGTTGTTCATGCTTTGCTTCTGACTTGGAATACACCAAAATGTCATCCAGGAAGACTATGACAAACTTGTCTCGATAGTCCCTGAATACACCATTCATCAAGAACATAAAAACAAAAGGTGCGTTTGACAGCCCAAACAGTACCACTGTGAACTCATAATGACCATACCTTGTTCTAAAGGTGGTCTTGTTGATGTCTTCATCCTTTATTATTACTTGGTGATATCCCGATATGAGATCTATCTTTGAAAATATTTTCTCACCTTTCAACTAATTGAAAAGATCGCCGATCCTTAGTAGAGGATACTTGTTCTTGACAATTACTTTGTTCAACTATCTGAAATCAATGCAAAACCTCAATGTCTTATCCTTCTTCTTCACGAATAGGACCGGGGCACCCCAAGGTGACACACTGGGGAGAATGTACCCCCTTTTTTTAGAATATCTTCAAGCTACAAATGCAACTCTTTCAGCTCTGGCGTACTCATTCTATAAGGAGCTTTTGACATTGGATCTGCTCCAGGTATCAAATTTATAGAAAAATCGATGTCTCTCTTCGGAGGTAGTCCAAGTACATCCTGAAATACATCTTCAAACTCTGTAAGTACTTCATGGTCTCCAATCTTTGGGACTTCATCTCTGGATGCTTCTTCCACATGGGCTGCAAATAATTAACAACCTTTTTTGTAGCACTTCTTTAGCTACATTGCTAAGATTTCTATAACCACCACAGCTTTGGGAATCCCTTGGACTATTTTCCGATTCCCTTCCTCATCCAGGCATGTAAACTTCTTGTTACGACAGTCCAGAAGGGCATGGTCCTAGTCCAACCACTCCATCCCAATTAAGCAGTCATAAGAGCCTAAAGGTAGAGTATTCAATTCATCCTTAGTGCTCAATCCTTTCATGTCCATAGGATATGACTTAACCAACTCAGTGACTTTCCTCTTGGTTCCTGTAGCCAATTTCACTAACCAAGACTTTTCATGTTTGCTTCTTAATAAATGCAAACTTTCCACCACCCTAGGATCTACATAACTATGGCTAGCCCCTGAATCAATTAAAATAATAAATGGTCGGTTGTTAATCATACCTTCCACTTCAATCATGTGCGATTGAAATTCAGCTTGTTTATTGTCCAGGGTTGCATAGATCCTTAGCATTCTACTACCCTTGTCCTCCAATGTTTCAACTTGTTGAACATTATGTACAGTTCTTTCTTTTCCATTTTTATGGGGACAATCTCTGTATTTGTGGTTCCCTTTATAGCCCCAACACTGAATGGGAATCTGTCTCTACCTTTGTTCACCCACTTCAGCCATTATTGGCTCTCTAAACAATATATTTCCTTGAGGACTATTTCCAAAAAAGGGAGGCTTGTTTCCCTTTTGCCTCTGTTCCTTCTTAAACTTCCTCTGGTCATCCCAAGCCTTCCGAAAGGTAGGCTTTTCTCTTTGTTGTTCATATAAGCATTTAACCCTTATTATTGTTTCTTCCATAGTCTTAGGATCATCATACTGAATCTTGTCACCAATGGCAGTTGGAAGTCCACTCAGATACCTCTGAATCTTGATAGCCTCATCCTTGATGAATGGAACATACTTCAGTAGTTCCAAGAAACTTTGTTCGTATTCATCAATGGTCATGCTGCCTAGCTTGAGTTCGAAGAAATCCTTCATCTTTCTATCATAGTATCTTTTAGTCAGGTATTTCTTCTTGAAATACCTCTTGAACTCCTTCCAAGTGATATCTTTCTCTCTAATGTGTTTCACCTACACAAACTGATCCCACCACATGTATGCTTTTCCTTTTAGTTGATACATCACAATTCTTCCTTCTGCATGAGAGGAATAATTCTGCAGTTGGAAATATTTTCTCATGCCAAGAAACCATGATTCGGCATCTTCCTCCTTCTTATGTTCTCCATCAAATGTAGGAGTATTAATTTTATTCATCTTCCCTTTCAATTCATCCATCCCAGATCTCCTATGATTTCGGGTAGGGGATGGGCTTGAACTACTATGTGCCTCCCTACTAGAATGCTTTGGTAAGTGATGATGATGTCTACTACCACTCCTCGATCTTCTTCTCCTCTCAAGGGTCCTGAAATTTATTGATCTCCTTTTCCTCTCAGGGGTCCTGCGACTCTCTGTCTTGCTTGAGTCACTCTCCTTCTCCAATTTCCTTTCTATTCTTTCCAAGCTCTTCAACATTTTAAAGTTGAATTCACCCTACTAATCTCTGAATCTCATGAGCTTTCGGCTATCATCTCGGTGAGTCTGGGCATATTTTTTCAATCTTTCAATGAGTTTCATCATATGTCCTTCCTTATCCAATTCTCTTCCGTTCCCATTGGAGTTCGATCCTTCGACTCCCAGGTTGACATCCCTTCCTTCTCTTTCATCCTCTGATTCGGAGGCAATATGCACCTCTTCCATTTCTATACTCGGTTGTCCTAACACTCATTGAACTCTACACATACAACATGCATTCAACCAAAGTTTGTCAAGCCTTAAACCCTTAATAAAACTTCAACATTCATAAATCAACGTGAATAAGAAAAACGTTTCGAATCCACTAAGTTTTCTGAGCTCTATTTGGCTCTGCAAATTTTGGGAATTCTGGTTTTGGGGTCTCGGTCCACGAGACTCTCATACTCTCTTTCGGGTTTTGGGGTTTTGGTCCACGAGCATCCAACAGTTCAATTCTCGATGGTTCTTTTGTCTTCGAAAATTTTAGGACTTTGGGACTTTGGGACTTTGAGGTTTCAGGTTTTGGGGTTTTGTTCCCCGGAGGTTCTTGCACTCACTTCCCTCTCCAACTCCTGGCTTCTGAACTTCCAACCTCTCTCCCCCTAGACCCATAACACATCTGTCGCCAACCAAGGTAAGGATTTTAGGATTTCGGCACTTCAGTTTTTGGGTCTTCGGTACCTGGGAGTTCACGAAGCAGTGAATCCAAGTCTCTTCTCGCTTCAATCCCCGACTTCTGAAATTTCTATATCCTTACCCTCTGACCCCACAGTACAATTGTCGCCCTTAACCATGGTGGTGCGTGTCACATTCAAGAGGGTCCACATCACCCTCAGTGACATCATCGTGTCCCACCAATCTCTCTTTTCTTCTCAACCCACTGGCACGTGGTACACACCCATGTGTCCACGTCCATTCCAAGTGAAATCCAACGGTTAGAATTCTCTCAGATATACGACACAGATCCTTTCGGCATTTCAGGGGACCCACACAAAGTCGCCCATTCTAGACCCCCCCCCCCCCC
>ML777761.1:2276133-2293842 GCA_009831015.1 Picea engelmannii | reverse complement strand
GGCTAAATTTCGCTCATGGGCTAATTTTCCATGGTTTTTCCAAAAATGAGATTCGCTATTTTAAAAATGATTTGCCCAAATTCTATAGGATAAAATTATTTTACCTTAAAAATCGCCAAAATTTTATAAAAACTATATAAAATTCTTAGAAATTTGAATATTTTTACAAAATATCGCCAAACATTTATAGTTGGCATATGAAGGATTAGTAAGATTCGCCAAGGTTTCTACATTTTAAAATAAATTTCCATCCTTAAAATCATCCTTGCCTCCAATCATCGAGTAGACTAATTCCTTGAGCTCTCATCTATGTTATTTCCCTTCTTCATTCCCTCTTTTTTGTTCCCTTCAATGCTCTTATTCATCACAACATTCATTGTTAATGGGATGCCTTGGAAGTCCAACCATTATCATGGTTCATTTCAACTTCCAAATGAATTTTGAACATTTTCTCAACTTTCACAAAAAAACAATTAAATGCTTAAAATTTTTACACAACTATTTTTTAAACGAGGATCCAATTAAGATCATGGAACAACATAAGACTTCTATTGATATATAAACTTTGTTATGACATAATAAACTCATAGAAAAAACAAAGTGTCAACTAGAGAAAAAAAAGGATTTGATGGCAACCGACATGAGGCAATGCTTTGAAACAATGTGTGTTGTTCATGAAGCAAGGAGTGTTATGGTAAATTCACCAATTTTCACAAATCATGTATATCTTAACCAACAATGATATATGAGTAAAAACATACAAATATATGTGATCATGTATATATTATTGTCAATGTCAAGGTAATTGTAGTTATACTTAAATACTATGTTTGAATATTGAACATGACGAGATTGACAATCACGCTAATAAATAAAACATTGCAAATACTAGAAGTACAACATCCCCAGGTGATGAAGAAATGAATCCTACAAAAAGCTTGAGCAACTCAAGAAATGAATGAAAAATATAACTAAATGTTATATTTTTTGTTAGAGCATAATTGTATAGATATGTAAACACATATATTTTGTTTCTCATGGACCCATTTTCCCATGTTGTGTGACAAGGTCACCAAATATTGTAAAAATTAAATATATATTTGATTTAAAATATCAAAATGAAAAAATGTTCAATACTATATGTTGTCTTCAATTTTATTCATTTAGTCACATAATACAATACATTTATGCAATTAATAAATCAAAACAGTCATTAAAATACCAAAAATAAAATTATTAAAATTATTATTTAATTTTTGGATCATTATTTCACATTTTGTAAAAATCACAAATATAGAAATTGCATTTGTGGCCTTGAAAATTATTTTATAGCACACCATAGATTTTCTTAATCAAAACAAACCAATACTCTTTTCACCATCATACACACTAGTGCTCTTGTAAAATATTTGTGCATAAATGTTTGTAGATAAATAATGGTTCTCTATGCAACAAAATACATAATTGTTCCTTATATCCATATGGGTGTTGGTGTTTATAAATGTGTCAATATGTTTAACATTATTGTACCCACCAAGGCTCCATATTGTAATGTGCACAATGGTGTTATTATGGAAAATACCAACACCAATACAACTCAACATTCATGTTTCAACCACCACTACATGGGCATGGTAGTGCACATAGATATATAGCGCACCAATATGTTAGGATATATACTAATCCTATGCATACTCTTATGTAGATAACCAACTTGTACTCCTATAATGAAAATCACTGTGTCTTGATACTTCATGCATAGAGGAAAAAAACCTCATCTTGTTGATTTTTTGGGGGGAAGTTTTTCCAAATCTTGTAATACTAAAAACCTTTGTTAAACCTTATTTTCCTTGTAGTGATTAGGGAATGTGGTTCTTGGTTCATTCATTTATTCTCTCCTCTCTCAAATTGTGCAAGCTCTAGGTTTTGCATGAGGATTGGATTTGGTGCTACACCTTATGTCACTCAAGTAGAGACTCCTTCCCTGGTGCATTGTGTAAGTTTTAAACCTTTGAAGTGAAATAATGTATACATATTCTTAAGAAAAATATAAAGAACAACAATGAAAAACACACATAACACAAAGATTTACCATGGAAACCCTTAACCGAAAAAAACAACAAACCTTGGAGTTGCAACTCTATCTACTTCATTATATTAACTTGACTATACATAATAAAATATTTAGGTATTCTGCAACATCCAAAACCCTAATTTGTTAACCTGAATTAGATTACAACCCTAATCCTTTAATCATGATAAGATTACAATTTTTTGAAAAATCATTGGCCAAAATGGACCAAAAACAACCGAAAAAAATAAATAAAATTGAGGGCTCTGCCCCCTGTGACCCCCCTCCACTAGCACATATGAACAATTCATGGAGATAACCATTCAAAGAATACATATTCCCAACACATTTTTGTTGTTTTTCCTATACTGTAGAAGGGATTTTAATGGTTTGAGGAGGTGCCTACATCAGTGCATGAAGGACATTGCAGAGGTTCAAGATAATGTGACCCATTCAACACTCATGATGAATAAATGGAAGATCCAATTCAAGACGTGAGGCAATGAATCCAATAGGGTGAGGAATAGGTTCAATGTGGACATTGGGAAGCAACCACTATTCCTATGATATTAGGAATGGGATACTCATGCCACCATGACCATACTCTAGATGAAATATTTGGAACTAGATGCTTATCTCTCTTATATCCAGAGTTCATTGGTTCAGAATATTTTTCAATTTTCCTCCATATACCATTCTCTTGGTTTCTCCTAGCCACCATGAAAATTCAAGAAACTCTTCTAAATAATTTTACTCAATGACCCTGGGTGAATCAATAGCTAGTGCCTAGTTAGGGTTTTAAATTTTACTTTAATGTTATACAAGTAAAGCTGCAATTTTTTTATAAACATAAATCATCGTTGTTGTAAGAAAATTTTATGCTCTAATACCATGTTAGAAAATAAATATATCAATAATCAACAACCATCTGATATCATATGAGCATTCATTAACATAAGCAAATCAAGGAATAAAATACAAGAGATATGAACACCAATGAAAAAAAATATGAGTGATCACTTTATTATTCAACCAATCTCTATTATAGTGAATCCTCCAAGACCCTCAAGAACAAACCTCTACAAAGATCCAACATCCACAAAAATCTACATTGAACCATTGTGGAAAAGGATTACATTGAGCCACATTACACAAACTCCTTATGGAGCCATCTTGCACATAACTCTACATTGACCTAACTTGATGGAATATCTCCAGCAATGGATGAATAATGACCTTGATACTTCTTCAACATTTAATGTTAAGGTCCTAACCCACACATAGGTATATCAATGTATTCGGATGTAACAAAGGTCAATATTAATAAGGCCTTTCAATAAAATAGAATAAGGCGGATGTAAGAAGACCTAATAGAAGCTTATGCTTCTAGAAGGATCTTCCTCTAGATGCTTCTCTTAATAGACATATTTAGTATAAATAAGGGGCGAGGGTATGTGAACCCTAGCTTGGAGATTATTGTAACAGAGCACTGCTCGACTGGAGGTTGCCCCCAAAAAGAGGCCTGGGAACATTGTTTTCTGAATCAAAGTGCTTTTCTATTGCTATTTTGTATATCATTTCTGTGTATTGTGAAGATTATGTTGGATATTTTACTGTTATTCTACCATTTCTAGCATTTTATTTCCATTCTGCACATTTTATATATCTTGTATCTTGCATTTAAGCCTCAATAAAGAGAATACCACTTCACATAATAAATGTGGAGTTACAAATAAAAATTTACATACCCCCTATAATGACAAAAATGCACATACCAAGTTACTTGATCCCCCATGTTCAATTACATTTGTATAGAAATGTCCTACAAATGATAGTTTTAAATCCTATGAATATCATCATATCAGTAGAAAGTACATCAACAAAATTTTCAATTGGGTGTATTTCAAGTGGTTGTGAGGAAAATTTGTTACCCTCACAACCCAAGTTCAAATCCCACTTTGTGACATGTTTTCTCTTAGTGAGCCAATTTTTGATGAGCTATATATGATGTACTCATGCATTTTTGACATGTCCTTGTGCCCTAAAGAATCTAGGGTTTATCCTAGGTACCATCCTCACATTGAGGGGAAGTGCTCATAAGGTTTCCTAGGATATATTGTCTAGAAAAGAAAGTACATTAACAAATATGACCATTTAGACAAATAAATGCTCCACTAAAGGACCTCAATAAATCTAATGAAACCGAATTATAAGTATATAACTTATCCTTTAATGATATCTTTAAATGTTTCAACTATCATTATGATGGCCATAAATACTTCAAAATGTGGATAAAATATTATGGACTAAAACTAATTGGCTAAATATGTGTAGAGGGATAACATCTAAAGATTCACTAGGAAAATACCTAATAAAACCCACAAACTCCAAAGGGCTGGCTTTCATTAAATAGGATGAAGTTCATTAAGCATAGGGAGAATTGCTTCTCCCTGCACTCCCCAAAAAAGGTCACCATAGGGATCCCTAAAGAAAGGAAAAAACTCTCATTTAGCTTGCTTTTTTCAAAATCCAAAAACCAAGAATATACTTCACATTATATACAACAAAATTTTACAACATTCACAAGTGGAGGCCTTCCTCTAGGGAAACTAGAACCTCTACGTTTGGGTAATAACAACCAATTTCATCATTATTTGTATACATATTACTATAGTTTAACACGCAAAAAGAGATAGTATAGTGTTTTAATTGTCTATTTTCTAACATATATCACTTAAAGAAAAAAGAATTTAAAACGATCATCAATCATCAGGTGGAGAATTTCTATCCTCCTCTGGCATATTTTCGTAGTTTGCATTCTTGATGATTATATCATGTGTAATCCTAGTAGGTTGTGGGTCATCATCCAACATGATTGTGTAAGTTTAAAGCATGTGAAGTAAAGAAATTCATACATTTTCTTAAGAAAAATAGAAAGTAATCAATGGCTCATATACATAGTACATAGATATTTATGCTTGAAACCCTTAACCGGGATAAAACCAGCCTTCCTTGGTGTCACATCTATCAACTTTTAATTGTATTAATTTCACCATTCACAATACAATATACAAACAATATTTTAGGTATTATGCCACTTCCAAAACCCTAATCCATTAATCTAAGATTAATTTAGCAAACTGCTAAAAATGGCAAAAATGCTAAAATAGAAAAAACCCCAAAATAGCAAAAAATAGCAGTCGTCAAATATGACACACCCCCCACACACATGAAAAGAATATAGCACCTACCCAACATTCTCCCACTTTTTGTTTTATTTTCATAAAGGGTGTCACATGATTACATACTCAACAATCCAAGGCAACAATGTCCATTGTCTCTCTACATTAGGAGAACTTCTTGGTGCTCACAGACTTTGTTAATGAATCTGCAACATTATTCAAAGTGTCAACCTTCTCCAACAACACCTTCTTGTCTTCAACCATGTCTCTTACAAAGTGATATTGAACATCAATATGTTTTTTCTTTGAATTATAAGTTGGGTTCTTTGCCAAGAATATTCCACTCTGATTGTCACAATCTAACCTTACTGCTTCTTGTACCAACCCAACACCTGGACACAATATCTGTAACCATACTTCTTCCTTGCATTCATGAGTGGTTGACATGTATTCAACTTCTGTAGTTGAGAGTGCCACTATAACCTGTATTTTTCTCATCCAACTAATTTCTCCTCCAAATATGTTAAACACATACCCACTTGTAGATATTTTATGATCCATATCTTTGGCCCAGTCCACATAAACAAACCCTTGTATGTCCAACACTCTGCCCAATCCCGGTATTCCTTGGTAGCACAATCCATAGCTAGAAGTGCCATGGAAATATGTGAACACCCTTTTTATTTGTTTCCAATGCTCCTTCCCTAGTTTTGACATACACATGCTCAAAACTCCCACTACATGTGTAATGTACTGTCTAGTATAGACCATTGCATAAATCAAATTTCCAACCGCACTAACATATGGAACATGGGACATGTCCTCTTCCTCTTCCTGTGTCATGGGACACTGGTCTACAAAAACAATTACACCTATAGAAATAGGAACCTTCACCAGTTTACTTTCCTGCATATTAAACCTCTGCAATTTTGTCTCAACATATTTTGTTTGATTCAACCAGAGTTTCCTTTTTGCACGATCTCTTTTAATATCCCTTCCTAGAATGAAGTTAGTAGCCCAATATCCTTCATGTCAAATTTGGAGGATAGTTGTTACTTCACCTCCTTGATTACATCCATGTTTTTTCCTACCAACAACATGTCATCGACATACAACACTACATATATAATACCCCTAGGTCGAACCCCAATTGTAGCTATAAATGTAAATGAAAACATAGGTTGGTTGATCCAGATTTTATGAGCAGAACAAAATGAATATAGATTATTAACAGGTGCTTAACACAAAATAGCAGAGATACAGTTGTTAGCGTTATAAGTCACTCCTGGATTGCTTGCAGGAGCTGAGCCCAAGGCCCATCAATTTTATGTCACGATTTGTTTAATGGGGTGATCAGATGGGTAAAGACTCAAGAAAATATAGCTTTAACTCGGGAAATTGGGCCTGGTATGTAGAAAGCAAGGGAGGTCTTGATCCAACTTCTGTCAGTAAATGGATTAAAGGGTGACAAAGGGAAGACTTGTGAGAAGAGCGAGCAAGCCTACCTCGGGCAACAAGCCTTCGGAAGCTTGAGGGTGAAAAAATCGAAAGCCAAGATCCTCTTGGCACGGAGCTTCAAGGAGCTGAAGAGTGACTCAACTGGATCCTCCAATTCTAAGTCGTTCAGCGCTGAAAAAATAACAGGAACCGATTAGAAACAATGTAACTGTTACAGTGATCCAACCTACATCATCCTATAACAACTACAAATCGACTGGATCCTCCAATTCTGAGTTGTTCTAACACAGTATACAAGAGATGGAAAAGAGGTTGACATCCATAAAGTAAGAAGTCTCAAATGCCTTATACATTAACCAGAGCGACCAATGCTTCATCAAAACTTTACAATCGGGAGATTTTCTCAACTCCCTTTTACAAAATACAAATACTGAGTCTATATACTCAACAAAAGTTTCCTATCAGAGGCATGTTCAGTCATCCAAGGCATGGTGTCCCTTCAGCCGAATTCAGACGGATAACTTTCGTCATATGCCACCTTAACTGTGCATGGCTCCTACAAGGGAGATAGTTGCAACATTAAAGGCCAACATGGCGTGCGCAGACTTTCTCTGGTCAGATGAGGACCAGCCATGACCCTTTGGAGAAAATCAGTGTATAGGACCGTCTCAAGCAGACTATCTTCCAGAACCCCCATACCTTGCATTCAATAAGTGAGCTGAGGTTTCAACTACCTCTGTTCAGCTTCATTTAATTCTTTAGCGAGCACCAGGATCGAAGTAGGGCTGAACTGGTCTTGGATGATGCGGTATTCCCTTCTGTGGAAAAACCTGATGCTTTGGCACCTTTGCATAACTCTCTTCCTTTCTCAAGTGACCGCGGGCTGTGACCCTGCGTTTATTCTCGAAGGCGCTTTCGGTGTTCGCGAATATGGAGGGGTTGATCCTTGCTTATCATAGTCGCAATGAGAGAAATGCCGAGATGGTTAAATTTGGTGCTACGCATCCTTCTCAGATATGATGGTCCTAGACCCGCTCGGCAATGCTGTGGGCCTGAGTCTTGGACATTTCCAGCACCTCACGTATCGGGAATACAACGGAGCTTCTCCTTGCGCCTCGAAGTCGCGATGGGAGAAACGTCGAGATGGATCAATTGGGCGCCAGGTGTCCCCTTTGGATGGACGACTGAGAATGCTATGTAATACTGTGGGCCCGACTTTGGGCACCTTCGGAGTTTGGGGTTTCGAGATATAGGGTAACATGGAACCTTCACCCTTCGAACTCCCGAATGCCGAAACACCGACGCGACTAGATCTCGCGCCACGTGTCCTTTGGGATGAATGGATGATATCCATTCCTGCATACAATATGGGCACGATCTATTTGCACTATTCTCGGCGCAACTCTTCTATCCGTGATTTCCCGCCATCCATTGATCCGCTCATATCGATGAATCTGAACCGTTGACACTATAATTTTGCCCGCTCGCTTGATTTTAGGCCCGAAAAGGACTTCTTCTGTGCGCTGTGATTGGGTGCTCCTTATGCAACCTGCAGAACTGGATATCCCGATGCCAAAGAAAATAATTTTCTCTAACAATAGTAAAACTAGTTTTCTATTCAATAACAAAATAAGCTGAAACTGTAAAATGCAGCGGAAACAAGCTTGTTGGAATGGTGGTGACTTATCTCTGAGAAGAGATGTGACAGCAACACGCATTCGCAAGAATAAAGTTACAATGAGGCTCTGAAGGCCTTTTTACAATAATAAAGAATTCCCAAAACCCTAGACATCCAAAAACCTAACCCTGGGAGATGAAGCGCCAAAATTCATGTGGGCCCCGTTTGGGTAAGTCAATACATCAACTTCCCGGGGTTGTAACTTTTGCATACGATCTTTGTTTTAGGCATGTGATAGCCTGTTGGAAAGGTATCATCAAGGAGATTCATTTTGGGGGATTAATCATGCCTTTGGCTATCATTGAGGAGATTCATCCTGAAAAACCTTCATTTAGGCCCTCAAAATGGCCCCAGAAGTTAAAACTGCTAAAAATAGTAAATTGCCAAAATTGTCAGAAAATTGTTTTGAGCCAGTTGGAAAAGGTGGGTGGCCACTGATATCCATATGGATCAATCCTCTCTCCTTAGGAAGCAATGGTTTCCATTGCGTTGAGTTCCCCCATCAGATGAGGAAATTTCTGTTGAATTTAGCCCCGGGTGAGCCACTTACCTTGGTGCAGGAGTTGCCCTGCTTTGACGACTCGATAAAGCTGGATCCTTTGTTTTCAAGTGCCCTTGATCTGTCTGTCCACAATATGATCATTGGATGCCTATTGTAGTCACTCAAGGTTGAGCTATGTTTGTGTCACTCGTTCTTCTACTTCTGAGGTGTCCAATAATGGTGGGAAATAAAGGCGAAGGAGATCCACGTGGAACACTGGGTGCAGACCAAGGAAAGGAGGAATGTTGAGCTCAAAAGAATTATCCCCCACATCCTTGGTGATAGTGTATGGCCCATAATGGAGTGGGAAAAGATTTTGATGGGGTCCTGTAAGGTGTTCTTTCTGCAAGTGCAACCAAACTTTGTCACCCACTTGAAACTTATGCGGCACCCGATGTTGATCATGGCACTGTTTGTACTTGTCATTGGACTTTTGTAGGATATCCTGAACCTATTGGCGGATGTGTTGGATCTACTCAATGAACTAGGTGGCTTTGTTAGCTTCAGTTGGAGCAAGAGATGAATCAATCAAGGTGACTGCAAGGGGAAGTGAAACATCTAGGGGTCCCAATGGTTGGAATCCCAACCCCACTTGAAAGGGGTTGTGGCCAGTTTAGCTATGCAAGCCTTGGTTATATCTATGTTGGACATAGGGAAGGATCTCGTCCCATGTGTGAGGGTGCTTTGAATTATACATGCGAAGGATATGCACAATCATTCAATTTACAACCTCAGTTTGGCCATTTGTTTGGGGGTGGAAGGCTGTGGATTTGGTGAGCTTGGTGTCCAACAATGACCAGAGGCTTGACCAAAATGTGCTAAGAAATCGACTATCCTGATCTAAGAGAATGGTTTGTGGGATTCAAAAATGTACCCAGACTCGTTCAAAGAATATCTTGGCAGTGGCCTCTGTTGTGATGCTCTTCTTGTAGGAAACCAGAATCACCATCTTAGAAGCAATCAACAACCACAAAAACACAGTCATTTCCCCGCTTGGTGGATGGGAGGCCCGACATGTAATCCATTGAGATGGATTCCCATGGCTTGTCAAGAGTAGGAAGAGGGGTGTATAGGACCTGTTTCTTAGTGTTCGGTTTGGCAATAGCATAGGCAGTGTAGGACCTGATATACTTGCTGACCTCATGTCGAAGTTTCAGTCAATAGAAATGTTTCTGTAGCATCGCCACCGTCTTTTCAACGTCAAAGTGTCCTGCCACCTGACTGTAGTGGGCTTCCTAGACCATCTTCGCTCACTCACTTGATGGAACACATATATGGCCCAGACGACACAACAACCCATCCTGAAGATGGAAATTATCGACAACTGCATTTTCACCCAACATTTGGTAGATGGTGGTGAAGTTAGGGTCTGTCTCATAGAGTTGGGGCCATCCAGATGTCTCATGGCCGCAAGAGTCTAGCATCGTGGTGAGTGCCGTGACTGGAAATCTATTGAGGCAATCAACAACGTGATTGATGCTTCTTGTTTTATACTTGATGTTGAGGTGGAATTGCTGCAAGTATGTGGACCACTTTTGATGGCGCTCATTCTGCAATTTTCCCTATGTCTGCATGAACTACAGTGGCTTATGATCAGTGTGGATGACTGTCTCCTTCCCAAGAATGTAATGTCTCCACTAGCAGCATGCTTGCACAATGGAGTACATTTCTTTTTCGTAAGTAGGGCACTTACAGACAATATCTGAAAGTGTCTCACTATGATAGGCCACAGGGTAGCCATGCTGAGTGAGAGTGGTGCCCACAGCATAGTCTGAAGCATCTGTCTCGATCTCAAAAGGATGTTGCAGGTCTGATAGTGAAAGTATTGGGGATGAGAACAAGCGCTGCTTCAAATCATCGAATGCTTGTTGTTGGGACTAGCCCCACAAAAATTTCACCTTACCACCACCCCTGTTTATTTGGTTGAGGGCCCATGCAATATGGGAGAAACCCAACATGAACCTGCGGTAGAAATTAGCAAGGTCCAAGAAGCTCTGAAGCTCAGTGAGTGTTGTTGGGGATGGCCAGTCATGAATGACTTGGATCTTGGTTGGATCCACATGTATGCCATGCTGATCAATGATGTAGCCCAGGTAATGGACCCTATCCATGCCGAAGGAAGCATTTTTCCAAGTTGGCGTATAGCTTGTGCTGTCGCAGGGTGTGTAGAACCTACTGAATGTGTTGCAATTGTTCGGCCCAACTCTTGTTGTAAATTAGAATGTCATCCAGATACACCACTACAAAAATATTGGTGAATGGTCACATGATATCATCCATCATACTCATGAAAGTGGCTGGAGCATTTTTCAAACCAAAGGGCATGACCAACCATTCAAAAAGGCCTTCCTTTGACTTGAAGGTGGTCTTCCATACATCTGTTTGTTCTATTGAGACCTAGTTCTAGCTAGACTTCAGATCAATCTTACTGAAGTATTTTTCCCCCGTGAGTTGATCAAGGAGGTCATCGATTTGGGGAATCGGGTACCAGTTTCTGAATGTGATTTTATTCAAAGCCCAGTAATCAATACAGAGTCACCAGGTTCCATCTTTCTTCTATACCAGCATGATTGGGCTCCTACAAGGTGATGAGCTAGGGTGGATGTGCCCCTTGTGGAGCATTTTTGGGATCTGTCGCTTGATCTCCTCATTCTCTAACAAAGATAAATGATAGACTGGCCCATTGGGTAGTGGTACGCAGGGGGTCAGATTGATGGGGTGCTTGACCTGGCAGTGCAGAGGTACCCCTGTAGGTGAGGCGAAGATATCTGAGTATTCTTCCATGACCTTATCTACTTTCTTCTGCTATGTGTAGAGGTTGGCCACAGAGACCCTCGATGTGTCTATGATCTTTTGCTTATTCTGACAGCAAATCATGAAGAAGACAAACTTCCCCATCTGAGAGATGACCTTCCTTCATTGCTTAGCAGAGATCAAGGAAATAGCACTAGGTGGGACTACCTCGAGTATCCTATACAATTTCCTGTTCAAAGTAATAATAACACTACGAGGCCTAGACTCATATACAACATGACGTTTCCATAAGTAAGGTTGTCCCAAAAGAACATCACAAAATTTGAGAGGAGCAACATCACACAATACCTCATCTTTGAAGGGCTTGATGTCGTACGATATTCGACACTGTTGGCTTACACAGAGATTGATTCCTTGGCGGAGCCATCCAATGGTGTATCGTTGTGGGTGCGACATTGTTGGCAGGGCCAGCCGCTTGATGACCTCTACTGAGATGAGGTTCTTCTAGCTACCGCTATCAACGATGAAGTGCAGCGGGGTGTCTTTTACCCACATCTGTGAATGGAAGAGGTGCTCTCCTTATTATGGTTCATCTAGTTCACCAGGCTGGAGCTTGGTGGTAGAAATAGTGGCACTGGGTTCTGCGTCAATGATCCATATTCCCCTTTCTGGTTCTGGCTCATAGTCATAATCTACATCTGATTCAGAGGCTTTCACTTCGGCCATCAGTGACTGCTTTGAGTGACAGTCAATAGTGTTATGCCAAGGGCTCTTATGGAAGTTGCACCACATCTCGATATCTTTCTTTGTCTTTTCAATGTCCTTCTTTGCTTGTGGCTTGGACTGGTTGTCCTGAAACTTTCCATATTTTCTCTGTCCTTTGTTTGGTGGGTTGGGGCCACCCTTTCCTGGATTTTGTTGTGAGGGGTTCCTAGGCCCAAATTGTTGCGTCTTTTGTTTGATCTTCTACTCAATTTTGACGACATATCGGTAGGTCGTGCCCAAGGATGAGATGTCCAGAAATTCCATTTAGGTATGGATGTATCTATACAAAGCACCACGATACTTGAGCACCAGTTGTCACTCTAAATATTTGATACCCAACTTGGTGCGCAAGGTATGGAAGATGTTTGTGAAATCTGGCACTGCTTGGTCTCTTTCTTGCTGCAGTGTGGTCCATTTGGTATACAGGTCATCATAACTTCTGACAGGGTAGTATTTCTCCTTAATAGCATCCTAGAAGGATTCCCAAGTGGCCATGACTAAAAATAATGAGGTTTCCTCAGTTTCCTTTTGCTCACAAAAAGTTTCCCACCAATCTTTGACATGGGGAACGGCTTTGAGGAGTGCAAAATTAATGTTTTCTTTATTCAAAAAGTTATGGACAGAAAAATACCCTTTTAGTAGATTCAACCACTTGTCTATAGCATCTGCATCTATCTGACCTTCAAATATAGGAATATCAAAGTTTATTTGTACCTTGAAGGGGGCAGCGCCTCCATTCGAATAAGCTGTGTCGCCTATTGGTAGTCGCCGAAGGATTTGTGCGAAACTATCCATCATCTTGTTCCTCTGTTGCGTGAGGGCTTCCTCAATCAATAGTTTGAAAGGATCTCATGTCCCATCATCTTTCTTTTCTCCTACCATGGGAGGTCACTTGGGCATGCGAGAGCTTCTTTCCTCAAGAGAAACAAGCTTGAGACCCAACTCTTTGTACTCCGACCTCGTTGGGGACATGCATTAAGATGACAAGGAGAAGACTGCTCTGATACCACTGATTCAGATTTTATGAGCAGAACAAAATGAATATAGATTATTAATAGGTGCTTAACACAAAATAATAGAGATACAGTCAAACTGGTTTCTATTCAATAACAAAATAAGTTGAAACTATAAAATGCAGTGGAAACAAGCTTGTTGGAATGGTGGCGGCTTATCTCTCAGAAGAGATGTGACGACAACGTGCATTCGCAAGAAGAAATTTTCAATGAGGCTCTGAAGGAATTTTTACAATAAGCAAGAATTCCAAAAACTCTAGACATCCAAAAACCTAACCCTAGGATATGAAGCGCCAAAAGTCATGTGGGCCCCGTTTGGGTAAGTTAGTACATCAACTTCCCGTGGTCGTAACGTTTGCATACGATCTCCGTTTTAGGTGTTTGATAGCCCATTGGAAAGGTACCATAGAGGAGATTATTTTGGGGGATCAATCATGCCTTTAACTATCATTGAGGAGCTTGATCCCGAAAAACCTTCAATTAGGCCCTCAAAATGGCCCCGGAGGTTAAAATTGCTAAAAATAGTAAATTGCCAAAATTGTTAGAAAACTGTTTTGAGCTAGTTGGAAAAGGTGGGTGGCCATTGATATCCATCTGGATCATTGGTGAGCCAGGACATTTTGAGCGAGTGTGCCTTTGTGTATATGTATTATGAGACCATAGTTAGTAGGTTGTGAATCTAGATGCTAAAATGTCCAGGGAGCCATCATTGTAATATGTAATCACATGCAAATTTTAATGAAAACACATCACTACTGAAGACCAACTATATAAAAGAGTATGGGGAGTAAATTCCACTAGAAAGGGAAAGGGGGGATAAGAGTCTAGGAAGGGATTAATCCCAAAGGAATATTATTATTCCTAAATTCTAAAGTATGGATATAAATTTGTGTTATCCTTAGTTCCTATGGGGAGGGAACAAATTAAATGTAGATAAAAGTGGGTTCCCTAAGGGCCATGTGTCATTAAGGGTGTTAGCATCAAAATTCACTCCTGGATTGCAGTAGGAGCAGAGCTCGACGCCCATCAATTTTATGTCACGATTGGTTTATAAAAGGGTGATCGACTGGAAGTAAACTCAATACAATATCATTTTAACTCATAATTCTAGACTAAGGCTATGCATGGACAAGTGAGGTCTTAATATAACTTCAGTCAGTAGGTTTCAGTAAAGGTGAGTAGAAGGAAGACAACTGTGATGAAGTGCAAAGGTCTGTTGTGAGAATCAAGCTTCCAACAACCCAAAGGGGAAGAATTTAAACACAAGAACATTGAAAGAAATCATGACAGCGTTACAATAAAACCTTTATATAACACTGTCACAATGCTTCATGTGACTCTGTCAATCATAAAATATTTCAACACTAGATGGAAACCAGATGGAATAAGAAGTTGACTGTCATTAGACAAGAAATTTCACATATAGATACATAACCAGGGAAAACCAGTGCTTCATTAAAACTATACAACAGGGATCTTAGCTCTACCAATGATGCCAACAAAAATGGAAAACATGCCTACATATACTCAGACTGGCTCATACTATCTGAAACCAATCATATCATCCATTCAAGGCTTTACATTGAAAAGATTCTTTGTAAATCTACACATGAAGACGTTGGACAGAATGCCCATGCAGTCGTTTGTCAGACGCGATCTATGTCAGAGTGGACTGATAGTCTATCACAATGCTATTCTCTTTTCTGACCATCTACTTAAGGAAGGAGATAATGTCTCACCTACCTTCCTAATTTTCATTAAATTCTACCTCGAGAAAGGATAGGCCCAAGTCAACTATGCTCTTGTGCGACGTGGTGGCTTTCCCTTTGTTGTTGCTTTGTTGGATTGCTACGAGGGGACATAGCCTACGAGCGTGGACAAGGATTGGATGAGGAGGGTGATGGTGCCAACAATGTGAAGGTGAGGCAAGGGGTGATGAGTCAGAAGCTCCAGGTGGTGGATAAATGGGGGGATGTGTCACCAGTTGATGAGGGGGTGAAAAGGAGGTCGCAATGAGATAGGTTGAGTGATCCGGATTATTTTTGGCACGAAATGAGAGCGGAGATATAACATAGAAATATTCATAGATATTGCAAGAGAGACAAAAATATAACAGAGATATAGAGAAAATATAAAAAGAGTCATAGATATACAGTAATACACGATTTCTATTAATGAAATAAATGTAAAGAGACTGTAAAAGTATAGAGTGAAAGACTCGCTAGAATGGTGGTAGCTTATCTCTGAGAAGAGATGTGACAGCTACTCGCATCCGTGAGAAGATAATTAAAATGAGGCTCTAGAGGAATTTTTACAATAAATGGGAATGCCAAAAGTCCTAGACATCCAAAAACCTAACCCTAGGAGATGAAGCGCCAAAAGACGTGTGGGCCCCGTTTGGGTAAGTGAGTACATCAACTTCCCGGGGTCGTAACTTTTGCATATGATCTCCGTTTTAGGCGTGTGATATCTCGTTGGAAAGGTATTGTTGAGGAGATTCATTTTGGGGGCTCAATATTAATTTATCTATCATTGAGAACCTAAATCTCGAAAAACCTTCATTTTGACCCTCAAAATGGCCCCGGAAGTTAAAACCTGCTAAAAATAGTAAATTGCCAAAATGGCCAAAAAACTGTTTTGAGCCATTTGGAAATGGTGGGTGGCCACCAATATCCACCTGGATCAATCCTCCCTCCTTAGAAAGCAATGGTATCCATTGCGTTGAGTTCCCGGGGGAGAGGGAAAAGCATTTGTTGAATCTGCATCTTGGTGAGTTGTTTGTCTTGCTGGAGACGACACGCTGCTTAGTTTGTGGAAATCTTTTACAAACCTATTGCGGTTGAGGATTCTCAACAAGTAAAGATACATGAGAGGATGATGTGTAGAATGAATATTCGGGCTTTGCTGCAACCTTTTCAACCTGCTTCTGTTGGATAGAAGGTGCTTGGTTCGAAGCTGTGGTGGTTGCAGTATCTTTTTGTTCACCCTTTGAACAGATTGTGGAGAAGATAAATTTTGTAGTATGAGATACTACCTTGTGGCACTATTTAGGTGGGGCAGTAGTTGGAACTACCTCTGGTATCCTATAGAGATGACCCCCCAGAGTAATAATGAAATTACGAGGTCGAGACTCATAGATAGCATGGAATTTCCACATATATAGTTGGCCCAAGAGAACATCACAGACATCCAGTGGGGAAACATCACATAATACCTCATCCTTGAAGGGTTGGATGCCATATGAAAATCGACACTGTTGGATGACATGAAGATCTCGTCCTTGGTGAAGCCACCCGATGTTATATGGTTGTGGGTGTGGTGTTGTCAACAATCCCAACTGTTTGACGACCTTTGCTGAGATGAGGTTTTTCTGGCTTCCGCTATCAAAAATAAAATGTAGCGGGGTCCCCTTCACCCACATCTGTGAATGAAAAAGGAGCTCCTCCTCTTCAGGATCTGTTGGTTCTTCTGGTTGAATTGTTGCGGTCGTGACAATAGCAGTGGGGTCTACGTTGATGATCTGTCTTTTCCCATTATTTTCAGAATCAGATTCTGAATCAGGGTTCGGCTCCTTGTCTTTGATCTCAGCCACCAATGACTATTTTGAGCGACATTCATCGGTGTTGTGCCAGGGGATTTTGTGGAAATCACACCATTTTCCAGTGTCCTTCTTTGTCTTCCTGTGACCCTTCTTTTCCTGTGGCTTGGACTGGTTTTCGGGAGACTGTTTGTTAGGGCTATCTTTTCCTTACTTTGGTTGTTGTGGATTTACAGACCCGAACTCCCGTTTGTTCTGGTGCTTAAATTTCTGCTCGATTTTAACAGCATATCTATAGGTAGCACCGAGTGATGAGATGTCCAGAAAATCCATTTCAGTTTGGATGTATCTGTGTAGAGCCCCACGGTATTTCATAACCAAATGTCATTCAGAGTCTTTGATACCCAGCTTGGTGCACAAGGTTTGGAAGCTATTGGTGAACTCTGGAACTGATTGGCCCTTATCTTGCCACAGTGTGGTCCATCTCATGTACTGGTCCTCATAGTTACCAACAGGGTAGTACTGTTCCTTTACTGCATCCACAAAACAATCCCAAGTGGGATTGACCCCATATATTCCAGAATCCTCTGTGGAACTCTGCTCCCAGTAAGTTTCCCACCAATGTTTGACATGGGGGAGAGCCTTAAGGAGTGCGAAGGTGATATTTTCCTTGTCTAAAAAATTATGAATAGAGAAATAACCTTCTAGC
>ML777761.1:2251188-2275435 GCA_009831015.1 Picea engelmannii | reverse complement strand
TTTTAGGTGTGTGATAGCTCATTGGAAAGGTATTGTCGAGGAGATTCATTTTGGGGGCTCAATTATTCCTTCATCTATCATTGAGAACCTTGATCTTGAAAAACCTTCATTTGGACCCTCAAAATGGCCCCGGAAGTTAAAACCTGCTAAAAATAGTAAATTGCCAAAATGGCCAAAAAACTATTTTGATCCATTTGGAAATGGTGGGTGGCCACCAATATCCACCTGGATCATTGAGGAGTGGATACATGACACAGGTGGGAGTGATGTGGAGCTCAGGGGTACAAGTGTCAGGAGAAAAGAGGAATAGAGGGAAAGGGGACATGACACCTAGGGGAGTGGAGGACAAGTGTGCGAAGGTGAATGGATAGAAGGGAGAGGGAGATGTGACAAGGCAAGGAGAGAGACATAGTGGAATACACATGTTGGTAAGAGGTTTTAAGGGGACCCACACGAAGCCTCCCATTCTGGACCCCCCCCCCTTATTAAAAGAAGAATGACAAGGGGGGTCTGAAATCGAAACTTAGCTACAGATCTAGGCATTCCAATCCGAGCTGTTGAAACCTGCACACCCAATTCTGGACCCCNAAGAATGACAAGGGGGGTCTGGAATTGAAACTTGACCGTTGATCTGGGCATGCAACTCCTGACCGCTCAAATCAGCTCGTTGTTTAGCAGAATGTGCAATTTGCACTCAAACATAGGATAAGTGAGTTTTGACCCACTTATTTCCCTCTTTTCACCAAAGGAGTGTTTCTTTCTGGGGAAAAACTCCCCCATACACATCTAGGTGATAACATAAGGCTTCATGGGGGATGGAACTCTCCCTACGAGCTGCCAAGAACTCTACTACAACTTTAGTGCCTTGCTGTTGGGATATGGAGTCATTTATTAAGCCGAAAACAAAAGTAAAATAGTATTTACAAAATACCAAAGAGCCACTCATGGCTCAAACAAAATACTTCTTCAGGAAATTCCCATTCACAAGGCCATCAACAACTTCTTTGCCCTCCAAATCCTGCAACTTGTAGGTGTTATTTAAAAATACTTCAGAGATTTTGAAGGGCCTAATCTAGAGGGATTCAAACTTGTTTTGTTTTCCTTTATACTATCTTGGTGTATCCCACTTAATAACCAACTCTCCTAGCTTGAATTCCTCTTTTCTGACCTTTCTGTCAAAAGCCTACTTGATCTTCTACTGATGATTGTGAGCTTTGTCCATTACCTTCTCTCTATTCTATTGCACTTCCACCAATTGATGAATTCTTCTAACCATATGGTCTGGCTCTCCTTCATAATCTTGAAATAATTTATCTACAGGTAGAGCCAGCTGAGTGGGAAAAAAAACTTATGTCCCATAAACAATTTGAAAAGGGGAGGTGCCCATGGATATCTTTGTTGTCACTCGATCAACCCATAGAGCGAATTTGAGTTTTGAGTCCCAGGCCTTCTTATTATCTTCCAAAAATATTTTAATGAGCTTGATAAGGCTTTTATTGGAAGACTCTGCCAGTCCATTTCCTTGTGGATAATAGGGAGTGGAATGAACCAGTGAAATCTCGAATAGCTCACAGAACCTCACCAGAGGCTCAGATCTGAAAGATGCAGCATTATCAGTGACAATTTTGTTGGGGCATCCAAACCTTGCTATGATATCCTCCAGGAAGTTGATGATAACTTTGTGGGAATCATTCCTGGTGGGGATAGCTTCTATCCACTTGGTAAAATGGTTCGTTGCAATCAAGATCCATCTATGTTGGCTGCTTGAGGGAGGATGAATTTCTCCAATGAAGTCCAACCCCTATTGTTGAAAGGGTGTTGAAGCTACTATAGGCTTTAGTGGCACAGATTTGAGTTGTTGTTTTCCTGAGAACCTTTGGCATTTGACGCAAGCTCTGACCTCTCTGCAGACATCAGTGAATAAGGTGGGCCAGTAGTACCTAGCCCTGAGAATTTTGTGGGTTGTGGTCTTCTAGAAATGGTGTCCCCCACATAGGTTTCTATGGAAATCAAACGTCACTTTCTGGGCCTCCTGTGGGTTTAGACACCTCAGAAACACCCCTAGAGGGTCTCTCCAATACAAGACTTGGTCAATAAGGAAATATTTGAATGCTTTGAGCTTTAAATCTCTTGCCTTAATCTTCCCCATTTTATCAGGGGGCTTTAATTCTAGCAAAAAATATATAATATTTCTATACCAAGTGCACTCTGCTAGTGGAGGATTGTCTTGAGGGTTTCCATTCGACAATTCAACCTATTGATTTTCTGGGCAACCATATTTGACCTCTGCATCTCTCAATGCCCTGCTGAAAAATGAAATGGGATGTTCCAGCCCTTCATCATTCTTCTGTAATAAAAAAGTTGCTACTGTATCAAATGAAGGAAAGAAGAAAATCAGAGAGTCCTTGGAGTAATCAAGACTGATCAACACTGGTGCCTCAGTCAATGCTTGTTTGATTTGGTTAAAAGATCCTCTAGGATCAATAATCCATTTTATTTCATTTCCCTTTCTGAGCATGGCTGTGATGTGTTTTATTAAATCAGCAAAATTTGGGACAAACCTCCTCAGGAAGTTAATTTTGCCCAGAAAAGACTGGACTTCTTTCTTGGATATCAGGAGTGATAAGGTTTGGATTGCCTCAACTCTGCTAGGATCAATCCTGACTCCCTCAACTGATACTATATGGCCTAACAACTTCCCTTATTTCATATAAAACAAAGATTTATTAGGGTTTAAGGAAAGTCCAAACCTTCTACATTTCAAAAAAACCTCCCTCAAATGACAACAATGCTCTTTGTCAAATCTAGAGAAGACAATGATGTCATCTAGATAAATCACCACAAATTGATATTTCTCCCTAATGAAGGCTATGTCCATGGCTCGCTGAAATGTTTCTCCTGCATTCATCAATCCAAAAGGCATTTTGGCATACATGAATGTTCCCCAAGGAGTGGTGAAGGTTGTTTTTTCTCTATCCTCGGGCAAGACTGATATCTTATTGTAGCTAGAAAATCCATCAATCATGGATATCTTGGATGCACCAGTTACCCTCTGCAATATGTGTTCCATATTAGGTAGGGGGTAATTGTCCTTTCTTGAGCTCCTATTCAAGTTCCTAAAATCAACACAAAGTCTAATTTCTCCACTCTTCTTTCTTACTGGCACCAGATTAGCCACCCACTCAGAATATCTCAAAGGGACTATGATTTGAGCATCCAACAACTTCTTTACTTATTTCTCCATGACATGAAAAAAATTTGGATTAATTTGTCTTATCTTATGCCTGAATGTCTTAGCCTCTTCTTTCAATGGGATCTTATGCTCAATGACAGTTGTACCATATGTCTTGAGGTCTTCATAAGTCCAGGCAAACACATCAACAAATTATTTTAATAACTCAGCATACTCGGCTCTCTTCTCCCTTGACAGGTTGCTTGAAAAATTGATGAACTTAGGATCCTCCTCTGTGCCAATATTTCATTCATTTACATCAAAATCCTCATTTGAAACCTTACCCTTCACTGCCACATCATTTCCATCGAACAATATTTCTAAAGGAATTTGGAACTAGTCCCTTTGGAATGTGATTGCTAGGCAACTGAACAATATGGTGATTAGCAATTTTATTTAAAAATACCTCAGGGTGAAGATCAACTTCGGGATCAAGATCCTAATCAATGTGAAATGCAGAGAACTCATCAACAAACTCGAGGAATCTTTTGATTTCAAGGTCGTCCTCAAAAACCTTCCAATGTTTGACATTGTCAGGTATAGAGGGCCTGTATTTTACTTATGTATCATATCTGAGTTTGGGTGGCAGAGAAACTCTGAAATTCCTTGCTGAAACAGCCAAAGAATCAGCCTCAGTGTTTTCTCCCCTTGGAATAAATGATATGTTGAAATCTAGGAAAAAACTATCAATGAGGTCCCATACTTCATTCCTAAAGCTCCTGAGCCAAGGGTGTTTGGCCTGATAGCTATTTCTGACATGTTGGATGATCAACTCAGCATCACCAAACACTGATATTTTTTTAATTCCTATGTCCATTGTAGCCCTCAAACCTAACACAAGAGCTTCATACTCTGCCACATTGTTGGTAGCTTCAAATTCTAATTTATATGACATGGAAATGGTTTCCCGAATAGGGAAAACAAAAACTATTCTGGCTCCATAACCATCTTTAGCAAAAGCCCCATCAAAGAACATTTTCAACACAGAAGTAGTTGAAGGAGAATCCTCCTGGGAGCCAATTGGTTGCTTTCTGAGTTGAAGAGGAACCTCAGGGGTGTTGGTCAGCTGCAACAAGCTGGATCCCAAAACAGTGTCAAGGGCAAAGATGGGACGATTTGTGGGGTCTGATTCATCACTAATGATGTAGTCCAGCTGAGCCTATATGTACAATATTCCATGTTCCCCTCCAAATAATAGAATGGTGGCATATGTGAGGTCCATCTGTAATGTTCCTCCAAAATTTCTTATCCATGACCTTGACAATAGCATGCCAAACTTGGGAGGAACATCAAATACCACAATGTCCATGACCACACTCTTCATGGGTAGCTGAAACAAGGTTACCACCAAATCTTTGATGACTCCAAATCATTTCACTCTCTTAGAATCAAAAGAGTACAAATCATGATAGGTCTTTGTAACTTCCAGCACGAGCTCTTCCATGATAGTTTTGGGCATGAGGTTATGAGATGCCCCAAAATCCACCAGACAATTATGTAACACCTTATCTTGTATGTTCAGGGATGTGTAGAAGGGAGGGGATGAATCATCTTTGTCTTCTACCATGGGACCTAGGATGACTGTTGGATTTTCATATTATAGATTTATTGAGTCTGTGGAATGGTAAGATGGCTCAGGCTGCAAAAGTCTAAAAATGGATCTTTTGAAATCTTCATGTTTGACTGACTCTGAAATGGGCACGAGGATTCTGATTTTTTGAATTTCATGTTCAAAGATAAAGGAGGGAGGAGGCTTTTGAATTTCCCTTACCTCTGAGATAGGATCTTTGGTGATGCAGGCGCACCTTCCCGAGGCACGTCTTCTCCCACATGACCTTCTTTTCCTTCTGGCCCGAAGAGCTGGAATGCTCTTCAAATCCCTTATCAGGATCTCTTAATACCCACAACAACTCTCCGCGAGATCCTCCCCTTCCGCACTCAGAGAATCGGAACTTCACGGCTTCGCAAGTTCAAAATTGAATTCTGGGTTCTCGAATCCCCGAGACCTGAGATATCAGTCAACGCTGATTTTCTCTCTCCGTTATCGGGACTTCGCCTTATCACGACTTCACTGCTCTCGACACCAAGAACCTGGTTCTCCAACTTCTGAGGTCCGAGGCACCGAACTCCCGATCTCGCTTCCTCACAACCTCGCCAATCGCGAGTTTAAATAATTGGTCCTTCAACTTCCGAGACACGAGACGTCGAGATCCACTATCTCACTTCTAAAGCTCCGATGACCCGCGCCACCTGTCCTCCACTATTTCTTGTGGCCCCACTGTTGACGTAGTCACCAAGATATCACGTCTCGCCACCTTGCGACTTTTGTTGCGCAAATCTGGAGTTTTAACTGACAAACTCCCGATAGGCGAGTTCGTGATCTAATCCGACGATTCTCCTGCTACCAGATCTAATGGTTATCCTTTTTCCTTGCTCCTCACGTCCTCATAACTTTGAGCGCCAAATATTGGGCTCTCACCCAATGAACTTTCGAGTTCGCGAGAGCTTCTGATCTCTGACACCTGTCTTCCACTGGCTCTTGCGGTCCCACACGCAGATCAACGGTTGTCGTGATCTCGCTTCTCACGACCTCACAACTTTTGGGGAAACTCCTTGCTGCTCTAACTTCCAAACTTCCGAGTTCCCAATACCCGATATCTTGGATAGATCTAACGACTCTCGTGATTTTGATCAATGGCTCTGTCTCCTCCTGAGCTTCAAACTCTTCAGAATCTCCTCGCTGTAACCTCCTTACACCTTTGCAAGATCTGATGGTCCTCGGAACTTCGCAAAATCTCTCCAGATGATTTCATCTGTCTGTTCTTTCTTGTGTGACCCACGAGATGGAAAAGAGTATCTCTCCACGAGATTACTTCGCTGCTTCACCAACCTGCGATGCTTCTCGTTGCGATTCCTGACAGTAACTTCTCTTCACTGAACCTTCAGAAACCTCGAAGGTCTGTTCCTCTTGAGATTTTCTCCAAGATTCTTAAGTCCTTAGAGAAAAATTCTTGCATGCACTCCTTGTGGAAATATTTCAATCACGACTAAGTGTTGAAGCTTTCGATCCTGCGCACTCCTGCAATATAAATCTTCCACCACTTCACTCATTTCATGACTGAGACTCCCCTTAGCCTGCACACTCCTTTCATGGCTCTAGCAAACCACTTTCGCTTCTAAGTGAATTGAGAACAAGAGTTTACTCTCTGAGCCTTCTGTCAACGCACTCCTTGCGGACGACTCAACTGCACTCCTTGCAGGAATCCTCACTCAAAAGAGAAAAAAATTGTATCTCTCCTCACTTCCTCTCAGATTCCGATCTTAACACATGAAATCATCCCCACACATAATAGCAAATGCATAATAGGAAGTAATACACACATACACTGGGAATAACACAACAGCCGTGAATCTGAATCAATTCCTTCTATTAATTCAATATCTGTACATGGGTGTTCTTCTACAACTATCTGCTATTCTCCTATGCTCTTCCTGTTCTGAACTATGCTGACTAGTGTTACAATGATACAAATGAGGGTGTCTATAGTCGGTTTTCCTTCTTCCTTCTAGAACTATCTAATCTAAGAATTCAATTCTATCTACCTGCAACTACTACCATAAATGCCTCTGTTTATCTCAGACGAGAGCGTATGGCTCGAGGTCTGATTACATTTTTACCAAGGTTCCATATTAAATGATCTCATTTATATTCAGTGCATCAACTTCAAGAGAAAATTTTAAAATTCAAAAACTTGCGCTGGACATCTTCCAGCTGGCTTTTGCTTCCACGTTGGTTTTGCTTGTCGTGAGGGATGCTCCTGCATCATACTCCCTCGCTTGAAAATTTGCATGGGCTCCTGTCCATGAGCTCCTGCATGGTATATCCATGCTTCATAATTTCTTGTTCAGTCTCCCAGCTGGCATCTTCAACTGGGTGTCCCTTCCACTTAACCAAATATTCAAAATATTCTTTCCTCCTAGTTTTCTTACCCACTCTTTTATTCAGTATCTGCTCCATCTGTGGCTTTTCTGCAACTGGCATCTGCTTGTGCCACTGGATCTCTGGTTGATCATCACTTTCTTCTCCTGCTTCATCAGCTTTATATGGATATAAATCCAAAACATTGAATGTCGGAGATATTCCAATCCCATCTGGTAACTCAATTTCATAAGCATTCTTTCCCATTTTCTTCAAGACCTTGCATGGCCCAATTTTCTTCATTTTCCGATTGTTGTATGTTCCTCTCGAGAACCTTTCCTTCCTCAAATGTGCCAAGACCAGATCACCAACCTCGAATTGAAGTTGTCTTCGATGTTGATCCTCTCTGCGCTTATATTCCTGGTTTGATTGCAACAATCGCTCCTTCACCTGGCTGTGAATTTCTTTCATCGCTTCAGCGAATTCCCCTGCACTAGCACTGCTATTCGCAGTCTATTTTGAATCCCTTAATTCAGAAACTCCTCTTGGCTGCATTCCATATACAATATGAAATGGAATTTTTCCTATGCTCTTGTTCACTGAATCATTGTAAGCAAACTCTGCTTGCGGTAATATGCTATCCCAACTGCTATGGTGCTCTCTCACTAAGCTTCTCAAAAAGTCTCCCAGACTTCTGTTGACCACTTCTATTTGTCCATCCATCTGAGGATGATAAGAAGAACTAAACATAAACTTATTTCTCATCTTCTTCCACAATGTTCTCCAGAAATTCCCTATGAATTTTGTATCTCTGTCTGAAACTATGCTTTTCAGCAATCCATGGAGTCGAACAATCTCCTTGAAAAACAAATTTGCAATGTGAGTCGCATCGCTGGTTTTCTGGCATGGGATAAAATTTGCCATCTTAGAAAATCTATCCACCACCACAAATATGGAATCAACACCTCTTTGTGTCCTCGGCAATCCCAATACAAAATCCATGCTAATTTCATCCCACGGCCTGTCTGGTATGGGCAATGGTTGATAAAATCCTGCATTCTTCTTTCTTCCTTTTGAATGCTGGAAAATCCTGCATCTATCCACAAACTTCTTGACTTCTGACTGCATCCCTGGCCAAAAGTATGACTCACTCAGCTTTGCAAATGTCTTATCATGGCCAAAGTGCCCTGCTAAGCCTCTGTTGTGCTTTTCTTTCAACAAGTTTTCCCTCATGGAGAAATTTGGAATACATAATTGATTTCCTCTGAACAACAATCCATCTTGGATCATGT
The DNA here is from genome assembly GCA_009831015.1 of Picea engelmannii. Classification (NCBI taxonomy): domain Eukaryota; kingdom Viridiplantae; phylum Streptophyta; class Pinopsida; order Pinales; family Pinaceae; genus Picea; species Picea engelmannii. Next base: position 2,266,992 of record ML777761.1, on the reverse strand, counting down.
AATCTATCCATTGACTTCTGTCTCTGAGAACTAGATTCTCAGTTGCTCCATACGCCTCTGTAAAATCTGCATCACTTGCGTACATCTCCCTGAGATCATCAAAGCCTAACGTTCGGACTTTGAATTCCTGCATCAGCAAACACTTCCTGCTCAAAGCATCAACAACTTTGTTAGCAGTACCGGAAATATGTTTTATCAAAAAAGTGAAATTTTGCATGTATTCTACCCACTTAACATGCCTCTGATTCAACTTTTCCTGTTGAGTCACAAATTGTAATGCATGGTTATCACTATATAAAACAAATTCCCTTGGAATCAAATAGTGCCTCCATTTCTTCAATGCATGTATGATGGCATAGAATTCTTTATCATATGTGGAGTACTTTTCATTTGCCTCATTCAGCTTCTCGCTGAACTATGCAATTGGTCTATCTTCCTGACTCAAGACCGCTCCAATTGCAAACCCACTTGCATCACATTTCACCTGAAATGTCTTTTGAAAATCTGGTAACACCAGAATTGGTTGCTCTGTAATATTTTGTTTCAATAAATTGAAACTCTTCTCAGCCTCTTCAGTCCAGTGAAAACATTTATGTCTTTTCTTGACTGTGTCCATCATTGCTGCACTAATTCCACTGAAATTTCTAATGAACTTTCGGTAGAAACTAGCCAGTCCATGAAAACTCCTTACCTCAAATACGTTCCTCAGTGATGGCCAATTCTTGATTACCTCCACCTTATCTGGATCCATCCTTAATTCATTTTCAGAAATAACAAACCCCAAATAAATGAGTTCTGTCTTCATGAATGAGGACTTCTTCATGTTTATCAGCAGCTTCTCCTGCTGTAGTCTCTTCATCACAATAGCCAAATGTTTCAAATGTTCAGTCTTTGTTTTGCTGAAAACTAATATGTCATCCAAGTACACGATGACAAATTTCCCAATGAAATCCTTCAGGAATTCATTCATCAACCTCATAAAGGTACTTGGTGAATTCGTCAAACCAAACGGCATGACAAGCCATTCATACAAATATTCATTTGTCTTGAATGTTGTTTTCCATTCGTCACCTTCTCTCATACGAATCTGATGATATCCACTCTTCAAATCTATCTTTGAAAAAAATTTTGCCCCACTTAAGAAATCCATCAGATCATCCATTCTTGGCAATGGGAATCTATACCTGATAGTTATCTTGTTTATTGCCCTTGAATCAATGCACATCCTCCAGCCTCCGTCTTTCTTCGGACTGAGTATTGTTGGAACAACACACAAACTCAAGCTTTCCCTGACCAAGCCTTTGTCCAACAACTCCTGGACCTATCTTTTAACTTCCTCATTCTCCTGCGGTGTCAACCTGTACGCGGCTTTGTTTGGCAAACTAGCTCCTAGTATGAGGTCTATATGGTGACTCACGCTCCTCATCGGTGGCAATGAACGAGGTAATTCATCCACCACAATATCAACAAACTCTTCTAGCAGTTCCTGAATTTCTTCTAGCAAATCATCCACTCTTGTGCTAGTCATAACAATTCTCGGTTTTCTGACCACAAATAATTGTGGATCCTCCTTCTTCTTAACTTTGGTAAGAAGTTCCTTCCCACTCATGAGAAGTACTCTGTTGTTTACTTCTGGCGTCACCTCTTTATCTTCAATTGGACACAACATATGAGTTATCCCATTCTTATTCAGGGTATAGGTTTTCATCCTCCCATCATGAATTACACTTCTATCATATTGCCATGGTCTACCCAGCAATAAATGACAGACATCCATAGGAATAAAGTCACATAAAATTTTATCATTATATCCTCCTATCTTGATGTCAACTAAGCATTGTTTAGTGACATTTACCTGATGTCCCTTCTGTAGCCATGAAACTTTGTATGGGCTTGGATGATCAGTTTTCTCCAGCTCCAGCTTTTCTACCATCTCGGTTGAAACGAGATTATCGGTGCTCCCGCTGTCCATGATGACTTTGCATACTCTATCCTTGGTCTTGCAAGCAGTCCTAAAAAGATTGTTCCTCTGTGTTGAATTCTCCATCTCCTTCTCTGGCATCAAAAGGACTTTTTGCATCACCAAGGACTTTAGCATACTCTGTCTCAACATCTCGCCTCTGTGCCTCGGCGATGTGAGTTTCTCCAATTTCTTTCTTTTTCTTTGGACATTCGAATGACTTGTGTCCATTCTTTCCACACATGAAGCATGTAATTACTCCACCTCTTCCTCTTCCCCTACCTCTGGTATGAGGAAACCTATCATTATCAACATATCCTCCTCTCTTCTCAGTATGTTGTTCTCTTTGCTCAGCATATGTCCTTCTCTGTGAGGTTCCACTTTTTTCTGTCTGAGTCTGAGGTTTCTTCCAGTCATCCTTGGGCTTCTGGTATTTATCTTGGGCGACTGATTTGCCTTTGGGTTGACTCCTGCCTCGGCCCCTCTGGATATTTTCACGGCTCAGTTTCTCCTCATCTTTCAGAGCCAAATTGTATGCATCCTCCACCGTTCTAATGGTCGCCAAATTAAGTTCATCCTGCATTTCATACCTTAGGCCATTCATATACCTAGCCACTTTTTCGTCATTGCTTTCACGATGACCTGCCCTGATATTCAATCTGTAAAATTCCTCTATATACTCCTTCACTGTCATCATCTTCTGTCTCAGGTTCTGGATCCTCCTGAACAGAGAAATTTGATAATCCCTGGGAATAAATTTTGCCTTCATCTTTGCAATCATTCTGTCCCAGCTCTTAATCTTCTGCTTGCCTTGGCAATGCCTGTCAGCTTGTAGTTCATCCCACCACAAGGTTGCATGTCCTTTTAATCTTGTGACAGCATGTCTGACTTTCTTATCATCTTCGATATCTTCATAATCGAAGTAAGTGTCAAGATCTCTAATCCAGTCTAGCATCTCTTCTGCATCCAGACTCCCTTCATAAGATGGAATGTCCATTTTTGTTTTCGAGCTCATCCGAGCGATAGCCTTAATTAGACGCTCGTTTTCTTGATCTTCTGCTAGGATTTATTCTTCTTCATGTCCAGCATCACCTTCATCCTCAGATTCACTAATATCTCCTGCATCAGTGTTTCACCTTTGCCTTATCTCCATGTCCTCCATTCTGGCACGAAGATTTCGCATTCCTCTTTCCACGTCTGGATTCTGTACTTGCCTACCTCTGTCTCTGGACAATTCCCTTCCTCTGGACAATTCCCTTTCCTCCTCTGGATCGGGTGATTGTCTACCTCTTCTCCTTGGTGGCATRGTGTATTCTCCTTTTTCTCTRCTACAGAAAACAAAGAAACTTTTCTATGCTCTGATACCACTTGACACAGGTGCACCTTCCCGGGGCACGTCTACTCCCATAGGACCTTCTTTTCCTTCTGGCCCGAAGAGATAGAATGCTCTTCAAATCCCTTATCGGGATCTCTTAATACCCACAACAACTCTCCGTGTGATCCTCCCCTTATGCACTCAGAGAATCGGAACTTCGCGAGTTCAAAATTGAATTTTGGGTTCTCGAATCCCCGAGACCCGAGATATCAGTCAACACTGATTTTCTCTCTCTGTTATCGAGACTTCGCCTTATCACGACTTCGCTGCTCTCGAAACCAAGAACCTAGTTCTCCAACTTCCAAGGTCCGAGGCACTGAACTCTCGATCTCGCTTCCTCGTGACCTCGCCAATCGCGAGTTTAAATAATTGTTCCTTCAACTTCTGAGACACGAGACGCCGAGATCCACTATCTCACTTCTAAAGCTCCGACGACCCACGCCACCTGTCCTCCACTATTTCTTGTGGCCCCACTGTTGATGTAGTCACCAGGATATCGCATCTCACCACCTCGCGACTTTCATTGCGCAAATCTGGAGTTTCAACTCACGAACACCCGATAGGCGAGTTCGCGATCTAATCCGACGGTTCTCCTACTACCAGATCTAATGGTTATCCTTTTTCCTCGCTCCTCGCATCCTCGTAACTTTGAGTGCCAAATATTGGGCTCTCACCCAATGAACTTCTGAGTTCACGAGATCTTCTAATCTCTGACACCTGTCTTCCACCTGCTCTTGCGGTCCCACATGCAGATCAACGGTTGTCGTGATCTTGCTTCTCACGACCTCGCAACTTTTGGGGAAACTCCTTGTTGCTCTAACTTCTGAACTTTCGAGTTCCCAATACCCGATATCTCGGATAGATCTAACGGCTCTCATTATTTTTATCGACGGCTCTATCTCGTCCTGAGCTTCAAACTCTTCAGAATCTCCTCGTCGTAACCTCCTTGCACTTTTGTAAGATCTGATGGTCCTTGGAACTTCGCGAAATCTCTCCAGATGATTTTGTCCATCCGTTCTTTCTTGTGTGACCCACGAGATGGAAAAGAGTATCTCTCCACGAGATTAATTCGCCGCTTCACCAACCTGCGACGCTTCTCGTTGCGATTCCTGACAGGAACTTCTCTTCACTGAACCTTCAGAAACCTCGAAGGTCTGTTCCTCCTCAGATTTTCTCCAAGATTCTTAAGTCCTTAGAGAAAACTTCTTGCACGCACTCCTTGTGGAAATATTTCAATCACGACTAAGTGTTGAAGCTTTCGATCCTGCGCACTCCTCCAGCAGAAATCCTCCACCACTTCTCTCAGTTCATGACTGAGACTCCCCTTAGCCTGCACACTCCTTGCACGGCTCTAGCAAACCGCTTTCGCTTCTGAGTGAATTGAGAACAAGAGTTTACTCTCTGAGCCTTCTGTCAACGCACTCCTTGCGGATGACTCAACTGCACTCCTTGCAGGAATCCTCACTCAAAAGAGAAAACAATTGTATTTCTCCTCACTTCCTCTCAGATTCATATCTTAACACATGAAATCATGCCCACACATAATAGCAAATGCATAACAGGAAGTAATACACACATACACAGGGAATAACACAACAGCCATGAATTTGAATCAATTCCTTCTATTAATTCAAGATCTGTACATGGGTGTTCTTCTAAAACTATCTATTATTCTCCTATGCTCTTCCTATTCTGAACTATGCTGGCTAAGGTTACAATGATACAAATGAGGGTGTCTATAGTCGGTTTTCCCTCTTCCTTCTAGAACTATCTAATCTAAGAATTCAATTCTATCTACCTGCAACTACTACCATAAATGCCTCTGTTTATCTCAGACGAGAGCGTATGGCTCGAGGTCTGATTACATTTTTACCAAGGTGCCATATTAAATAATCTCATTTATATTCAGCGCATCAACTTCAAGAGAAAATTTAAAAATTCAAAAACTTGCGTTGGACGTCTTCCAGCTGGCTTCTGCTTCCACGTTGGTTTTGCTTGTTGTGAGGGATGCTCCTGCATCATTTGGCGGTTGGTGGGAGATGTTAAGTTTTCTTTTCTTTGGTGATATTTTCTACTTGTTTAGTAGGCTTCTCTTCCATGAGGGGTTGATCAGACATCTCTTCTTTCTTCTTTGACATGAGGTTATATTTATTGGGACTACTATTATTGGCTTTCTCCCCTTTTATCAACTCATTTATTTGACTGTTCATGAGAGACTCTTCGTATGTTTCTTGAGTCAAATGGGGAAAAGGGGAGGTATCTCCAAAATAATGAATTTCGGGGTCAAGCTCTTCTTCTCCCCTCTCCTCATCATCAAAAAGGTTATTTTGAAGAGGGGCTTGAATTCTCTAATCATCTCTGTCTCTGTTCCTCTTCTCCCCTGGCATAATTTAGGGAACATTGTTGTTTGGTCTCCTAAAGTTGCCCCTGTTATCATTGTTTTGGGGATTTATGTATGTATGCTTCCCTTCAAATTTCATCTTCTCCATTTCTGCAGTTAAGTATTTCACCATCTTGGTCAATTCATCCACTTGAGGATGATCTATAGAAGAACTAGAGGTTGAGGCCTCAGACTTTCCTTTCCCTCTATCTCTATCAAACTTTCTCCTCAGTCTATTAACTGCCAACACATTGGATTCTACTTCTAGGGCTGCATCTTGCATGTTAGCCAAGGAAATAGCTTTTCTTTCTCTGAGCAAGAGGCAAAAATTAGGGTCAAAATCACTAGCATAAGTGATTTTGGCAAAGGCTTTTGAGGGCTTTATTTCATCATGGATCTTATTATACATCTTATTGAATCTTTTGGAGAAGTCAGAGACAGACTCTCTTTCCTTTATTTTCAAGGATCCAAACTCTATCATGCAGTACATTAGATCTTTTTTATCTCCAACAGGGAGAGCATTCAAGGGCTGGGGTAGAACTAGAGGGGCATACCTCACAACCACTATGGAATCCATCTTATTTATAGGGGGGTTTGCACCTGCCATAGGGATATTAGGTGGAGGATAACTAGGAGGATAAGGTGTTCGGACATGGGAAATTGGAATAGAGCTTGCAGGGGGGAAAGGAAGCAACAGGGGATTCATAGAAAAGGCTATAGGGCTCGAGTCAGCAGAGGCTTCTCTCTCTATAGTAGTAGCAATAGTAATAGGAGGAGGGGTGGTAAAGCTCAGAGTAGGAAACTTTTATGTGGTCTTGGGTCTAGACCAAGGAACAACTTTAGGGGAGAAAGGAGTGACAAGGCTTTCTCCCTCCAACACTAGACTAGGAGGGGAAAACTCAACAGGAACACTCCCAAATTTTAAACTTATTGAAACTCCAGTAGTAGGTATGACAAGGGTGTGAGGGGAAGAAAAAGGAGTTTCTATAGAAGAAGATGGGAGATTATCAGAAGTACCTGGTTTGGAAATATAAGCTCCTTGTCGAGAGGCCTTTTCCTTTTTGATAATCTTCTCTAGGTCAGCTTCATGTGTAGCTAAAGGAAGCTATGGATGAGATCGTGTGTGTCTACCTCACGAAGCCACAACTAAAACAGAAGATCAGCCACAGTGGAGTCATCACAATGGAGTCGCCAGGTGCACAACAACAATATTCGATGGCTCTGATACCTGATGCACCTTTGGAATCAGAGGCTCAATGTCATTCAATCCCAGGGAAAATCTTCAACTTCGTCCCCGACAACGATGCCAAAAATGTTAGCGTCAGAAGTTACTCCTAGATTGTAGTAGGAGCAGAGCCCGATGCCCATCATTTTTATGTCACGATTAGTTTATAAAAGGGTGATCAACTAGAAGTAAACTCAATACAATGTCGTCTTAACTCATAATTCTAGACTAAGGCTATGAATGGACAAGTGAGGTCTTAATCTAACAACAGTCAGTAGGTTGCAGTAAAGGTGAGAAGAAGGAAGACAACTATGATGAAGTGCAAAGGTCTGTTGTGAGGATCAATATTCCAATAGCCCAAAGGAGAAGAATTTAAACACAAGAACATTGAAAGAAATCATGACAGTGTTACAATAAAACCTTTATATAACACTGTCACAATGCTTCATGTGACTTAGTCACTCATAAAATCTTTCAACATTAGATGGAAAGAAAATGGAATAAGAAGTTGAGTGTCATTAGACAAGAAATTTCACATATAGATACATAACCAAGGAAAACGAGTGCTTCATTAAAACTATACAATAGGGAGCTTAGCTCTACCAATGATGCCAACAAAAATGGAAAAAATGCCTACATATACTCAGACTGGCTCGGACTATCTAAAACCAATCATATCATAAATTCAAGGCTTTACATTGACAAGCTTCTTTGTCAGGCTGCACATGAAGACGATGGACAAACTGCCCATGCAGTTGTCTGTCAGACGTGATCTATGTTAGAGTGGACTGACAGTCTATCACAATGCTCTACTATTTTCTGACCATCTATTTAAGGAAGGAGACGATGTCTCACCTACCTTCCTAATTTGCATTAACCTGTACCTCGAAAATGTATAGGCCTAAGTCAACTCTACTCCTACGTGACATGGAAACTTTCCCTTGGCTGCTTCTTTGTTACACTACTACAAGGGGACACAACCTACGAGTGTGGATGAGGATCGGATGGGGAGGGTGATGGCGCCAACAATGTGAAGGTGAGGCGAGGCGTGATGAGGCGGAAGTGCCAGGTGGTGGAGAAATGGGGGGTTGTGTCACCAGTCGATGAGGGGGTGAAAAGGAGGCCTCAATGAGACAGGTTGGGGAGTGGAGACATGACACAGGTGGGAGTGACATGGAGCTTAGGGGTATAGGTGTCAGGATAAAAGAGGAATAGAGGGAAAGGGGACATGACACCTAACAAAGCGGAGGACGGGTGTGCAAAGGTGACTGGCTAGAACGGAACGGGAGATGTGACAAGGCGAAGAGAGAGACGGAGTGGAAGACACATGTTAGTGAGAGGTTTTAAGGGAACCCCCACATGAAGCCACCCATTCTAGACCCCCCCACTTTTTAAAAGAAGAATGGAAAGGGGGGTCCGAAATCGAAACTCAACCACAAATCTAGGTGCTCCAATTCGAGCCGTTGAAAACTGCGCGCCCAATTCCAGACCCCCCCCACTTCTTTAAAATAAGAACGACAAGGGGGGTCTGGAATAGAAAATCGACCACTGGGTGCACAACTCCTGACCACTCGAATCAGCCTGTTGTTTAGCGGAATGTGCAATTTGTGCCCAAACTTAGGATAAGTGAGTTTTGACCCACTTCTTTCCCTATTTTCGCCAAAGGGGTGTCGCTTCTTGGGGAAAATCTCCCCCATACACATTTAGGTGATAAAAAAGGGCAAATACATATATATTGGGTAATTTAGTACATTTTCCCAACAATCTTACCATATTCAGGACTGATCGATGCTACCAATCATATTGGTACATGTACTCGGTAAGTTTGGAGAAGAAGAAGTTGGAGGGAGGTCCTAGGTCGAGGAGGTGAGCTGTTAGGCCCATGATCGAAGAAGCGGGTTGTCAAGCCTATGAGAATTCTCCCAAGTGAGAGAATTGCTTGGAATTATTTCCCAGGTTCCAAGCTGTAGCTACAGTGATCTGAGACTCCCTGTCTGACATGTTGTTGAAGCCCCATAAGGGACGTGGTGTAGCTAAGGGACTGTTGATGATAGAAGGGGCACACTTCCTTGGGTGGGACAGGCATGTGGGGGATGAGTGTTACACATTATTTTTTCACCCCTATGATCGTTAATGATGTAAACCTATCCTTTGTCTTTAGAAGGATCAATGGCCTTAATCCCTGAAGAAGAATGAAGATACTTTTTCAGAGAGATGAAATTATACTTTTCCTTTGCCAAAAACCTTATAAAAAGGGATCATCGCACCTTGCTTAGTGTTAAGGGTGTGAATATGTAGGATCATCAAAGGCTACACCACAGTGGCCCATGATGTCGTCACATTTTTCTCAATGTTAAGGGTGCGATGATTTTTGTATGAAGGAAAAAGAGGAATTTCTCAAAAGTTATAAAATAGAAGCTTCGAGGGTGAGGTGGCCTCAGATCGGTTTGGATATGAGTCGCATCCCTGATCTTGTGGGATCATCCTAAACTCCTCACCCTATCCTTTTCAGCTTATAAAAGGAGAAGATTTCTCATGGGGAAGGTTAGCTTGGATTGAGTTGGCTATCTTTTGGTGTGATCTTGAGTAATTTTTGGGGCTTTGAGATTTTCTTTGTCAAAATAGATTGTTGGTCTCAGAATCCATGGAATAAGAAGTGTGTGGAAAGCAAGGAACTATTGGAAGGGACCTTAAAACATCAAGGAATTGGTTGTATTCTCATTTTCATATATTTAATATAGTGATATATTTCTTTCCCATAAAATTGTTCTTATTTTATTGTATGAATCCTTGATCACATACATAGGTTTTATTGAGTATACGTTGTTAGTTTCACTTCGTTGGCTTGTGTCGTTTTACAGGTTCATCATCTCATAAGCCTTGAAATGGAGCGAGAACGACACTATCAAGGACAAAGGACATTTAAAAGGTATGTCATTTATCTCTTGTTAGTTAGTATGCTTGATAATAAAAACTTAAGGAAAGTTTTATATTCTATCTTGCTTTGTTCTAGTTTCAGGGTGAAACTAGGGAGATCAGTTTGTGTCTGCACTTACATATTTGTTCGATAACAAAATTGGCGACCATACTGGGGAACAAATTTTTTTCCTGGTTTGTCTTTCTTTCTTTCTTTCATTTTCTGGGTTCTATTTTCTGAGTCACTGGGAGATCCAGATGAACTCTTTGACTGTTTAAATTCACTGGAAAACCTTCTTGCTTTTTTATTTTTTCCATTTTTCCTTTGATCGTCGCACCTTGCTTTGATGGATAGTGCGATGATATAGGATTGACACACCCTACCTTTAGACACAGTGTGACATCATCTCACTATACTTTTCTCTGGCCCACAATGATCTAGGTGTTAGAATATAGAATATTGTGTGCTCATTTTACCATTGATGATACCCTCGTCACCCAACCATACACCAAATCCACCCTCTGAGCACCTTAACCTTGATTGAGAGTTACTCCAGAAGAAAACCCATGCTAGATAGCTAAACAAGGTGTAGCACATCTTCCTCCAAGGATAGTGCACCAACAATAGCTGATCAGATAGTCCAAACCCTAGCCAAGAGATAGTCCAAGCCAATACTGAAACTGGTTGTTGTAGCAGTTGCACCTACAACTCTCTTCCACACGTGCACACCAAACTGGGAACTGCAGTGCGCACCAGTTACTCTCTGCAATTCTGAGATGCTATCAAATGAGAACCGGCACCCTGTATTTATATGTGTTCTGCCAGATTTGTTGGGGCCAACTTCTCCTTCTGGATATGTGTTTGTTCAGTATATTATTATTATTATTGGCCAACTTCTTCTCTTGGAGGCTAATAACCTAATATAAATTGTCTTCTTCAGCTGACAAGACTTCTAGGGTTATTAGCCAACTCATTAGGGTTTTCTCTTGCTTTCCGGAGTCTCCTATTCTCGTCAGGCTCACATGTGGAGGTAAATACCTCCTGCAGCTACCATTACATTAACACTCCCTCCTAGCTAGGGAGGTATTACAGGTAATGGACTTGAGCACAAACCATACCATTTACTCAGTAGCATCAATATAGTCATCTAGACTATTTCATGACTAGATCATGAGCATCACCATCACCATCAGCTGCATCATCTCTCAAAACCATACTTCATCTGAGTAATTAGACATGATGTTGGATAAGTCACTCACACCATAGAGTGATACAAGAGCCACTCTTATAATCTAGAGGAGTAAATGATCTGAACCAATTTTCGTCTGGAAAATCTCTGTTCATCATTCGTCTAGATGATGATTATTTCCAATAAACTGTTGATAGTCTTCAAGGCAATTAGAACAAAAATAGAACACAATTGTGTCTATCCATAGTAGTACATAACTACAATCTAGTGGTTAAATACCACACCAAGTACTTGATCAGCAACGTATAGTCACGAACAGTGGAACATATCCACCACAATAGTCTTCATCTACTGTCATACAGTCTTCATAACAAACATTTGATAGCAATCTGCATAGAAACAATGTTATGATATAAAATGAATCATCTGGGCCAATATTTCACTCACATGTGTGAGCTCTGAAATAATATCTGCCTCAAGAATAGTGGAACATATCCACCACAGTAGTCTATATCTACTGTCTTCATAACAAACATCTGATAGCAACCTGCACAGAAACAATGTTATGATATAAATTGAATTATCTGGGGCAATATTTCACTCACGTCTGTGAGATATGAAAGAATATTTGCCTCAAAATAGTGGAACATATCCACCACAATAGTATATCTCTATTGTCTAGAGACAAGTAGTCTCCATAACAATCATCTGATGCCATCCTACATAGAAAATATTTTTAAAAATAAACTGAATCATCTGGGCCAATCTTTCACTTCACGTTTGTGAGATTTGAAAGAATATCTTCCCTCATCAACAATGGGCTATCTGCCCTATTATTCTCAAACAAGGAAGAAGGATTATTTCTGATTTCTGAGCATGGACCATTCCTCACCCTAGGCCATTCTTCCTACACTAATCAAAGTGCACCTTGGACATAATGTATAAAGCCTAAGGAATGTCTGAGTCTGGACCATTCCTCACCCTGGTCCATTCCTCCTACACTAATCAAAGTGTGCCCTAGAGAGAATGTATAAACCCTAAGGAATGTCTGTCCTAGACCATTCCCCACCCTGGGCCATTCCTCCTACACTTATCAAAGTGCACCCTGGAGAGAATGTGAAAACCCTAAGGAATGTCTATCCTCAATTGCTGAGCCTGGACCATTCCCCACCCTGGGCCATTCCTCCTACACTAATCAAAGTGCACCCTAGAGAGAATGTATAAACCCTAAGGAATGAATGTCTGGACCATTTCCTCCGTTAACCACAAGAGGAAAATATTGTCCTGCATCAACCTCCAAAACAGACCATTCCTCATGTTAACCACAATTAGAAATCATTGTTTGACGAGGCAGGTCAGTCTTCTTGAGTAACCCTCAAGAAGAGAGACTGACCTAGACCACTCCCCATGTTAACCACAATGGGAAGTCACTGTCTATGATACATCAACAATCAGACTACTTCCTAAGTTAACCACAATAAGAAGTGATTGTCTGTCATAAGTCTCAATCAACTTTCCGAACAGGAAAGCATCTGTCCAAGATGGACTATTTTTCAAATTTAAATATGAATGACTTCAATAATGTTTTCAGTGCTCCCTCCTAACTCAGAGAGTCATTTCTTCCTTTTTCAATAAGAAGGAAGTTGTTTCCACGAGCTCTAGCTTGAGTACGCAAACTCTTTCATCTTGGATAGAAGCTTTGCCAAAATGTCTAATTATCTGCTCATCTATGGAGATATGTATTGGAGAATCATTTTCTCCTTTCTGGACTTCATCATGGATGATGTAATGCTTGATTTCAAATGTACTTTAGTCTGGAACACTGTGAAGGCCTCATGTATATTTGAACAATAGAGTATATCATAGTTGGAAAACTGGAACATATCTATGTGGCACTTCTTCTGTCATCATGAGATCTGATCTACTGAGTAGTCATCTTTATAGGAAATCTTCACCACACTTCTATGGTGCACTGGAGGTTCTTCACCAAGTTATCTTCTTCTTATATTCATACAGGAGTCTCTTTCTTGATATTGCTCTTCATATGCTCTTTATTCAATTTCTCTGGAGAACATTCCTTGCATTCATCTGATGTAGAATTTTGATGCATGGATGTTGCGGATGATATAATGACTCATGTAGGGATAAGTCTGGTTTACTGGAACAAGTAATCATCATAGTATTCTCCCTCCATATGGGAGAACCTCTGGTTCTAGATCTCACAACACTGTTCTTCATCATGAATTTCAATTCTTCTGTTTGATTTCTTTTAGTGAGTTCATATTAGACTAGTAATCTTGTGATTCTTGATACAATGACTGGTTGTTCTGGTTTCTCTTACTTTCTTGGAATCCTCATGTTCTTCTTCAAGTTTTTCTTTAGCTCTTGGTTCCATGGAGTTTTTTATAGATTCTATTCCCTAGAGATTCCATTTCTTTCTTTCATCATAGGATCACAGATCTGGATGAACAACTAGGAATTCTTTAAGGCTTCTCTTCAAAGAAGTCTTCTTCTACGGTTGAATTGAACACGTACTGTCTTTCATGGCTACTACCATGGATATATATACTTCATCATCTTCAATGGGTCATAGGATTAGATCCCTCCTAATCCTTGCTTTATGTAAGAGTGCATATAATTGACTCCCTCCATCTAATGAAGTCCATGCTTCCATCTGCATCCTTATTGTCTTCTGCAATATATAATTGGCTTTGTTTTCCAACAGAGTCCACGCTTCCATCTTGTTGTCTACTACAAAACATCATAAGTCTTTTTCCAATTTCCTCTCGATTGTTGACTTCTCTCTGTCTTTGCTTCTACTGAGTTTCTTCATGATTGATTTAATAGCTTCCACATGATTTGTATCTCATCTTTTCATGTGTCTTATCTAATGATATCCATTTACATCTTGTTTTTTCTTACATAGGTATAGTTCTTCTTGGAACATATTATAGCTATGCAAGATATGTATAGAGACCATGCAAACAAGATATGTACAAGAAATAAGAAGAGTGTTGTTACCTTTTTAGAAGAAGAAGTCTCTTCCATCCTACTTAGTATTCTTTGTAGGTTCCTTTTCTTTGGCAATCGATGCTTCATGTTTCTCCTTCCTTTTCTTTAGCTCGGGACACTGATTCTTGTAGTGACCGTACTTTTGACAGTTGAAGCATTATACTTTTGAAGTGTCTTTCTCTTGATTTGGCTTCCTCCTTGAACCAAACTTCTTTTTGTTCATGAAGTTCTTGAATCTTTTTGTGAAGGATTGATCATCGTACTTCTTTTGGAGTTTGTCTTTTGCATTGATCCTTGATTATTCTTGAGCACAACAAGTCCAAAGTTCTTCAAATGTCGGGTACTCCTTCCTTGTGTTCATGCTTGCGAAAAATGCATCCCATGTCTTGGGAAGACCATTGAGTACTATGTTCACCAATTCCTTCTTTGAAGTGATATCTTCAATAGCTTGTAGTTGATCTCTTAATTGGGAGATTCTTACAAAGTATGATATTATGTTGTGATCATCATTCATCTTCATGTCATGGAGCTCATTCTTTAGACTCATAACTTGTCCAATGTTTCTAACTGAGAAGAGATTTGTTAGGGCATCGTACATATTCTTCAATGAGTCAAGATGGGAGATGTAGGGTATCAAGTGGTCTTTTATGGAATCCACCATGATACTCATGGCATTTATGTCAACATCTTTGAACTTCTCCATAGCTGCAATGTTCTGTGGTTCCTTCTCTTCTCCTTCTTCAAACTCTTGCTTCACGATCTTTCATTTCACGATATCGAGTACTTTATTCTTGGAAAGGATGAGGTCAATCCTTGTCTTCCATGCTCTGAAGTTAGAGGCTCCATCTATGTAATGATCCCAAGCCAAGTTCTTTCTTGGAATCATTAACTAATACTAATTTATTGAGTTATTAAGTGCATACAAGATTCATCAACACATGGAGATCACAATATATTCAAGATGTAGAAGCACAAGTAAAGATCTGACCTTTTTATTATGAGAAATGTAAGATCAATACAATAGATGGTCGATCTGGCATAAACCTCAGATGGTTGTACAAGCAATAGATATGAGCTGCTACAAAATGCTCCCGACAATACAAAATAAGCCTCCAAAGGCTGGATATACAATGAAGACTAAATCAAGCAGATCTGAGCCGTACTAATGCTCAACCTCCAAGATGGAAAGTGCCATGTCCTACTAGAATGTTGAAGCCCTGAATAATTCTGCCCCGCTACCAAAAGTGTCCAATCATCACGAGAAATATGTCAAATGATAGATCGGGCAACAGTAAGGAAAACCCAGATGTCCAAATTCCCAAATCCACTCTCAAACTCTGTAGATCTGAATTCTCCACTGAATGGTGTGCCCCACTGGATGACTGAAACCCTAGTTGGTTCGGCCCTGATGAAGGAGGCCTCCAAATGCTCTGAAACTCTCCAAGAATATAGATTGAGCTATGATAATCCCGTGGGAGAAGTTTTGGGCTCAGATCTCAAGCAGATCTCCCTAGATCTGAGTTTTACTGAATCACAGGACGTCCCCTATGGCTCCACGACATCCCAATCTGCAGACAAATATATAATGATGATAACCCTCCAAAAAATCCCTCAAATTGATGGTCCTTCCCCTGCAAACAAAACCCAACTGTCGGAATGGCCCCAGGCCCTCAGGATAAGCTGGATCGAACCTCCCTCGATAAGCTGGCCCTGAGACTAGAATGGTGTGGAGGAGTCTTTCATCCC
>ML777761.1:2233411-2248478 GCA_009831015.1 Picea engelmannii | reverse complement strand
AGCAAATGGGCTTGAACTTGGTCTGATGTGTCCCATGTCTAGAAGCTCCTTGATGGCCTTCTCTATCTCATATTTATACTTCTTGGGATGCCTATAGGGTGTGGTGATAACAGGCTTAGCCCCTGCTTCTAGCTCAATGATGTTCTCAAACCCCCTGTCTGGTGGAACACCTAGAGGAATTGGCCCAAACACTTTCTGGTGCTTGTCAAGGATTCTTTTGATATCTGGTGTGTAATGCACCTTTCCCTTCTCATCCACCCGTGTTGAGACCCTACATTCCACTGCGTATACAATTTCTTCCCTTTTGAAGATGGCTTCCATCCTCTTGGCTGTGACCACTCTAGCAGAGTTACCTGTCATGCCTCTGAGCACAACCTTCCGTCCTCCTTCCTCCACAAAGGACATTTCCATGGTCTTGTAATTTGTGGTGATGGGTCCTAAAGTGTTGAGCCATTTCACCCCTAGGATGATGTTGGTATCGGGAAGATCCATCACATACACATCCTAAACTAACTCATGCCTTCCCAAGGTGAGTTTCATACCTAGTATGTATCTGTTACAGGGCATAGTACTACCACATGCTACCTCCACTTTGAATCCTTCAAAATCTACTGTAGGTATGTGCCTCCTCTTCAGTAATGTGGCATCAATGAAATTGTGGGAAGGTCCTCCATCAATCAGAACCGACACTCTCTGTCCTTGTAAGACCCCTCTCATCCTAAAGGTGTTGAACTTGGGTACCCCACTGATAGATGCCAACGTAGCCTTCTCTCCAGCCATAGAGTCTAGTTCTGGAACTTGCTCTTCTGCTGCCTCTAACGTTTCGACCTCCATGTTTTGTATATAACCATACTCATCGTCTTCTTCATCATCTGAAGTGACCTCAATGTAATGTACCTATCCTCGTCCCATGCACTTGAGTGAGGGATTCCATGGCTCCTTGCATGTGAAGCAGAGTTGCTTCCTTCTCAGTTCCCTCCTAGTGTTGTCATCTATTCTGCCACAGCCCTTGTCATAACCCTTAGGGTCACGTCCTCCCTGGTTTTTTGGAGGCCTTTGATCTCTTCCACCACTGTTAAGAGGTGGTCTGGGTATGAATTTTGGTTTAGCAGCTGGACCCAGATCCCTTGTCTTCCAAATGACACTGATTCTTGTAGTGACTGTACTTTTGATAGTTGAAGCATTGTAGTTTTGAAGTGTCTTTCTCTTGATTTGGCTTCCTCCTTGAACCAAACTTCCTTTTGTTCTTGAAGTTCTTGAATATTTTTGTGAAGGCTTGATCATCGTACTTCTTTTGGAGTTTCTCTTTTGCATTGATCCTTGATTATTCTTGAGCACAACAAGTCCAAAGTTCTTCAAATGTCGGGTACTCCTTCCTTGTGTTCATGCTTGTGGCAAATGCATCCCATGTCTTGGGAAGACCATTGAGTACTATGTTCACCAATTCCTTCTTTGAAGTGATATCTTCAATATCTTGTAGTTGATCTCTTAGCTGGGAGATTCTTACAAAGTATGATATTTATCTGTCATCATCATTCATCTTCATGTCATGGAGCTCATTCTTTAGACTCATAACGTGTCCAATGTTTCTAACTGAGAAGAGATTTGTTAGGGCATCGTACATCTTCTTCAATGAGTCAATATGGGAGATGTAGGGTATCAAGTCATCTTTTATGGAATCCACTATGATATTCATGGCATTTATGTCAACATCTTTGAACTTCTCCATAGCTGCAACATTTTGCGGTTCCTTCTCTTCTACTTCTTCAAACTCTGGCTTCACGATCTTTCCTTTCACGATATCGAGTACTTTATTCTTGGAAAGGATGAGGTCAATCCTTGTCTTCCATGCTCTGAAGTTAGAGGCTCCATCTATGTAATGATCCCAAGCCAAATTCTTTCTTGGAATCACTAACTACTACTAATTTATTGAGTTATTAAGTGCATACAAGATTCTTAAACACATGGAGATCACAATATATTCAAGATGTAGAAGCAGAAGCAAAGATCTGACCTTTTTATTATGAGCAATGTAAGATCAATACAATAGATGGCCGATCTGGCATAAACCTCAGATGGTCGTACAAGCAATAGATATGAGCTGCTACAAAATGCTCCCAATAATACAAAATAAGCCTCCAAAGGCTGGATATACAATGAAGACTAAATCAAGCAGATCTAAGCCATACTAATGCTCAACCTCCAAGCTAGAAAGTGCCACGTCCTACTAGAATGTTGAAGCCCTGAATAATTCTTCCCTGCTACCAAAAGTGTCCAATCATCATGAGAAATATGCCAAATGATAGATCGGGCAACTGTAAGGAAAACCCATATGTCCAAATTCCCAAATCCACTCCCAAACTCCGTAGATCTTAATTCTCCATTGAATGGTATGCCCCACTGGATGACTGAAACCCTAGCTGGTTCGGCCCTGATGAAGGAGGCCTCCAAATTCTTTGAAACTCACCAAGAATATAGATCGGGCTATGAGAATCCCGTGGGAGAAGTTTTGGGCTCAGATCTCAAGCAGATCTCCCTAGATCTGAGTTTTACTGAATCACAATACATCCCCTATGGCTCCACGACGTCCCAATCTGTAGACAAATATATAATGATGATAACCCTCCAGACAATCCCTCAAACTGATGGTCCTGCCCCTGCAAACAAAACCCAACTGTTGGAATGGCCCCAGGCCCTCAAGATAAGATGGATCGAACCTCTCTCGATAAGTTGGCCCTGAGACTAGAATGGTGTGGAGGAGTCTTTCATCCCCAAGACCAAGATGTGGAACAAGGTGAGTGGATATTTCACCACTGAGTTTCTCACAAGGTTTTGTACAGCAAAACCCCCAAAACTAAATGCTCAAGAGTAATAGCAAATGCTAATCCAAAACCGGAATGAGTAATAGGTGCACCCTAGCCTCTTACTTATACTTTTCCTTCTAATTCTCTGTTGAGTTAGGTTAACTCTCAGGGTTAATCTTCTATTCTTCTATTGAGTTATATTTTACTCCTTTATCCTTTTCCTTTCTTAAGTCAACTTAAAAATATAAATTTTAACTTCTTGACTTTCACCCCTTCAGTGTGAGACTATGACCTAGTGGGGGTGCCCAGGCCACTAAGTCTCCTCACCACCTCTCTAAGAGGTGGGGGACATTACAATCTCCCCTACTTGAAATTGCTTTTCCTCAAGAAATTCCAAACCTACTTCTCTAACCACGTGCTCCTGCTCCCAAGTGGCATCCTCAATGGGTAAATCCTTCCACCTGATCAGATACTCCTTGATGCTTTGGTTTCAGAGCCTCTTCTCTCGGACTTCTAACACATCCTCTGGAATCAAAACAAGTTTTCCCTCCTCATCCATGGGAGTTAATGCCTCAATAGGCCTGGCATGTTGACCGAGGGATTTCTTAAGGCACGAGACATGGAAGACGTTGTGAATTTTGCTACCCTGTGGAAGCTCCAGCTCATAAGCTACTGCCCCTATCCTCCTGTTGACTCTGTAAGGTCCAAAGAAATGTGCCTATAGTTTCTCCACTCCACTTCTTTTAATGGAGGCCTACCTATATGGTTGCAACCTCAAATAGACTAAATCACCAACCTCAAAGGTACGATCAACTATGTGCTTGTCTGCTTGGACCTTTTGTTGGTTTTGCGCCCTCTGTAAATGATCCTTCAATTCCATGAGAATGTCTTGGCTCTGTTGTATCCAATCCTATACCATCAGAGCCCTGCTGTCACCAAATGCAATCTCCACAAATGATAAAGGATCATAGCTATATAGCGCTCTGAAGGGTGACATGCCAATGGACATATGTTGGGTGGTGTTGTAGCAATATTCTCCCAAATGTAACCATCTAACCCATGCTTTCTGTTTTCCTGCTACATAGTTTTTGAGGTAACTTTCCACCCATTTGTTGACTATCTCAGTCTGACCATCCATCTGAGGGTTATAGCTAGTACTAGGAGTCAATTTCGTACCCACTAATCTGAACAACTCTTGCCAAAACATACTCATGAATCTATTGTCCCTGTCACTGATGATGGTTTTGGGTAGGCCGTGTAGTCTGAACACCTCTCTAAAAAATAATTTGGCCACCTGTGATGCACTGAAGTCTGTGGCTATGGGAAAAAAGTGTGCAAACTTCATCAACCTGTCTACCACCATGAAAATGCAATCTTTCCCCTGTTCTCTGGGAAACCCGATGATGAAATCCATGGATATACTTTCCCACTTGTGCTCTAGAATAGGTAGGGGCTGCAACAGTCCTGCAGGGTGCGTGTGCTCATCCTTGTTTTCTTGGCATGTAGTGCATTCTTTGACATGATTCATCACATATTCCTTGAGGCCTTTCCATGCAAACCTTTCTCTCACCTTCCTGTATGTCTTACTGATGCCCTGATGCCCCGCTACTGGTGAGTTATGACATGCATGCAGGATCTTAGCTTTGAGAGCTGATCCAGGAACTAAAAAGATCCGACCTTTGTAATAGATGAGGTCATTTATGACCCTGAAGTTGTCATCCTGTATTTTCCCGTCCAACAATTGATCATCCTGTATTTACAAAGTATGATATTATGTTGTCATCGTCATTCATCTTCATGTCATGGAGCTCATTCTTTAGACTCATAACTTGTCCAATGTTTCTAACTAAGAAGAGATTTGTTAGGGCATCGTACATCTTCTTCAATGAGTCAAGATGGGAGATGTAGGGTATCAAGTGGTCTTTTATGGAATCCACTATGATACTCATGGCATTTATGTCAACATCTTTGAAGTTCTCCATAGCTGCAACGTTCTGCGGTTCCTTCTCTTCTCCTTCTTCAAACTCTGTCTTCGCGATCTTTCCTTTCACGATATCGAGTACTTTATTCTTGGAAAGGATGAGGTAAATCCTTGTCTTCCATGCTCTGAAGTTAGAGGCTCCATCTATGTAATGATCCCAAGCTAAATTCTTTCTTGGAATCACTAACTACTACTAATTTATTGAGTTATTAAGTGCATACAAGATTCATCAACACATGGAGATCAAAATATATTCAAGATGTAGAAGCACAAGAAAAGATCTGAACTTTTTATTATGAGCAATGTAAGATCAATACAATAGATGGCCGATTTGGCATAAACCTCAGATGGCCGTATAAGAAATAGATATGAGCTGCTACAAAATGCTCCCGACAATACAAAATAAGCCTCCAAAGGCTGTATATACAATGAAGACTAAATCAAGCAGATCTGAGCCGTACTAATGCTCAACCTCCAAGATGGAAAGTGCCACATCCTACTAGAATGCTGAAGCCCTGAATAATTCTTCCTTTCTACCAAAAGTGTCCAATCATCACGAGAAATATGCCAAATGATAGATCGGGGAACTGTAAGGAAAACCCAGATGTCCAAATTCCCAAATCCACTCTCAAACTTCGTAGATCTGAATTCTCCACTGAATGGTGTGCCCCTCTGGATGACTGAAACCCTAGCTGGTTCGGACCTGATGAAGGAGGCCTCCAAATGCTCTAAAACTCTCCAAGAATATTGATCGATCTATGAGAATCCCGTGGGAGAAATTTCGGGCTCAAATCTCAAGCAGATCTCCCTAGATCTGAGTTTTACCGAATCACAGGACGTCCCCTATGGCTCCACGATGTCCCAATATGCAGACAAATATATAATGATGATAAACCTCCAGAAAATCCCTCAAACTGATGGTCCTGTCCCTACAAACAAAACCCAACTGTCGGAATGGCCCCAGGCCCTCAGGATACGCTGGATCGAACCTCCCTCGATAAGCTGGACCTGAGACTAGAATGGTGTGGAGGAGTCTTTCATCCTCGAGACCAAGATGTGGAACAAGGTGAGTGGATATTTCACCACTGAGTTTCTCACAAGGGTTTATACAGCAAAACCCCCAAAACTGAATGCTCAATAGCAATAGCAAATGCTAATCCAAAACCAGAATGAGTAATAGGTGCACCCCAACCTCTTACTTATACTTTTCCTTCTAATTCTTTGTTGAGTTAGGTTAACTCCCAAGGTTAATCTTCTATTCTTCTATTGAGTTATCTTTTACTCCTTTATCCTTTTCCTTTCTTAAGTCAACTTAAAAATATAACTTTTAACTTCTTGACTTTCCCCCCTTCAGTGTGAGACTATGACCTAGTGGGGGTGCCCAGGCCACTGAGTCTCCTCATCACCTCTCTAAGAGGTGGGGGACATTACATTCTAACTTGTTCTCAGACTTCATAGAGTTAGTCATGACTTGCTTGACTTGGTCAAACCCTAGATTTGACCAAAAATTCAAACTTCACATCTTGGCTTGTTGAGAGTATCAGGAGATGCGCTAAGCTAGAGCGCACTGATCTATCAGGAGATTAGGTCAATCCATTCACTTAAGGTGCCTCAACAATAGGATTAGGGTTTATGCAATTGCTCATGTGAGTAACCTTAGCGGCAGTGTCTTGGAAGCGGCTTCTGCTAGTAACCCTAGCAACAGTTCCTCAGTGAGCTCAATATCCTAGCAGCTATGTTTCCTTCTAGCGTTTAGACTTAATGAAGCAGGTGTGGGCCCATAACCTGTTAGAATATAGAATATTGTGTGTTGATTTTACCATTGACGATACCCTCATCACCCAACCATAGGTCGAAGCCACCCTCCAAGAACCTTAACCTTGACTGATAATTACTCTAGAAGCAAACTCTAGTCTAGATAGCCAAACAAGGTGTAGTGCACCTTCCTCCAAGGATAGCGCACCAACAATAGCTGATCAGATAGTCCAAACCCTAGCCAAGAGATAGTCTAAGACAATACTAAAACTGATTGTTGTAGCATCTGCACCTGCAACTCTCCTCCACACTTGCACACCAAACTGGGAACTGCAATGCGCACCAGTTACTCTCTGCAATTCTGAGATGTTGTTAAATGAGAACTGGTGCCCTGTATTTATACTTGTTCTACCGGATTTGTTGGGGCCAAATTCTCCTTCTGGATATGTGTCTGTTCAGTATATTATTATTATTTCTAGCCGACTCCTTCTCTTGGAGGCTAATAACCTAATATAAATTATCTTCTTGGGCCGACAAGACTTCTAGGGTTATTAGCCAACTCATTAGGGTTTTTTCTTTCTTTTCGGAGTCTCCTATTCTTGCCAGGTTCACATGTGGAGGTAAATACCTCTTGCAGCTACCATAATATTAACACTAGGATCGTCACACTGTGCTGGTTGGTAGGACGTGACGCTTTTGTGAAAATCTTTAGTTTTTTATGGTTTTCCCTGCCCAGATCTTAGTTATGGTTTTGGGGCAAATTTTTGGGTTTTATTATGATCTCTTTATATTATGCTTGATAGTTTTTGAGTCTAATTTTAGCCTTATTTTCTTTGTTTTAGCTTGTTTGATTTTGAAAGATTTCATCTTTTTCTTTGAGTGTCTTTCAGTTGTAAAGTATTGTTTTTCTTTAGAATTATTTAGTGAAAGAACACTTGTTTTTCTGAATAGTTTGTGTTAAAAGAGAAAATTTGTTTGGGTTGATTTGTTTTATAGATATTTTCTATTTCTTTTAGCTAACTTTGAAAAAAAAAATCAATTTCTTGCTTTGCATTAGGTTGGGGGCATATTTGCATTTGAAGTAGCGAAATTGCATGGTTTTTGGCATTTTTTGGTCTTGAATTCTGAAAGAAAAATTCCCCTCATGGCCAGGGGGGTCCAAGAATCGTATATTGGTGTAGAGTATATTTGGCTCATTTCTTGAAGATATTAATATTGATGAGTTTAATAACATTTTTGGGACATTGTGCATATGGGAATGATAAACATTTTCTCCTTCTCGTAATATAGCTTTCATCGAAGTGAAATATTTGCATTCTCATTTCTTTGCATTGTTTAGAGTCGGTCAAAACATAATTTAGTCCATGCCATTTTTCCTCTTGAGTAAACAACAACCTTAAAATAAAGCACTTATAAAAATTTATTAGACATTTTTATATTTCCTGGTAGCAAACCTACATTAGCTTAGGGTGCAGGGATTTGGAATAGGTTGAAAGGATAAGTTTCCAAAGCTATCAAACAAAAATAGAATCTTGTGCTAGGGAGAGGTAAATCCACTTATTACATTTTGTCCTAGGAAGCTCTTCTCAGACAAGGTTCAATCACAAGGTCAATTTAGGGCTGACAGAATTACTCACCCTATTTTGTTGGTCTTAGTGTAGAGATTGCGCATATTATTGGGGGTCACTTGAGAAAAAAATCATGCGGGGACCTTCTCGAGTTGATTTCAAGCTTAGTTACCCTGCCTTTGCGCATGTATTAGATTGTTAATTGTTTCCCCAAGCATAATTGTTGTATTTGGTAACCTTAGTAGCCTATCTCTTTAGGTTCTTTACACAAGGTGATTGTGGAGGGGCAAGTCTTGACGGTACCTAGAATCGACGTTGGTCAAACTCACTCGGGCTCCTTGGAGGGTATACCCATGTTTATGTGTGGGATCTTGCACCAAGGTGTAATTCTATTAAGAAGATCATCAACGTAACTTTTCCACCCGCTCTATCTCAAACCCTTCTTACATTGTTCTCGCGACATTGGATTTCATCACCAACTAGTGCGTTCATTGTAAGAAGGTTTTGTTTGCTTGTTTGCTTACTATATTTTAGCGTGTGATGTTTGTTTTCCCTAGCAGACTCTAGGTTGGATATTTATTTAATGGCGTTAGTTCCCGGAACGACCAATGAAGGAAACCCTTTTCCAGGGGAACCTTTTGTTTTTCCTTCTCATGGAAATGTTGGTCCTCCTCACATCGCTACTTTGAGCCTTCCAGGTGTCACAATTGGATTACCAGTATGGTTGTTTTCCACTCAGGTAATCCTGAATGCATATAGTGCTTCGGTTGTAATCACTTCTCCCCAAGAACATCAACCTCATGTTGATCCTTCGCCTTTTTCACTAGTAATATCTCCTTCACTTTCTTCACTTGCAAGGTCTTCTTCTGTTTCATCTTCTTCGCTGAGTAAAATATATGAAGCTAGTAACTCTATGGATAAGAAGAAGAAGAAAATGAATATTAAGAAGAAGAAAAATAAGTGAGGGTCCAAAATTCCAACCACTTCCGGACATGTTGGAAAACAACCAGTTACTGTTAATCGTGTTGGGAGTGTTGATGATCCAAAGAAAACCCAAAAACATAAGCCCAAGTACCCTGGTAGGATTTTTAAGGGTAGCCATATTATTAAGGATTTCCCTGGTCTATCCAAGGTTATAGAAGCACGGTCTACACATACCCTCCAACCCATGTCGTTAGCCTCTGAACAACATGTTGGTGACCTCCCGCCAACTAGTCACGCTACTGTTGGGAAGAAGAAAAGTAGAGTCAAGTTCTCATGTATGTTATGCAAAGGGAGTCATCAAACTCACATTTTCCCTCATATGGACGAAGCCTCAAAATTACTAGAAGATATGACTGTTTCCCAGCCTCAACTTCTAGCTGCTTACTACAAAAATTTTCTCAACCCACCTGTAGTTGTTGGGATGATCAATCTGGTCCCTTCGCCAATCAGTCCAATTGATCATGTGGTCAATATG
The DNA here is from genome assembly GCA_009831015.1 of Picea engelmannii. NCBI lineage: Eukaryota > Viridiplantae > Streptophyta > Pinopsida > Pinales > Pinaceae > Picea > Picea engelmannii. The sequence goes on along the minus strand of ML777761.1, from coordinate 2,238,911 downwards.
ATCATGTCCTTAGTTGAACTAGTTGACAAAGTGGTCAATCCAATCCCATCCTTGGTCGATCGCACTCTCCTATTAGAGAGTGCAACCAAAACGGTCGATCCATTTCCTTCCATTGACCCCATTCTCCACTTGGTGAATGCAACCCAAGTGGTCGATCTAATATCATCATCAGTTGATTCTACTCTCCCGCTAGAGAGTAAACCTAATATTTCTCATGTTTTTTCTTGTTAATATAGACACTACCGTGCTGAGGGGAATTCCGCCTTATCCTATGGAACCTCCTCCAAGTAATGAGGCCACCCTTTTTTATTGGGGTGCTCTAACTGGACCTCGTCTTTCCTCTCACATTCCTTAAAGATTCCAGTACAATTTTGTGGTTGATACGTTCCGCAGACATTGATAGATTAAGGTGCGTCCGTTTGTGTTTTTTCCTCTATTGCTTGGCAATATTTGGGTTATCCTCAGTTTGTGTCAGTTACATAGAATTTGTTGGATTTCAACAGAATAACTAGTCAACCTTTAGGGATCCTTCCTCATTTTCCTATAACTTTGGGAGGGAAAATTGTCGTTATTTACATCATGGTAGTCCAAGACCCTTGGATTTAGATTTACTCCTCGGGAGAGATTATGTCTATGCGATGAATCTATCGTGTCCACTCTTTTTCGTGTTATATATTTCCCTCACAATGGAAGAATTGTGACTATTGATCATCTTTCATTCATTGGTCTTGACTCAATGACCTCCCTAAACAGTTTGTATATGCATTTGGTATCACCCCTTCCACAGGTCAATTATGTGGCTTTGTCCCCCATGCCTTCACATGCCGATGAAGATGAGCCTCTCGCTGTAAGATCAGTCTCTTATGACTTAGATCCAGTAGTTGACATGATGATCTCTTCGATAGGGATTTTGGACCTCGATCTCCTTACCCCTATCGTGGCCCTCAACATGTGTGTCTTCTAGAGTTTGTTTCTTCTGTCAAATGAAGATCTCTTGGAAGCCATGACCGATTTTTGTCCCTTGACATGGTGTCCTTCCGGAGCATTGTCTTCTTGGAAGAAATGATCAAGAAGAGTCTCTTGAGCATAGTTTTTTCTGATTTCAGTCTCATTAAAAAATGAAACCAACTTTGAGCATAGTTTTTTTTTTTCTGATTTCAAGCTCATTAAAAAATGAAACCATCTTTGAGCATGGTTTTCTGATTTCAAGCTCGTTAAAAAATGAAACCAATTGTGAGGATAGTTTTGTGTCTCTATAGCAACCTCGCTAAAAAATGAAACAAAGTTTACGAGGATAGTTTTTATGTCTCTGTGACAACCTCGTTAAAAAATGAAACAAATTTTTGGGGATTGAACCTGGATCGTGAGGATAGGTTTTTATCTCTGGGGCAACTTCGTTAAAAAATGAAACATAGGTTACGAGCATAGTTCTTTTCCTATGTCAAGCTCGTTAAAAACTGAAATAGATTTTCCCTTTCTTCGATTGAGTCAAGTACTTCATTTTGTATAGTATTTGAAGCTTCATTTCATCCTCTTGTGCCTAGGGATGAAACAAATCTTGGGGGGAAATGCTTTCATCCTCTGGACTTCATGCTAAAGTTAAAGCCGCTAGTTTCTTAAGTTGGGAGCTAAGTACCAACCATCCATGTGTTATGTGTTGGGAGGTCCAAGCATAGTTTTCTATGGTTCAAGATTGTGTAAAAATGAAACCACCTACCCCAAGCATAGTTTCCTCTGGTTCAAGCTTGTGTAAAAATGAAACCAGGTTCAGACTCCAAGCATAGTTTTGTTTAGTTTTTAAGATTTGTAAAACTAAAATCTATCCCAACCATAGTTTTGTTTTGTTTTAAGTGTTGGCATGTTTACAGGAAGAAAGTGCTTGTCATTGATGGAAAGAACATCAGTGAACCAAACCTCAAGAGCGTAGAAGATGAGAAATATCATAAGAGATAGTAATTTCCAGAAGTCCAGACGAGGTCCAAGAGACAGAATCACAGGAGGAGAAAAGGTTGAGACCCGTGAACACTTAGAAATCCTTCTAAGTCGGAGAGATCAAAAGCTCAGAAGGAAGAGCGACAGTGGTCATTGGATGACCGATCCAGAGGACCAAAAACTGTCAGATTGAATTAATGAAGGATAGGATTGATCTAAAAATGAAGAAGACTTGTATTCTTGAAAATGTTTGCAAGTTAAATTTATGTGTTAAAAGCAAATGGATCAACTTTGCAACACAACTTTAATAGGATTTACTCATTCAAGATGCATATAAACAAAAACATAATCAATGAACAGAAAACACATAACACAACAAATGATAAAGGAGTTCACCCCTCTCTTGGGTTACATCTCCTGGTCCAGTTTCCAATGGATCATTTGTATTATTTGCTAAAAGTTGTCAAAAATGTGCTTTACAATGCACAAAATTCCAAATAGACTGCTCCAATGGATTTAGAATGTCCAAAAACCCCTAGCTGGGCTTTTTTGGCACCTCATTTGGCCAAAAAATGAAGTAGATAGGCTTCCTGGAAATCTCCCCTTCAAGCTTGTTGTCTCTGCATCTACAAAACGCACCTCTCTTGGCTCAACCTAGCCCACACGCAATTTAAAGCGTAAACATTTGGCACTGGGCACAACAGCACAACTGGTCCAAACTGTCGAACCATTACGTGTCGGCCCTAACTACCAAGGCCCGTGGGCACATGGTAATCACATGACCACGCGCTAACACGATAGGGCTTAAGTTTTTAAAACCGTTGATAATCGTAACATTAAACCCGTGTGCATATATATGTTGGTCACATGGCATACCAAACCATGCATTTATTTAAATGGTTATAACATAGTTACGGTGGGTAACCGTCGTAGCTCTAGTCACATACAATATAACATATAACCATGGGTTGGGGCTTAGCCCCGGCCTGGTCCATGCCCCCACATACATTTAAACAATGTCAAATAAAATGAATTACATATATATATCAAGGAACATGTGTGGGTGCATTGGTTGGGCATCCTTTCCCAAAGCTTTACCCTGCCTCGGAGGTCACGGGGTCGACTCCTGCTGAGTGCAAAGGTTTTAACCAACAAACAGGTGACACGTGGCGGCCTTTGATTGGGCCATGTGTCGCCATCCCATTCGCTACCAACAAACCATGTCACATGCCAACTACCCAATAATTGTCTACCATGTCAGCATATAGCCTTCCATGTCATTCGTACAACCTACCACGTCATCGTCCGTATGGACTGTACAGTCAGCATCCCTTTTTTGTCTATTTGCCATTTTGAATAGAACGCGATATCTCTTGCTCCCGATGTCTGTTTGAACCCAAACAAGTTGCGCTGGGTTTGCAACAATGAGGCCTATGCTCTCATTCGATTTGAAGCGATTCTGAGCACTTTGAATTTTTGAGCAAAATTTGATCCCCTGATCACACCTCCCCATTGGAAAGCTTTTGGACCTCCAAAAGACTATTTTCAATCTATTTGAAGATGAGGGTATAGTTCCCTCACTCTTCCAACCTCAATCTACGTGGATTTTCTTGGATTTGTACCTTTAAGACCAACTCGAAGATACTCCACATTTCCTCGTTTTGAAGTTCACATTCTCTTGTCAAGGATGGTGTCTTCATGTAGTTCTGTAAGATATTCTAGGGAAAAATCATCTATAGAAGGAATCTGAACATGCTCTCCTTGATCATCAATCAACTAAGTCTCATACAATTTCAAATTCTCAACATTAACAACTGCATACATTTGCATATGAGGAGGTAAATCTAAACGAAAGGCATTGCTACAAATCTTGTCGATAATCTTGAAAGGACCATATCAAATTGGTTTCAATTTTTTACCTTCTCCTTTAAGCCTCTCCTTACTGATGTAAAGCCAAACTTCATCTCCAAATTGGAAACTGTGATCAACATGATGCTTTTCATGTCTCGTCTTGTACTTGGCTTGACTCTTTTCCAACTGCTCTTGCACCATTTGATGTATCGACTTAATTTGTTCAATGAACTTTTCTACCCTATCAATGTCATATTGACCATCAATAGAAATGTCCTTCCCAAAGATAAAATCTAAAGGAGATTTAGAAAAAAAATAGCCAAAACATGCTTCAAATGGCGACGTTTGAGTTGAAGAGTGCTTAGCACGATTGTACGCATGTTGAATGTAATGTAAATGTTCATCCCAAAGTTTAGGATGCCTACTGCAATAAGCACGAAGAATATGCACCACTGTTCGATTTACTACTTCTGTCTGACCATCTGTTTGTGGATGAAAATTTGTGCTCTTTTTAAGTTTGGTGTCCATGAGTGCCCATAAACTCGTCCAAAAACTTCCAACAAATCGAGAATCCCGATCAGAAATAATGGATTTAGGCAATCCAAAATGTACCCAAACATTTTGAAAGAATATTTTTGTCATCTGTTCAACTGTAACCTGCTTTGTACAAGGCATCAAAATACACATTTTGTTAAATCGATCAACCACAACATAAAGATAATCATGATTTCGTCTAGACATAGGTAAACCTCCTACGAAGTCCATGGAAATGCTTTCCCAAGGACGAGAAGGAACCAGAAGTGGAGTATACAAACCCAACTTTCGATTTCTAGGTTTACTTGTGGCACATAGTGAACATCCTTGAACATATCTTGAAACACTTTCATTCATTTTAGGCTAGTAGCAGTATCTTTGCAAATTAGCCACTGTCTTGCCTACACCAAAATGACCAGCAATAAGAGAAGAATGCGCTTCTCTTATAATGTTGATTCTTTCCCCCTGTGGAATACATAACTTTCCAAGATGATACAAAAGATTATCATGTACATGGTAATCCAATTCCTCAACATGGTTAGAGTGGCACAAAGTTTCATATACTTCTTTAAAATCAATATCTAAAGCATATTGCTCAACATAACTTTCATGCATGATAGGACTATGCTTAAGAATAACTGAAGCACTAATAATAGGCCTTGAAAGAATATCAGCGACTTTTTTATAAATGCCCTTCTTATACCTGATAACCAAGTGGAACTGTTGAAGAAAACCCATCCATATGAATTTCCTAGCTTGTTGTAGCTTTGTTTGTGATTGTAAGTATTGCAGCGGTTGATGATCGGTGTGAATAATGGTTTCTTTCCCCAACAAATAATGTTTCCATTTTTTCACACTTTGTACCAATGCATACAATTCCTTATCATAAGTAGGATAGTTAATCACGACACTATTAAAAGTCTCAGAATGAAAACAAATGGGCTTACCATGTTGTAGCAAAACTTCTCCCATTGCATAATTGCTTGCATCTGTTTGGATTTCAAAAGGTTGTCTTAAATTTGGAAGTGCAAGAACTGGCGTTGAATTGATATTCTCTTTCAAAGTATCAAAATCCTTATGTTGCTTGCCTCCCCATTGAAAAACTTGCTTGACACTTGTCACTACATGTAATGGAGTTGCAATGGAAGAAAAGTTAGCAATAAACTTCCTCCAATATTGGGCT
>ML777761.1:2220397-2232340 GCA_009831015.1 Picea engelmannii | reverse complement strand
TACTTGCAATAGAACCATTACCTTGATAACCCATAGTTGTGATCTTTGTTTCATCACCCGAATCAGAACCTAAATCATGTTGTATGGTTGCAGCAGTCTTTGAATTCCCTTTGTTGCCAAACGTTTTGGGTCTTCTTTCAGGATGAAGTTTCCAACAATGGTCTTCATCATGGCCATCTTTTGAAAAATGTTTGCATGTGAATTTTTCTCCCTCTTTCTTAACAACAACATTCTTTTTGCCATTGCCCTTGATCTTCCTTTTTCCTTTGTCTCCATGGCTGAAAGGCTTCTTGTTACCCTCATGAGTTCCGTTCCTTCCTCTTGCTTCCAAATGAGTGGCCTGAACACAAACTTCATCTAGATTTGAAGGATTAAACATGAGTATAGTATGTCTCAAATAACTATGTAAAGCTCCAATGTATTTGAGTAAAGTTTCTTGAGAAGACAAATTTACTCCAAAAACCAAAGCTCTTCTCCTAAATTCTTGAGTAAATCTTTGCACATTCTGTCCTTTAGCTTGTCTAAAGTTTTGCCAATCCATAATAGATTTTTTCATATATGCCAATGGGTAAAACTGTCTTTTAATTGCAACAATAAAATCATTCCAAGAGGTTAAAATTTTACCATGTTTCTTCATGTCCTCCTGAGTCTTGGATTCCCACCAAATGAGTGTTGTACTATCCAATCTTAAAGAAGCAAGTTGAATCTTAGTTTCATCATATTGAATTTTTTGTATCCTACAATACACCTCAATCCGACGAATCCAATTATCTAATTTCTCAGCATTAACTTCTCCATTGTATATTGGCAATTCGAATTTAATATCAAGCTTAAATGAAGGAATTTGTGAAGGAGTTTTACCATGTCCCTTTGGAGAATTCGGAAGAGTTCTTGAATTGGTAGAAGAAGAAGAAGAAGAAGAAGAAGATGGAGGAGAGGGTGGTGGAGAAGCACCATTCCCTCCATTTCCATTTGGAGTTTTATCACCACTGTCTCCCTTATGCTTTGAAGGGTTGAGGCCTTCACCTTGCAACCTTGTATTCCTTTCTATCAAGATCTTCATGATCTCTCTCATTTCCATGACATCTTTTCTGAGATCTTCATCTTCTGCGGGAACATGTTCATGACTCTCTTCATGAGCCATACTTGGTGAATGCCTCCTTGAAACTTGCGGTGATGGTATATGTTTTATCCTTGAAGGATGAGAACTTGGGTCTACAAGTTTACCTTCTCCTCTTTTGATTTTCAACCTTGTGAGCATTAGAAAACAAAACACTTACAAATAATCAAGTCTTCAAAAACCTATGCTCTGATACCAACTTGATCTAAAAATGAAGAAGACTTGTATTCTTGAAAATATTTGCAAGTTAAATTTATGTGTTAAAAGCAAATGGATCAACTTTGCAACACAAATTTAATAGTATTTACTCATTCAAGATGCATATAAACAACAGCATAATCAATGAATAGAAAACACATAACACAACAAATGATAAAGGAGTTCACCCCTCTCTTGGGTTACATCTCCTGGTCCAGCTTCCAATGGATCATTTGTATTATTTTCTCAAAGTGCTAAAAAATGTTCTTTACAATGCTCAAAATGCCAAATAGACTTCTCCAATGGCTTTAGAACGTTTAAAAACCCCTAGCTGGGATTTTTCGGCACCTCGTTTGGCCAAAACCTGAAGTAGATAGGCTTCCTGGAAGTCTCCCCTTCAAGCTTGTTGTCTCTACATCTACAAAATGCACCTCTCTTGGCTCAACCTATCCCACACACAATTTAAAGCGTAAAAACTTGGCACCGAGTGCAACCACACAATTAGTCCAAACTGTCGAACCGTTATGGGCCAGCCCTAACTACCAAGGCCCGTGGGCACATGGTAGTCACATGACCGCGCGCTAACACGATAGGGCTTAAGTTTTTAAAACCGTTGATAACTGTAACATTAAACCTGCGTGCATATATATGTTGGTCACGTGGCATACCAAACCACGCATATTTAAATGGTTATAACATAGTTACGGTGGGTAACCATTGTAGCTCTAGTCACATACAATATAACATATAACCACGGGTCGGGGCTTAGCCCTGGCCCGGTCCACGCCCCCACATACATTTAAACAATGTTAAATACAATGAATTACATATATATATCAAGGAACATGTGTGGGCATGCCAGTTGGGCAACCTTTCCCAAAGCTTTACCCTGCTTCGGTGGTCATGGGGTCGACTCCTGCTAAGTGCAAAGGTTTTAACCAACAAACAGGTGACACGTGGCGGCCTTTGATTGGGCCATGTGTCACCATCCCATTCGCTGCCAACAAACCACGTCACATGCCAACTACCCAATAAATGTCTACCATGTCAGTGTATGGCCTGCCATGTCATCTGTATGGCCTGCCACATCATCATCTGTACGGACTGTACCGACTGTACAGTCAGCATCCCTTTTTTACCTGTTTCCCATTTTGAACAGAACGTGATATCTCTCGCTCCTGACATCCGTTTGAACACAAACAAGTTGTGTTGGGTTCACAACGATAAGGCATATCCTCTCATTCGATTTGAAGTGATTCCGAGCACTTTGAATTTTTGAGCAAAATTTGATCCCCTGATCAAGGATAAGCAGGGAAAAATGATTGATAATTTGATCATCCGAATTTCCATCGGTCATCGAATTGATTTAAGGGGAAGGATAGGATAAGCAAGGGTTGAGATCTGAGATCTCAATCACCCAAATTTCTATCAACCATCGGATCGAAATAAGTGGAAGGACAGGATAAGTTAGAAGAAGAGCACACTAATCTTAGCGGCTGATAATCGGGCACTCAGATCTATGGTCGACAGGGCATATTGTACCCCCCTCAACCTTTCTACCTTTAACCATGGGGGGGGTCCAAGTTGGTGGTATTTCCCATGTGGGACCCTCTTACGTGTCACCTTATTTTCAACTCAGACCCCCCTCACTCATTACCACTTACCGCCTAACCCCCCTCCGAGTAAACCACCAAACCACTCATATATACCACCTTCACGCTCTGACATCACACTCCACTACTGCGCTCTGCCTCCACACTCCACTACACTACCTACACGTCTCACCCATGTCAGTAGACCACCTCATCAAGGACATGTGGCAGACCACCTCAGCAAGGACATGTGGCATACCACCTCAGCAAGGACATGTGGAAGACTACATCAACAAGTACACATGGAATTATCAAATGATGACAACTGTCAAGAGGAAATTGGCTCGTTCCATGTCAACAAGTGACGTAAGAAATCTATGTCACTCCGAGAGATTTACTTTGAGAGTTTCATCACCAATTAATGTAAAAAGTCCCGAAGTCCCGAAGGAAAAAGGTCTGAAGTTTCTCTCAGTCGTTCGATCTGAATATCACTTTGGGTGCATTCTCAACCATTGATCTAGTTCAGTGGAAGAACAGTGTAAGTGGAAGTGTTAAATGAAAACAAGTGGTCTCCACCTCCTATGACTTATTCAGCAAGTGAACACTCTGGAGGAGAATGAAGCAGGAATTATCCTAAAGTCCCAAAGTCCCAAACACTGAAGACCCGAAGAAGACCCTAGTCATTGATCTCCAGGAGGAGCACGTGTCAGAAAATTATGCATTCGAGTGAAAGCACTCCGGGAGAAACGAGTGCATAGGAATTGAAACTCCCAAATCCTGAAGTGTCAAAGTCACTCATGATCGTTGATCGTGTAGGAGGGTATGTGTTAATAGATCATTGACTCTGAGTGAAAATGGTCATGGAAAAGGGAAGCGCCAAAAAGTTGAAAAGGTTGAAGTCTCGGAGCAGAGGATAGTAATTGGATTAACAAGGAAATATGTCAGCAAATATTCCATTTCGGAAGATATCCAGTTAGAAGAAATGAGAAGTTGAGATTCTAAATCTTCAAAGTCCGGATACCCAAAGGAGATCTCAACCTTTTATCTGAGAGGGACACGCGTCAATGGATTGTCAACTCCAGAAAATTGACGTACGGAGGAAATCAAGGGTTGAGATTTGAAACTCCCGAAGCCTGGATCACGAAATAAATCACAGTCGTTGATTTAGGAATCTTAGATCTGATCCGCAGGTCGTGAAAGAAAAAATCTGAACCGTTCATTTAGGAGCATCATTAAGATCATGAGATCGATGGTCCCATCAGATTATGGGGATTGAAGATGCGTGAACTTTAAAAATATGAAGGCGGGCCACAATCGAAACCACGGTTTTGGATAAATGACACATGGAGGCTCGAGGTAAATTGTGGGGCAAAAAGTAGTTTGATAAAAACCACCTTTGGATGCGCCCGCAATCTCATGGTCACATGAGATCTTCGCCCAAGGTCTATCAAGAAACAGAGCTAGCACTCACTAGACCAAGATTTGGAAGCACCTTCTGAATAGGCATTTTGTCACCGTCGGTGGTCACGTGAAGGAAGGGGCTTAAAATCCAAATAAGCCAAAAATGACTGACTGTAACTACCATAGAAGACGAAGAGTTGTGACTACCAGAGAAGCCAAAGAATCTCAGGATAACACCTGCTAATGATGAACAAATTCAGAATAACCTCCAGAGAAGATGAAGAGTTTGAATGATGATCAGGCAGAGGACTCGAGGTGAGAAAGACATGTAGAATAGAGAATATAGTGTGCTTTTTCGATAGTTATGCATGTGGGTAGAATGTGACCCTGTACAGGATCTGAACTAGAGATCAGAGGTGCAGTGTATAGCATGTAGAGACAACACAAAGTATAAAGGAAGAAGAGAAGTTGAATAGAGGAATCAGTCTGTGCAATAGGAGAAAGAGTATAGTATAGAAGCGGAACAAAGTAATAGAAGTTGGAAGAGGCAGAGGAGGCATGGAGCCATAACATACCATATCAAAGACAGATAAAGTAAGTAAAGTTTTTTAATATTCAATCAGGGTGGTAGGGTGGTGCTAGGGAGGATTGCAGTCCTCTAAATTTGAGTTGGTGCTAGAAGATATTCTGGGAGTTGGTGCTTCCATCTAGTGGGTTCTAGAGAAACCTAGGAGTTGGTGCTTCCATCTAGTTGGTGCTAGAGAAATATGAGACTTGGTGCTCTCTGCAAGTTGTAGCTTGCTATCAGAGGTTGTAGCCTCATATTTGAGTTGGATCTCAAATACTGTGATGTTTATGAAAGTTGGAGCTTGATTGACATCCTAAGAAGAAGAGGTTTTCACCCTTATGGGTTTCCTCATGAAAATCAATGTGTCTGTGTATTCTCTGTGATTGATCAAATATTGTATATCTATGCATGTTAAGTTATCAACAACACATTAAATAATAATCTAGAAAGAATCATAAAATAATAGGAAAAGTTTCAAGCTTATATACATAATTGATTCACCCCCCCACTCTCAGTTATATTTCCAACAATTGGTATCAGAGTCGGTGCCTTTGATCAAAGGTAGATCCATAAGCTTGAACATGACTAGTCATGATGGAAGTTCAACTAATAGATCCCCTCTATTTGATGGAACAAACTTTTCCTTCTAGAAAATAAGAATGAGAACACATTTAATGTCTTTGGGTGTTGATGTTTGGGATGTCCTTGAAATGGGATATGTGAAGCCTATAGTCTTGGCCTCAAAAGATGATAAGACGGAGTTTAGCTTTAATGCAAAAGCAATGAATTACATCCTCAATGGACTTGTTGAAGCCAAGTTTGTCAAAGTCATGCACTATGATTCAACAAAAGTTATGTGGGACAAGATGATAAGTAGTTATGAAGGTAATGAAAAGGTGAAAGACGCAAAACTTTAGACTCACAGACTGAAATTTGAGAAGTTAAAGATGGATGAAGACGAAAATATCAGTAAGTACTTATTACGTATAGAAGAACTTGTCAACACTATGAAAGACCTAGGTGAAATGATAGATGAATCTTTTATAGTCCAGAAAATATTAAGATCTCTTCCTGATAAATTTAACTCAAAGGTATTTTCTATAGAGGAAATAGCTGATCTCAAAACATTGACACTAGATCAACTTCTTGGAACCCTAATTTATTATGAAATGAGAATTACCAAAAGTAAATACACTACAAGAGAGGCATCTTTTAAAGTAGAGAAAAACACATACTCCGATACAGATGAGATTGAAGCAAATTTTGTGAGAAGAATGAAGAAAGGATCAAGAAAATACAAAGGTAAACTTCCCTTCAAATGTTTCAACTATGGTAAGATAGGTCATTTTGCATATAAGTTTCCTCACAAAATAAAGGATCATACATATGACTATGAAGAGAAGCACAAACACAAGAAGGTCTATAAAGAGAATAATTTTAAGAAGAAAAGCCTTTGTGTAAACAATTATTATGATCCCTCAGATGATGAAAGAAGTGACTCTTCTCTTGAAGATAAAATAAATGATATCATGCTAATATATTTAGAAGATATAAACACTGAATACATAGGAAGTGAGTTCATTGATTGTGAAGAAGAAGTAGATCTTGAAGGAGAACTAGTCAGTTCCATGGAAGAGATTGATAGACTCAGAGAAAAGAAAAGAAAACAAAAATAGTTACTCCTCAGGTATGAGAAAACATGCAATGAACCATTTGAAGAAATTTCTCTGTTGAAGGTTAAGTTAGAAGAAGCTAAGAATATTGAAGACATCCTCAAACAACAATTGAAGGAAGCCAAAACAAAATGTGAAAAAATGGAAGTTGGAGTAGTGACTGTCAGAAAAGATCTAGAGAAATTTCAAGCCTTATATCATCATAATCTGACAAGTATTAAAGCCTCAGAAGGATTAGCCTTCATTATGAATAAGCAAAGGAATTCAAAGTTGAAAATTGGTTTGGGTTATGAAGAGAAATCAATTAGTGTTCATCCAAGCAGGAAAGAATCCATCGAGTTTGTCAAATCTACAACCATTGACATAGATGATTTTAGCGGCTAAATTTCGCAAATGGGCTAATTTTCCATGGTTTTTCCCCAAAACATATTCGCTAATTTCCATTTTTTCTGAAAATTATTCGCCCAAATTCTATACAATAAAATTATTTTACCTTAAAAATCGCCAAAAAATTATAGAAACTATATAAAATCCTTAGAAATTTGAATATTTTTACAAAACTATAGCCAAACATTTTACATTTTGCATATTAAGGACTAGTAAGATTAGCCCACGTTTCTACATTTTAATATGAATTTCCATCCTTAAAATCATCCCTGAGGTCCATTGACAACAACAAACCTGCAGAAACAAAGGAAGAGAATCATTCGCCAAGGAGGAGTGAAGGAAAAGCTACCAAAATTGAATTTGTAGAATGTTGGTCACTATAATTGCTTATTTAATCTAAACAATCAAGTGCTACATAAATTGTCAACCCAGGGAAGTCTGTTTATTTCAAAGGTAACCACGCACTATATATGCTCAATCTCAAAAGCAACCTAGAGTTGTAAAAACTATATTAATCACACTTGCCTTGAACAAACTGAAATTCTAACTTGAATTACAAGAAAGCAATCTACCTATTGCAGAGCTCAAAGTTTAAAGAGATGATTAATTGAAGAATCCTAGATTACATTATAATAATAACTAGATACTGCAACAGGAAAGACCAACTATTCTATAACCAGAGAACAAGACCCTATTCCCAAAGTAGGAATCTTCAGCACCTATTTCCGATCATCACACTTCATGAACTCATTGCTTAACTGAAATAATTGACATACACACTGAAGGCTATCTATCTCTTAACAGAGAACATGACCCTATTTCCCAAGCAGGAAACTTCAGCACCTATTTTTTATTAGAACAATTTCATGAACTCATTAATGCACTGAAGGCTAACTATTTCTAACAGAGAACAAGACCCTATTTCCCAAGCAGGAAACTTCAGCACCTGTTTCTGATTAGCACACTTTCATGAACTCATTAATGCACTGAAAGCTAACTATCTCTAACAGAGAACAGGACCCTATTGCCCTAAGTAGGAAACTTCAGCACCTGTTTCTGATTAGCACACTTTCAAAAACTCATTAATGCACTAAAGGCTAACTATCTCTAACAGAGAACAGGACCCTATTTCCTAAGAAGGAAACTTCAGCACCTGTTTCTGATTACCAAGATTTCATAAATTCATCAGATAGGATTGCTAACTACAATGATTAACAATTACCCAAGCATGAATCACATGAAAACAATGTAACGTTCAGTAAAGCAGAGTTTTCAGCAAGACAGAGTTCAGTAAAGTAGTGTTTCAGCAAAACAGAATTCAATAAAGTAGTGTTTCAGCAAAACATAATTTAATCAAGGCATAAACAGAGATCACACTAACACACTACAAAACTAACGGGTGAATCTTGTGAAGAAGGTGGGCCCTCCCTTCTCACAAGATTCCCCTGAAACGAAAAGGCTAGAGAGAAATGCTCAGAACAATCTTTTATTCATCTGTCAATGTATCATATTACAATCTGGAATGAAGTACGTCCTTCTCTGTAAACCCTTCTTAGTACAAAAACCGAAGCTCCCCATCGAATGAATATTTCCTCTTATTTAAAGAGGAGAATCCCTTCGATACAATTGATCAACAATTTACAGGTGTATATATGAGTCCTATTCTTAGTCAGATCGACTTTATAAACTGGAATAGGATATCCTAGTCTCCCACAACAGAATGCTATTACAAGTGTTGAGTGAGGTGTTGCTATTGCGGATGGAGTAACAACTTCTTTATTTGTTTCTTTTTACTGTTGTTTTATGTTGTTTCATCATCGCAAATCGCTGGCTATTTCAGCCACGAGATTTGCATTCTGATTGTTTCAGCACTTCTCAGGCAACAACGATGGTTGATGCTTAGCTCATGGTGCAGCTGTTGTAGTCAATCTGTGTGAGTTGTTGTTCAGCATCGTTGACCACAGGCTGTGTAACAGCTTCCTTTTTGTTTCAGCATCATTGACCATAGACTGTGTAATAGCTTCTTCAGTATTTCAGCATCATCGACCACGGACTGTGTAACAACTTCTGTGAGTTGTTGTTTCAGCATCGTAGTCCACAGACTATGTAACAACTTCTGTGAGTTTTTGTTTGAGCATCAGGCCTCAATGCTAATTTGTAGTTCGAACTGTTTCAGCACTTATACATTTCTAATCAATGGTTAAGTACGAGAGTGATGTAAAATTATATGCAAAATAGATTAAACATATAGTAGAGAGAAGAGACATTGTACACCTTTGGAAAGATAGGGTAAAGTGATAATATGAGTTTAAATGTGCATGAAACAAGAGTGTAATGATGGAAAAAAGTATGGGAAAAAAGGTACATTGCGTGGTCCTAACATCCCCCCCAACTTAAAATGTTGCATGTCCTTAGGAAACTTCACTCTGAATCAGAGTCTGAATACCGACTCTAAGCGTGCAAGTTACTCAAGCAGTAGTTGTGGGAGGTGTTGTCTGTTGGAGCTATGAACCCTTGGACGCGTTGTAACCTTTTCCAAGCTGTTGTTTATGTCTTCTTAGGCAACTCATAATGGATTTGATATCTCTTTGTTGGCAACCAGAGGATAGGAAAATAAAACCGGTACCCTATCCAGCTTTCAGCACATTGTTGAACACACTTGATGTAGTTAGGTACCCTAGAGATTGCTATCTCGAGATTAGTAGGGATAAAAGTATTGTATTCCTATCTTTTCTCAGTAGATTGTTGCCAAAGGAATTTTTTTTCCTGTAGGGAAGCAATCTCTATGGATCTGATGAAGTGTTGACAATCCTGAAGCACTGTTGATTGTAGTTGTTGAACGTGTTTAGTCATCCCTGGTTTCTTTAAAAATTGATAATATTTTGTAACAAAGGTGGCTGCATTTTGTGGTTCTGGCCTTATCCAGAGAAGGCAGTTATCCTCATTGTGCTTGGCAGCCAGGAAGTCATCCTTCCATATAATATAATTGTGGAGAAAGGAGGTGAATGCCCGATTCTAGATGTCACCGACAAGAGGATTAAGGTTCAACTGCATGTTCTTAGGGATGGCCTCATTATAAAAATATGCCTCACAGAGGAGGTGTTGATCCATAGCAGAGGCTTCTGCAAAGGTTTTGACAAAATCTGTTGGATGTAGCACTGCATGGGGTCTGCCTTCTGTGATTGATTTGATCTGAAACCATGTAAGTCATTCCATGAGGAACAAGGAGTAATTGCAGGATGGTTTCCTTGCAGCCAATAGCTTCTGTGCCAAGTCAAATATCAGGAGCAATCTGCCTTTTAACTCTTTGTTCTGTTTCTTAAGGGAACGAGCTTCCTGGCGTGTTTGCTCCAAAGATTCCCAATTTGAGTAGGTATGATTTATCCATATTTGTCTGTGTTCCTGTAGGATTTTGGCCTGTGTAACAGCAGACTCTTTTTTCCATTTTTCTATTATTGCATGCTCATCCCATGGCTGAGTTTGTGTTTCAGCATTGCAAGTAGTAGGCTGAGGTAGGGTCTGAGTGGCCTGTTCCACAAGGGTGTGGGTATTGATCTGGCTGGGAGGGGAAGATTCCTCAATGGACACTGTTTGTACAGCTTTATTAACAAAAGTAGGGGTTTTAGATTTGACATTTGTTCCAGGCCAGGGCTCAGTCTTAATTTTGGAAGGTCCTGCTAGTTCTTGTGTAACAGCAGGGTGTTCTTCTTTGACTGCAAAAGTTGAAGGTGCAGGGGAAGCTCCTGGAATTGGAATTTGAGTTACTTTGTAGCCTACTTGATAGTAGATTTCCCCACATTGACTACACATATATTCTTTACACGGGCTCTCCGTTGTAGTCCCCTCTGACATGGTTTTTATGCGAGCTAGGGTGCGCAAGTTAAGTTCCTTCTCATATGCTTCCTTTGCCATGGATAGCTCTTGCTTGTAGGCTTCCAGTTCAGACCTTAGGAACTCATTTTCTTGCAAGACAGAGGCCATTGTTGGTTCTGGTTGAGGAATGACTGGTTCTTGTGTAGCAGTCATAGCCTCACTAGCTGGTTCTTGTGGAGAAGCTCCAGGAAGAGAAACGGATTCTTGTGTTTCAGCTTCTTGATGTAAAGAAAGTAATGTTTCATCTCCCTGGGCATCTGATTCCTGTGTCTCAATAACAATATCAGCAGTTGGTTCTTGTGTTTCAGCTGTAGTTGGTTCTTGTGTGACAGTTATAGCTGGTTCTTGTGTTTTAGCCACTGAATGAGTAGTTGGTTCTTGTGTTTCAGCTACTAAATGGGTAGCTTGTTCTTGTGTATCAGCTACTGAATGAGTAGTTGGTTCTTGTGTTTCAGCTACCGGGTTTTAAACGGATGATGTCGCAACATACTGGGCATCTAGTTCTTGTGTTTCAGTGCCTGTAAGTGGAATAGGCAAAGATTCTGGCATTTGGGAGGTTAGAGGTGTACGGGGTATTAGTCGAATGGGTTGGGGGTCTAGGGCAGTGGAAATAATGGCTAGCCTGTTGGAAAATATTGAACAACAACAGAAATGGCAGTGTTGATGATTGTTGTCTTTGATGGCAACAATAGAATTGGCATGATATGCAGAATTTGGGGATTTGGACGTAAAAGCACAGAAGGAACAACATTGAAGAAAACATGCGCATTGAAGAAAACGCATGCAACAGAAGTTTACAGAGAAGAAGGAAGATGGTGACTGTCGGATCCCATCCAAATTTCCCGAAAGGCCAATAGCCGTCAGATCTGCAGAAGTTGCGAGGGAGATAAGCCATCGGAGAATCGGGGATCGGGATTCCAAAGTGCAAAGAACAATGTCAATGAAAACCCCAAAATCGCAAGACGCGAAATCGCGATATAATCGCGATCGTCAGATTAAGGATGAGATCTAGACCGTTCATTTGTATGGACACGTGGCAGCCAGGAGGCATCATCGGCAATTCGGGGATCGGGATTTCAAAGTGCAAAGAACAATGTCAATGAAAACCCCGAAATCGCGAGACGCGAAATC
>ML777761.1:2179827-2220297 GCA_009831015.1 Picea engelmannii | reverse complement strand
GTGAATCTTGTGAAGAAGGTGGGCCCTCCCTTCTCACAATATTCCCCTGAAATGAAAAGGCTAGAGAGAAATGCTCATAACAGTATTTTATTCATCTGTTAATGTATCATACTACAATCTGGAATGAAGTACGTCCTTCTCTGTAAACCCTCCTTAGTACAAAAATCGAAGCTCCCCATCGAATGATGATTTCCTCTGATTTAAAGAGGAGAATCCCTTCGATACAATTGATCAACAAATTACAGGTGTATATCTAAGTCCTATTCTTAGTCAGATCGACTTTCTAAACTGGAATAGGATATCCTAGTCTCCCTCAATAGAATGCTATTACAAGTGTTGAGTGAGGTGTTGTTGTTGCGTATGGAGTAACAACTTCTTTATTTGTTTCTTGTTACTGTTGTTGTATGTTGTTTTGGCATCACAAATTGCGGGTTGTTTCAGCCACGGGATTTGCATTTTGATTGTTTCAGCACTTCTCAGGCAACAGCGATGGTTGATTCTTAGCTCACGGTGCAGTTGTTGTAGTCAATCTGTGTGAGTTGCTATTCAGCATCGTTGACCACGGACTGTGTAACATCTTCCTTTGTGTTTCAGCATCTTTGACCACGGACTGTGTAACAGCTTCTTCTATGTTTCAGCATCATCGACCACGTACTATGTAACAACTTATGTGAGTTGTTGTTTTAGCATCGTAGTCCACAGGCTGTGTAACAGCTTCTGTGAGTTGTTGTTTTAGCAGCAGGCCTCAATGCTAATCTGTAGTTCAAACTATTTCAACACTTATACATTTCTAATCAATGGTTAAGTATGAGAGTGATGTAAAATTATATGCAAAACAGATTAAACATATAGTAGAGAGAATAGACATTGTATACCTTTGGAAAGATAGGTTAAAGTGATAATATGAGTTTAAATGTGCGTGAAACAAGAGTGTAATGATGGTAAAAAGTATGGGAAAAAAGGTACATTGTGTGGTCCTAACATAGAACAAAGAAATAATACACCCTCTGCTCAAGGAAATCATCAGCATGGAAGAAATTGACCTGCTCAAAGAAGACAACCATTTTCCATTTACAAAGATTTTTTCTATGGATATTGTTTTTACTGGTCTAACTTTGGAAACAAAGCTGTAAATTGTTCTTTAAGATTTAGACATGAGCAATCAAGACAACCAAGGAATAAATATTTTCCACAACAAAGAATGAGACAGCCAAGTAACAAACAACCATAGACTGCAAATCATGTGATGGATGGGAAAAGGATGCATATTACACATGAAAATCATTATGATCCTTTATTCAATGAACCTGAATGTTACATCTGCCATAATTATGGACAAAAAGTTGCAGACTGTCGCTTAAAAAACTATAAGCTAGATTCAAATCAAAGAGATGAAAACATCAAGGTTTGAAAGAAGAATGAAGATAACAAGTGTGGATTAGTGTTGTTAGCTCAAAGAAAAAAATACACCTAATATATTGATAGTGGATTCTCTAGTCATATGACAGGTGACAAAAGTAAGTTCCTATTACTCAAAGAAAATAAATTAGGGAGTGTGACCTTTGGAAATGATGCTCCAAGAAAGTTCAAAGGTAAAGGTCTAGTAATCTTAAGTAATGGAAGAAGAAAAGATCAATATGTATTATTTGTTGATAGGTTAAATCATAAACTTCTTAATGTCAGTCAAATATGTGACAGAGGATGTGAAGTCACTTTCACTACCAAGAATTTTAAAATAAAGATAGTAAATACAGGAGAGATGATTGCAAAAGGGGTTAGAACTAAAAACAATGTATATGTTATGAAGGAAGATAAAGAGAAATGTCATTTAATAAAACTTGATGAAAGTTGGTTATGGCACAGAAGGCTTGGAAACCTGAATTTTGATCATATTGTCAAACTAAATAATGAAGGTGTTGTGAAAGACCTTCCAGGAATATCTAACCCTACTAACTATGTATGTGAATCTTGTCAAATGGGGAAGCTGACTTGTGCTCAATTCAAATATAAGAGCTTCACATCTTCAGAGAAACCACTTCAAATTGTTCATATGGATCTGTGTGGACCATTGTGAAAGGAAGGAACTGGAGGATAAAGTTACTTTATGCTAGTCATTGATGACTTCTCCATACTTACATGGGTTTCCTTTCTGAGAGAAAAATTTGATGTGTTTGAGAAGTTAAAAAAGTTTAAGGCATTAGCTAAGAATAATATAGGAAGGAAGTTAAAGGCAATTCACTCGAACAGGGGAGGAGAATTTATGTCAAGAGATTTCAAATAATTATGTGACAGACATGGAATTAAAAGAGAATATATTATTCGAGGTACTCCTCAAAAAAATGGAGTTGTAGAGTGCCAAAATAGATCAGTTTAGTAGATGGCAAGGGATATGATGAGTGAAAGGGACATTTCACAAATATTCTAGGTGGAGGTCGTTTACATGGTTGTTCATATTCTAAACAAAGTGCATCTAAGGCCGAACAGTGATAAAACTCCATATGAGTTGTTGTTTGGTCGACCTGCATCAATCAAGCACTTCAAAGTATTTGGAAGTAAATGCTACATCAAGAATAATGATGATCATCTGGGAAAATTTGATAGTAGAGTTGATGCAGGTATATTCTTAGGATATGCAACGAACAACAAAGGATACAGATTATTTTAACAAAATAATGCATAAATTAGTAGACTGTATTGATGTTCGAGTTGATGAAGAGGATCCTGTAAAAGATCAACAGAGAATAAGCACTAAGACATGAAAAATATGATAGGAATAATGAAGATAAAGAATAGAAAATATCAGAGTCACAAAAAGATGATGAATCGGGTGGAGAAGAGACACCCAAACAAGAAGAGTCGGGACAACAATCAACATCAAATCCTTCCTCCAGAATTACTCAAAAGAATCATCCTGAAAGTCAGATAATTGGTGAGAAATACAAAGGTGTAAAAATGAGAACAAGAATAAGAAAAGACATCGAGAAATCACATATAGCCTTCATATCCATGGTGGAACCTAAAAAATTTAATGAAGCCAGTAATGATGTAAATTGGTTAAAATCAATGAATGAGGAACTGGATCAGATTGAAAAGAATGGCACTTGGGAAATCATTCCTAGGCCAGAAAATAAAAATGTAATAGGATCCAAATGGGTCTACAAAAACAAGATGAATGAGAAAGGAAATATTGTGAGAAATAAGGCTAGATTGGTCTGCAAAGGATATGCTCAAATAGAAGGACTGGATTTTGATGAAACATTTGCGCCTGTAGCAAGATTAGAAGCTATTAGAATGTTTCTTTCCTATGCATGTCATAAAAAGTTTAAAGTCTATCAAATATATGTCAAGTCAACTTTTCTAAATGGAGATCTAAAAGAAGAAGTCTATATGGAACAACCAGAGGGTTTCCAATTGTTAAATAACCCTTCTTTGTCTGAAAGCTGAAGAAAGCCTTATATGAGTTGAAAAAATCTCTTCATGCCTAGTATTATAGACTAGATAAGTATCTTCAAGACAAAGGGTTCAAGAGAGGAACAGTTGACAACAATCTATATATCAAAACAAAGGGTAATGATTTTCTCATTGTGTTGGTCTATGTAGATGGCATCATCTTCGGAAGAAATAATGCTTCATTGGTGTTGGTGCGTAAATATGTTCACTGTATATCTCACACTCATTTAAATGTCAATCCAGGATTCGTAATCAAAAGAGTCGTTACACCATATGTGCCGAGAACAAGAAACCTATCTAAGTCTGTTGCATATAGGAAATAATTAATAACATAAAAATTCCATTTCTAAGATCTCTAAATACTTCAAAATATCCTTTGAACCTAAAAGAGAAAACTGATAATGAAACTGAAACAAACAGTCAATCAAAGAAATGTTGTCTCAGAGAAACAAGTATGTTCATGTTAGGCACTTGTATTAAAAAGATGAAATTTAAGAAGCTTGTTTCCTGTAACAATTAAAGCAATCAATTTCAACCATTCTGTAAACAAAATTCAACTTCAATCTCATGTAACTCAATCAAACCAACACGAGGGAAATTCAGTATGACTGAAAGACTTTATTACAGTACATGTAGATAAAAGATAAAGTCTCATGGTCCCTTGCGATACTATAATCATAAGATTAAAATATCAATCCACACTTCAAATCATGAGATAGCTACCTACAACACTGGATAATAAAATGTATATTTGATATAACACTTGTTGTTACACACCAATCCAAAATAATGAACTTGATTCTCAATCCTAAGAATGAATTAAAGATTAATCACACACACACACACTGTTGTAAACTATCCACACAAACACAGAGAATGTATACAATGAGGCTTAACTTAGTTGGGGTGGTGGGCCCTTGCCGAACCAACAAGGAACCTCTTAAAGAGTTAATAGGCTAAAACTTTCACTCACATCCAAGAATTGACATAAAAGATCTTTTGTATTAATTCAACTGATAAATTGGATCAACAATCTTTTACTTCATACATGACGATGAAAAGTATTGTCTGATTCTCATCGTATATTTCTTACATTCCTTTCTACACAACATTCCTTATATAAGGTAAGTCGATACTACCAATATGTATGGATAAACATTAAACAGTTTGGGAAATCCCAGAATTAAGATTTACATCAAATTTTGAGGAGTCAACTCCATCCTCATGACACGAAGTGCATGAGCGATGGAGTCTCTTGCAACTAGAGAACTAACTCGGATGCTTCTATCCAACTGTCTTCTCGAACTTTCCACCATTATCCAAGTCCAACTGGTGCATCCCAAAACAGAGGTTTTAGTACTGGATTGCACATAGTCGCGAGTCTGGTACCGGAATAGAACAAAGCAAGGAGTACCAGAATAGCGCATGTCTTGGTACTGGATCAAAACTGTCTTGGGTACTGGAATGGATTCGATACTAGATTACATGGTGTCTGGTAGTGCCAGATAGACTTCTCATAAATAAAATTATTAGAACTATACAAAATAAAACACTTTCAATCAAATTAATTAAAGAAAGTTAAACAAACATGCTTTAAATCACCAATTACCTCTTGTAGACATGACATAGCTATTAGGCATGTATTTTGGGAGGGAATAGTCCAGTATAGGTTTATAAGAGATGCAAAAAGACTTGGATAGAGGGTAAGATATCGTATTATCTTATGGAAAAATGGAGACTCAACATTTCCCCCATGCTAAAGATGTTGCATGTCCTCATGCAATGTTATCAAAAACTGATACCCAAAAAAAAATTTCTGCACAATTGGACCCTCCTCTGTCATTCCACAAATTGCAAAATGTTAACACCGGAATCTTCATTCTTTAATTCCTTCTTGATCACCCTAGTGTAATGGACCAATCGCAAGACTTTGTTAATTTTGGCAGAGACCTCCGCATCTTGTTCCTTCAATTCTACATTCTATGCCTTGATATGCCTGTCCAATATTTTGTATTCTTCAATTTCTTGTTTCAATCTATCAATTTCTATTAATAATGTTGGTTCATTCAAGGACTGGTCTGGACTTGGTGTGAGTACTTCCTTGGCCACCATCTCTCGATCCTCTTTTTCTTTCCTCAGACTCCTCAGAACCTTTATCATCATTTTTCGTCTGCTCAAGGATTTGCCTGGACTCAGTGTGAATGCTTCCTGAGTGACCACCTTTCAAGCTTCTTCTCCCTTCCTCAAATCCATCAAAGTCTTTGTTACCAATCCTTCTATCTCACTTATTGTTACCAGTCCTTTTGTTTCACTTGTGGAAGCTCCCCAACCACTCTCTTTGTCTGGAGAACTTAGAATATCCATAGGTTCTCTTTGAGGAGAAGGTATGTTTGGAATTGTCTCCTATTTATCCATACTTATGGTGGTCCTGCGTATGGGTAGCGAGGATTTCTTAGACTTGCTAACAGGGGTAGGAGTTTCTTCAAACAATTTCCTTTTCTTAAATTTACTGATAGGGACAGGCCTGGACACCAGTACTTCCTGTGTTTACTGGACCTTTATCTTGTTGGCTTGAACTGTAACTTCTGTGGTTTGCTTTTGCTAGCAAACTAGTATTCCTAACCTAGAATATTGAGGCATGGGTTCTGGAACTTGTGCCTCCTTTCCTTCTAGTTTCTTTCTATTTTTACTTGTCACCTTAGTAGTCTCCTTCAAGCCACTAACTGAGCTTTGGGAAGGCCGAGTAACTTCAGAAATACTTTTCAATTCTTTAGGGGATTTTGGAGGGGGTTTTACAGTTGGCTCTAGTAAAATCTCCTATGATCCATCTCCTTCTTTTGTTTCTTATTCTATGATCGTCAGTCTTTAGGGTGTAGGACTGAGCTAGATGCTTCATCTACTGTAGACTTCTTCTTTCTCTGTAACTCGAAGTCAGGGGTATTCTCTATTTGACTAGCTGGTCCTGGTGGCACTTCCATAATTGTTTTAGGAACGTTATCCAATTGACCACATGGTTCTGATCCCTCCTTTCATCTTTTACCCCTTTGAATCGAAGTAGAGCTGACTCTCTGGAATTGAGTGGCTATCTTCTTTCTTGATATAACAGGCTCTCCCACGACAAAATTTTCTGTCACTAATTTCTTAATGAGTTGAGAGGAGTTGGGCACAACATTGTCTTCTTTACCTTCTGAGGCCATGTACTTCTTTTCTTTTATGCTTGAGCTTTCACTATGTGTCTCTGCCTCTTGTCTCTCAACCGACTTGGATTTCTCTTGAGTGAAGCTCTACTGGAGCAATTGTTTCCAACTATCCCCTTATGTTTTTAGAGCATGAACAACTAGAATTTTGATTAAACTATGATTATGGAGACTGGTCTCGGGTTTCTTAGAAACTGACCTCACCCCTCTTTCCATTTTCTTTAGACTCATCCATAAAAAAATGGGTAAAATTTATCTATGGTCCTCCCTCAAAATGTGACAAAAGATTTAAATGATAAATGAAGGTCACAACATACCTTCCCTCATAGGTGAGGAATTTCTGTAGACTTATAAGCATTGTCTAGTATTTCTCTTTGATATAGTTTCGAGGGATTCCCTTGGTCCAGTCGGGGTCATGATGTTCTGGTTTGAGGAATTGTTGACAGAGATTTTTTTCTATGATTACTCTTTTGAAGTATCTTTCGCCAGCCATCAGGAGACCCGTGTCCTTTGCTATAGTGGCCTCTATAATTTTTAACTTCACATCCCCAAGCTGCACATACTCTCCATCATATGTTTGAGAAAATATGAGAGAAATTCCCTCATGATGGCCCCTGAATTTCTCCAAGAACGGCACCCACCCTACATGTTCATATTTGTTCTTACAAGCCTGATATTCTGTGGTTTCTTTGTATATTTGAAATATTGGCTCATGCCAGTTGACCCCCATACTATTTTAAGCAATTCTCTTGGGTGGATAAGGCACAGAAAGAAGGTCAAGGGTAAATACCGGATGATAGAGTATCGATTGGGAGAAACATACAAGGGATACGAAGGCATAGGGTGTCTGTAGATAGTATGATACCAAGGGTAAATAATGATCATCTGGATGGTAGAGCCATCAAGAGGAGCATTTATGAATGTAAGTGTATATTACAATGGTCATGTTGATACTCATGATGATATGGCGAAGTAAGTTGGATCTACTAACGATTTCTAGATTCGTGGGAAGCTTGGTGGCGGACGACATTTACAAAAGGAGGTGGTCGTTATAATAGAGACTTGTGTATATGAAATTGACTGGGATCATTACTTGATATGCTGAGATTCATGGTTCACGTCGTCTCATATAGTAGGGAAACTAATCATGGGGTTTATTTATCATATAGATAGTGGGAGTTTGATCCGATAAAAGACATTGTGATTTTGCATTTTTTTTGTTTCGTAGGACACTTCCTTCTTACGGCAGCGAGGTCTAAGATTTCTACAGAGATTCATGAGAAAACAAGGGTACATCATTATCCAAGAGAAATCAGATGTTCTAAACTCTTATTTAGTCTAATTCCTTTAAATAATACAAAAACAAAATGTAGAATATGTATGTCCTCGCACTAATAATTTGACAGCGACTTAAAAACATGATGAAAGTTACCCGTCATATTCTTACCAGTACTGGATCATCTAAGTACTGGATCACATGTGTGTAGAATTTGTAATTGATACAGGATCACTTGAGTGTCGGATCGCATGTTTATAAGACTTGCAGATGGTACAGGATCACCTGTGTGTAAAATTTGCAGTTGGTATAGGATCACCTGAGTGTCGGAGTGCCAGATCACCTATGTATAAAATTTGTAGTTGGTACAAGATCACCTGTGTGTAAAATTTGCAATTGGTATAGGATCACCTGTGTGTAAAATTTGCAGTTGGTACAAGATCACCTGAGTGTCGAAGTGTCGGATCACTTCTGTATAAAATTTGAAGTTGGTACAGGATCACTTGTGTGTAAACTTTGTAGTTGGTACAGGATCACATGTGTGTAAAATTTGCAGTTGGTATCGAAATAGCACAAGGCCCCTTCTTTTATACTGGATAGGATCTGATATCAGATAGGCACAACAAGATTATTTGGTGTTCATTCATACATAGAGGTGATCATCGATGCAAGATAAGCACAAAAATGAACTTTATTTGAGCTTAAAAAAAATTGACACTGATTCTAGTGAACGGTGATTTATAGAAACAATTGGTGTTCTATGGTCAAAATAATTCTGAAAAACCATGCAATTGCCAAAAAAATAATGCAGGAAAGCTTTATAATAGGAGGGTACTCTGTAATGACCAGTAACTGAGATGATAGAATTCATTTTCTTCTGGAACCAAGGTGACCATACTTTTGTTGGCATTTCCTCTTTTATTACAACACAATAATAATCCTAACTACTACTTTTCTGTGGATTTTTATCGATCCCAGATTAGTTAATGCTCGCCTATATTTTCAGTTTTATAGAGTCTGAAAAACTTAAAGGAAACTCTCTACACTTTCCCGTGGATTTTTGTCAAGCCCGGGCCAGTTCCTGCTCACCGGTGTTTTCAATTTTAAAGAGTCTGAAAAACTTAAAGAAAACTCTCTATATTGTCCCATGGATTTTTATCGATCCCGGGCCAGTTCCTACTCGCCAGTGTTTTCAATTTTAAAGAGTCTAAAAAACTTAAAGAAGACTCTTTCTGGTAGTTGTCCTCCTTATTTGTTTATCTACATGGGAACACCACCAATTTTTCTTTTGTCTTTGTTAGTTAAAAATAAAAATAAAAACGTCATCTCATGACACACCTATGTACAGAAAATGCATTTATACAATTGGAACTTACTATGGTAGGTCAGCAGGAGGGAAAACCCTCTCACTTACCAGTTTCATTTCGGCAGTCTGAAGAACATTTTTGACAAAATCTTCCTTTGACAGTGGTTTGTGATAAACCTTCAGTCGATGTCCATTTACAACAAGGGAAGTCTTCTTTTCATCAATAGTCTTTATCCTTACTGCACCATTTTCATAGACTGTATCAACCTCATAGGGTCCCATCCATCTAGTAGACAGCTTGCCTTTGAAATTTTTAAATCTGCTATCATATAGGAGGGCCCAATCACCTGGCTGGAAGGACTTTTGTTTAATGTACTTGTCGTGCCATTTGGTCCTTTGTTCTTGTATCAGGGTGGTTCTTTATAGAGCATATCGTCTTATCTCATCAAGCTCATTTAATTGTAATAGCCTCTATTTTTTAGCTTCATCCAGGTCCATTCCTAATTTCATGGTAGTTATGAAGGTCTTTACCTGAAAATCTATGGGCAGTAGTACCTGCTTCCCATATACAAAATCATATGGTGTATGGCCTATTGTGTTTCTCCAAGCTATCTTGTAGGCCCACAAGGCTTCAGGCAACCTATCAGCCCAATCTTTCTGATGCAGCTGGACAATCTTAGTGAGGATGGCCTCTATCACTTTGTTGGTCGATTCTACTTGGCCATTGGCTTGGGGGTGATAGGGTGAGGACTTCCTATGTCTGATCTTGTATTATTTGGTAAGGGCCTTAACAAAATTTGAGGTGAATTGTATTCCTTGATCAATGACTATCTCTTGAGATAAGCTGAAACGAGTGAAAAATTCCTCAAAGAGAAAATCTACAACAGATTGTTCATTGGCTGAATACAGGGCCTTGGCTTCTACCCATTTTGTTACATAGTCTGTGCAAACTAATATGTATTTTTTTCTTCCGAGACATGGGATTGATAGGTCCTACAAAGTCTAAGGCCCATTTTTCAAAGGGTTCGATTACTACTTGGGCTTGGAGTGGCATTTCATCGACTAATGTAGGTCTTCCCATTATTTGGCAATCATCGCAGTTGGCCACATCTTTCTTTGCATCTTTAAAAATGGTCGGCCAATAATAGCCAGATTGTAAGATTTTGTAAGCTGTCCTTTTGTCAGCAAAGTGGCCACCACATGGGCCATCATGGAAGGCTCTGAAGATATCCTGCATTTCATCTTTCTGGACACATCTTCTGATTACCAAATCAAGTCATGTTCGGTATAAGGTATCTTCATGCCACATATAATTGGCACTTAGATAAATGATTCTTTGTTTTTCTATGGATGTCATACCTTGAGGAAGCTTGTCAGTTACCAAATAGTTGGCTACATCTGCATACCAAGGGGTGAAAGTAGAAATGGAAAATAAATTCTCATCCGAAAAATCATCATCTACTGGAGTACTATCACCTGTATGGATAAGCCTAGACAGAAAATCAGCAACCAAGTTATCTCTTCTAGGCCTATCTATAATAGTGATATTAAATTCTTGTAGTAACAAGAGCCATCTAGTTATTCTAGCATTTGTAATAGGTTTACTCATTAGAAATATGATAGTTGAGTGATCTGTGTGCACAAAAAAATCGTATCCTGTTATATACTGTCTAAACTTGTTGATGGCATGTGCTACTGATAAGAATTATTTCTCAGTGACAATATAGTTTGCTTCAGCAGGTGAGAGGTTCTTACTAACAAAGTATATAGCATAAGGAATCTTTCCTTCCCTTTTTCCTAATACAGCTCCCAAAGCAGTATCTGAGGCATCTGTACAGATATGGAAAGGAAGAGACCAGTTTGGACCTCTCAAAGCAGGAGCACTTGACAGTTTTGTTTTTAAGATTTCAAAAGAGATTCGGCATTGCTCATCCCAACAGAATTCAACATCTTTCATTAGTAGTTTGAAAAGGGGGGCAACTAGGTTTGTAAAATTTTGAATAAACCTCCTATAGTAGTCAGCATGCCCTAAGAAACTTTTGATTTCCTTTTGTGAACTAGGGATCTTAATTTGGGAAATAATGTCGATTTTGGCAGGGTTCACTCTTATTCTGGTACTGGAGATGTGGTGACCTAGAATGATTCCTTCAGTAAGCATCATTCTTGATTTTGTGTGACTAAGTGAGAGGTTGGTCTCTCTACATCTAACCAGTACCTTCTTCAAATTATCCAATGCCTATTGGAAATCATCCCGATATACCATGAATTCATCCATGTAGACTTCCACACAATCATTAGTCAGATCGAAGAAAATAGACAAGACAGCCCTCTGAAAGGTAGTAGGGGCATTACATAACCCAATGGGGAGAACCCTATAAGAATAGGTTCCCCAAGGGCAGGTGAATGTGGTCTTATCCTGGTGTTCTGGTGAAATTTGTATTTGGTTGTAGCCACTAAACCCATCCAGAAAATAAAAGTACCTCTTCCCAGATAAAGTATCCAAGACCTGATCTATGAAAGGTAAAGGGAAGTAGTCTCTATAGGTGGCCTTTTTTAGCTCTCGAAAGTCCACACAAATCCTCCATTTCCCATTTTTGTTTGGTACAATAACTAATGAGGAGACCCATTTGTTATCTGATATAGGGTAAATGAAATTGGCTTGTAGGAGTTTTTGGAGTTCTTCCTTTACTAAATCTTTCAAGGATGGGTTCATTCTTCTCTGGGGTTGTCGGATAGGTTTGACTTGATCATTAGTGTAAACATGATGCATACATGTATCTGGGTGGATCCCTTTCATTTCCAAGTAATCCCATGCAAATGCATCGGATTGCCCCTGAATCATTTGTACCAACTTTTGTTGTTGATTTGTTTCTAGGCTGGCATTGATATACAGGGACTTCACAGGTCTGATTTCTACAGCTTATAAAATAGACTCCTTCCCTTCCTCTATTTGCAAAAGAGTGGTTGTTGTAGAAGTATAAGGGTGCCAAATTTCTTGAAATTCAGGGCTAAAGATGTGTGTGTAGTTGGGGAAAGATTGGGGATAGTCAATGCATGCCAAAGAAACCAAGAATAGACTTAGGATTTTTTCTTTAGAGTGTTCTTGTACTCCTTTTAATTGTTCAAGTGTCAACAAGGGTTGGGTACAGTCCTCCTCCCCATATAGATTCTCCAACCAGAGAGGGACTTCCGTGGCTGGTTGGACGGGGGGAAAAAGGATAAGTTTCTGACTTTGAGTGCCATTGGAAATTTTCATTTCTCCAGATTGGAAACTAATGAATGCATCAGCAGTGGCCAACCAAGGTCGGCCTAGTACCACTGGGTGTCCTGGTTTGGGGGATTTGGTATGGATTACCAAGAAATCCACAGGGTATTCCCAAGAGGCCAATGTCATTGTTATATCATCTAAAATTCTTGTTGGAGTGATGACTGATTTATCTGCAAACTCTAGCAAAGTTTGTGTAGGTCTTAAGTGATCTAGTTGTAGTGTTTTCATAGAGTTTACTGACATCACATTTATTTCTGCCCCTAGATCAATCAATGTGTTAGGCAAGGCAACACCATTGATTTCTATGGTTACCACTGGGTTCCCTGGATCACTATACTTGGAAGGCATTTATGTTATAAACTCGGATAACTGTCCTACCACCCGTATGATAGGAGGCTCTTTCCTCTTTCTCCCTATCTTTTTAATGAAAAGGTCCCTTACAATTTTAGCATAGATAGGTATGTCTTTAATGGCCTGTAGTAGTGGGATCTTTACACATATATTCTCGAGTTCAGCCTCTAGATTATGTTCGAGAGGTCCCTTGGTTTTCTTTATGAGCAAACTTTCTGGGTAAGGGGGATTCACTTCATGGGGTGTTTCTACTATAAAGGAGTTGGGAGAAGGGATTTCTTGTGGTACTGGAGTGTTTCTTTCTTTGTTCATTGGATCAGTCATCTGTTCTTCTCTTTGAACAGTTTGGGCACCTATTTGTTCCTCTTGATTTGTGTGATTATGCATGTGTTCCTCTTGAATGACCATAGTGGGATTTGTTTTGCTTACAATCCTTCCTAACCTTAATTCAATTCCATTAAATGGAGATGGCGTTATTACATATGTAGGAAAGGTTTGTACTTCAATGTTTTGTATAGGTTGTGCCAGTTTGTTATTTGGGTTAGGGATAGGTTGTGCAGGAATAGGAGTAGGTCGAGAAGGGTTTTGGATGGGTTCATCTTGCATTGGTTGTTGCATATTTGGATTCATGGGTAGTTCAAGTGGTTTTTGTGGAGGTGGAAGAAGAGCAGGGGGATTAAAACCTGGGAGCAACTGTGAAATATTCGAAGGATATTGTGGATAGGTGGGAAAATTTGTTGGTTGAAAGGGGACATTTTCATATATAGGTCCTCTCCACCCCTATTTCCAAGTTTGGGTTTGTTTTGACCACTGAGGAAAATACATGGGAGGTACCCATTGTTGTTGGGGGTATTGTGTACTTGGGTCAGCAAACATGCTAGGGTTTTGTTGTCTCCATGGTCTCCTAGGGGGGTAAGATGTCTCAGGTTCTCCTCCTCCCTTGAACATAGCCTTGAGTCTAGGGAGAGAAGGGAATTCATTAGTAGGATGGTCCTCTGTACAAATCCCATAGAGTTCAATAACATTAAGGGGGAATTCCTTTTCAGGGTGTTTCCTCCTACACTGATGACAGAAGATTTCTAACATAGCTTTTTCTTCCTCTTGTTTTATTTTAATTTGCATGGTATCTAGTTGGGAACCGATGGTGTGTAGGATATTTGTTTTAAAGTTTTCTAATAGATTTCCTAGCTCAATCCTTGTGACACCTCCATATGTGGGTTTAGTAATTATGTTGGTAGGGTTCCTTATAATTTTCCCTATTTTAGCTTGACTGCGAGAGTATATTTTACAATACTCTACTATGTCTGCAAATGGTTTTTGGTATATGTCCCCAGAACTCATAAGGTTTAACACTTAAATTCAATCGTCCCTCACCCCCTTTAGAAAAATAGACCTAACTGTAGCTGTATCTAAGGAAAACTACTTAGTCTTTTGGTAATTTATAAGAACCTTTCTAAGTAGTCTTCTAAGCTTTCTTCTTCTGATTGCTTCATTTTGAATATATCATTCCTAGCATCCCTAGGTCTGCAATAATCCTGGTATTTCTGGAGGAAGGTCTCCTTCATACCATCCCAAGACAAAATTGTGTGTTCCCCTAAGCTCATGAACCACCGTAGTGCTGAATCTTTTAGTGTGGTTGGGAAAATTTTAATTTTTGAGCATTATCTGTGTAGTTATAGCTCCTACACAATATGTCAAATTCAAATAAAAATGAGTCAGGGTCTTCTATCGACATACCTCTGAACTGTAGAAGTGAAGATAATGGAATGTTTTTCATAGCAACGTCTTTAGCCATATCCAGTATGGGGAATCCAAATGTCTCTGTTTCATTGGTTGAGTTTCCCTCTTCTTCTGTCATGTTTCCGAGCACTCTGTAGGGAGGTGGTGAATTTTCTCCACTGAGTGATGGTTCCACCACCGGGTTCTCTGGTATATTTGGTTGTTCCAAGGTTTTGTGTAGTCTTCCAACAGCAGATGCAACCTCTTCTATTATCACCTATGCTTCTTTTCCAGTTTCTCTTCTAGATGGGGTCGCCAGTGTTGTCTCCTTTTCTTGCTGCCTTTTGTTTGTAATCTGAATAGTGGCTTCGGATCTGGTGCCTTTTTATGTTGCTGCAATGGATTCCTTTGAGCTCTCTCCTCTAAGAATTTTTCCTGCACGAGTTTTTGATGAATTAGTATAAGGGGGAGTTTTTTCTGTTGTTTGTTTTTCTGGTTTTTCTAATATTTTAGGAGCAATAAATCTACCTTTATTATCCCTGTACCTACTCATAAAAAAATGAAATCAATGAAAATGCAGATTCCTAATTAAGGTAGGAGGACAACCTAACTTTGGAACAACCCCACCAAAGTGGATGTGTAGGTTCTTACCTTTCGTCTTAACGTCTTCTCTCCGCCCTTAGATTATCCTCAAATCCAATCCAATACTTCATCAAACCAAAAAATATGTTACCTATTACCATTTACAACTCCCCAGCAATGGTGCCAAAATTTTGGTGTGTAAATATGTTCATTGTATATCTCACACTCATTTAAATGTCAATATGGGATTCGTAATCAAAAGAGTTGTTATACCATATGTGCCGAGAACAAGTAACCTATCTAAGTCTGTTGCATATAGGAAATAATTAATAACATAAAAATTCCATTTCTAAGATCTCTAAATACTTCAAAATATCCTCTGAACCTAAAAGAGAAAATTGATAATGAAACTCAAACAAACAGTCAATCAAATAAATGTTGTCTCAGAGAAACAAGTATGTTAATGTTAGGCACTTGTATTGAAAAGATGAACTTTAAGAATCTTGTTTCCTGTAACGATTAAAGCAATCAATTTCAACCATTATGTAAACAAAAGTCGAATTCAATCTCGTGTAACTCAATCAAACCAGCACGAGGGAAATTCAATATGACTGAAAGACTTTATTACAGCATATGTAGATAAAAGATAAAGTCGCCTGGTCCCCTGCGATACTATAATCATAAGCTTAAAATATCAGTCCACACTTCAAATAATGAGATAGCTACCTACAACACTGGATAATAAAATGTATATTTGATATAACACTTGTTGTTACACACCAATCCAAAATAATGAACTCGATGCTCAATCCTGAGAATGAATTAAATATTAATCACACACAGACGTTGTTGTAAACTATCCACACAAACACACAGAACGTATACAATGAGGCTTACCTTAGTTGGTGCAGTGGGCCCTTACCGAACCAACAAGGAACCTCTTAAGGAGTTAACAGGCTAAAACTTTCACTCACATCCAAGAATTAACATAAAACATCTTATGTATTAATTCAACTAGTAAATTGGATCAATAATCTTTTACTTCATACATGATGATGACAAGTATTGTCTGATTCTCATCGTATATTTCTTACATTCCTTTCTACACAACATTCCTTATATAAGGTAAGTCGATACTACCAATATGTATGGATAAACATTAAACAGTTTAGGAAATCCCAGAATTAAAATTTACATCAAATTTTGAGGAGTCGACTCCATCCTCATGACACGAAGTGCATGAGCGATGAAGTCTCTTGCAACTAGAGAACTAACTCGGATGCTTCTATCCAACTGTCTTCTCAAACTTTCCACCATTATCCAAGTCCAACTGGCGCATCCCAAAATAGAGGTTTTAGTACCGGATTGCACACAGTGGCGAGTCTGGTACCGGAATAGAACAAAGCAAGGAGTACCAGAATAGCGCACGTCTTGGTACCGGATCAAAACTGTCTTGGGTACCATAATGGATTCGGTACCGGAYTACATGGTGTCTGGTAGTGTCGGATAGACTGCTCATAAATCAAATTATTAGAACTATACAAAATAAAACACTTTCAATCAAATTAATTAAAGAAAGTTAAACAAACATGTTTTAAATCACCAATTACCTCTTGTAGACATGACATAGCTATTAGGCATGTATTTTTGGAGGGAATAGTCCAGTATATGTTTATAACAGAGACAAAAAGACTTAGATAGAGGGTAAGATAGGGTATTATCTTAATTGGTACAATGGTTTGCTTCTTCCATGCAACCTGAATTTGAAATGTCTATGATAGGGGAATTGTCATTTTTTCTTGGTCTGCAAATTACTCAGAGGTCTGAAGGAATATTTCTTTCTCAGGAGAAATATCTAAGAGATATGTTGAAAAGGTTTCAAATGGAATATTCTACACCTATGAGAACACCTATGTTCATTGGATGCAAGTTAAGCAAGGATGATGACTCACTTGATGTTGATCAGAGTTCATATAGGTCTATGATAGGAAGCCTATTGTACATCATAGTATCTCGTCCAGACATAATGCATGTTGTTGGAATGGTAGGAAGGTATCAGGCTGCACCTAAACAGAGTCATTTGTTAGTTTTCAAAAGAATATTCAGATACTTGAAAGGAACAATGAACTATGGACTATGGTATCCTAGGAATTGGAATTTTCAACTATCAGTCTATTCAAATGTTGATTGGGCTAATTGCGTTGATGAAAGTAAAATCACGAGTGGAGGTGCATTCTTCTTAGGAGATTCTCTTGTAGCATGATTGAGAAAGAATCAAGGTTCCATTTCCTTATCGACTGTAGAATCTAAATACATTACAGCTTCCACTTGTTGTACCCAAGTATTATGGATGATTCATACACTTGCAGACTTGGAGGTAAAGTATAATGCATCGATCCCAATTCATTGTGATAATACTAGTGCAATTAGTGTGTCAAATAATCATGTATTTCACTCCAAGACCAAGCATATACCCATCAAGTATTGCTTCTTGAGGGAACAATTAACCAACATTGTTGTTTATTTGCATTATATTCCATCCAAAGATTAGATTGTTGATATCTTCACTAAATCACTTGCAAAATATCAGTTTGAGTATCTACGCCAGAAGTTGGGTGTGACCCTGTTATCAAGTTAAAATAGTCTATCTGATTAGGGGAGAGTGCTCCTAGTATATCTGATCAGGGGGAGCATAGAACCATTCTCTATTTTCTTTGGCATTGATTTCAAAGGGGGAGAAAAAGGTGTTGTTTGTATGCTAGAGTTGGAGGTCTAAACAGAATAGTGCATCCTTTCAAGGTTGTCATCAATGCCAAAGGGGGAGATTTTTGGCATATTTACAGGAAGAATGTGATTTTCATTGATGGAAAGAACAACAATGAACCAAACCTCAAGAGAGAAAAAGACGAGAAATCTCAGAAGAGATAGAGGTTTCCAGAAGTGCAGACGAGGTCCAAGAGACAAACTCGTAGAAGGAGAAAAGGTTGAGGCCCGTGAACACTTAGAAATACTTCTAAGTTAGAGAGATCAGAAGTTCAGGATGAAGAGAAACAGTGGCCTTTGGATCACTTATCCAGAGGACCAACAACCATTGGATTTATTGAATGAAGGATAGGATAAGAGGGGCAAAACAATTAAGAATTTGATCATCTGAATTTCTGTCAGCCATCAGATCGATTTACGTGGAAGGACAAGATACGAAAGGGATGATATCTGAGATCTCGATCACCCAAATTTATGTCATACTTTGTATTGAAATAAGTGTAAGGACAGGATAAGTTAGAATAAGGGTGCGCTAATCTCAACGACTTATAATCGAGCACTTATATCTACGATCGACAGGGCATATCTGACCCTCCCCCGACCTTTTTTCCTTTAACTGTGGGNGGGGGGGGGGGGGGGGGTTCTGATTTGGTGGTATTTTCCATGTGGTACCCTCATACGTGTCACCTTCTTGTCAAATCGAACCCCCCTCACTCATTACCACTTACTTCCTAACCCCCCCACCGAGTAAACCACCAAACCACTCATACATACCACCTTTTTGCTTTGACGTCACACTCCACTGCCCACTACACATCACACTCCACTATCACGCTCTGCCTCCACACTCCACTACACTGCCTACACATCTCACCCATGTCAGCAGACCACCTCAGCAAGGACATGTGGAAGACCACATCAGCAAGGACATGTGGAAGACCAAGTCAGCAAGTACACATGGTAGAATCAAATGATGACAAGTGTCAAGAGGAAATTGGCTCATGCCATGTCAACAAGTGATGTAAGCAAGCTACATAACTCTGGGAGATTTACTTCAGGAATTTCATCACCAACAAATGTCAAATGCCCCAAAGTCCCAAAGGATGAAGGTCTGAAGTAGCTCTCAGTCATACGATCTGAATATCACTTCAGGTGCATTCTCAACAATTGATCTAGTTCAGTGGAAGGACAGTGTAAGTGGAAGTGTTAACCAACAGCAAGCGGTCTCCACTACCTATGACTTATTCAACAAGTGACCACTCTGGAGGAGAATGAAGCAGCGATTAGCCTAAAGTCCCAAAGTCTCAAACACTGAAGACCCTAGTCATTGATCGCCAGGAGGGGCGTGTGTCATAAGATTATGAATTCAGGTGAAATCACTATGAGAGAATCGAGTGCATAGGAGTTGAAACTCCCGAAGCCCGAAGTGTCGAAGTCACTCATGATCATTGATCATGCAGGAGGGTACATGTCAATAGATCGTTGACTCCAGGTAAAAGCATTCATGTAAAAGAGAAGCACCGAAGATTTGAAAAGGTCGAAGTCCTAGAGCGGAGGATAGTCGTTGGATTAATGAGGACAGCTGTCAGCAGATCTACCATTTTGGAAGATATCCAGTCAGAAGAAATGAGAAGTTGAGATTTGAAATCCTTGAAGTCTGAATACCCGAAGGAGATATCGACTGTTGATCTGAGAGGGAAATGTGTCAGTGGATTGTCAACTCCAGAATATTGACATACGGAGGAAAGAAAGGGTTGAGATTTGAAACTCCTGAAGCCCAGATCATGAAATAAATCATAATCGTTGATTTAGGAAGGTTAGATCTGATCCGTAGATCGTGAAAGAAAAAATATGAACCGTCCATTCAAGAGCACCGTCAAGATCATGAGATCGATGGTCCCATTTCATTTTTGGGATTGAAGATTTGAAAACTTTAAAAAGGTGAAGGCGGA
Source organism: Picea engelmannii (assembly GCA_009831015.1). NCBI lineage: Eukaryota > Viridiplantae > Streptophyta > Pinopsida > Pinales > Pinaceae > Picea > Picea engelmannii. The sequence continues at coordinate 2,200,433 of ML777761.1, read as the reverse complement.
CCGCATTCGAAACCACGGTTTTGGAGAAAGGACACATGGAGGCTTGAGGTAAATTGCGGGGCAAAAACTAGTCTGATACAAACCACCTTTGGATGCATCCTCAATCTCATGGTCACATGAGATCTTTTCCCAAGGTCATCTCATGAAATGGAGCTAGCGCTCACTAGACCAATATCTAGAAGCACCTTTTGAATAGCCATTTGGTCACCGTCGGTGGTCACGTGAAGGAAGGGTTTTAGAAGCCAAAGAAGCCAAAAACAACTAACTGTAACTACTAGAGAAGATGAGGAGTTGTGATTGCCATAGAAGCCATAGAATATCATAATAACGCCCTCTAATGATGAACAAATTCAAAATAACCACCAGAGAATATGAAGATTTTGAATGATGATTAGGCAGAGGACTTGAGGTGAGAAAGACATGCAGGACAGAGAAGATAGCGTGCTTTTTTGATAATTATGAATGTGGGTAGAATGTGACCGTGTACAGGACCTGAACTGGAGATAATAGGTGCATCATATAGCATGCAGAGACATCACAGAGTATAAAGGAAGAAGAGAAGTTTAACAGAGGAATCAGTGTGCAGAGCAGGAGAAAGAGCAAAGTATAGAAGCGGAACAGAGTAATAGAAGCTAGAAGAGGCAGAGGAGACATGGAGTTGTAACAGACCATATCGGACATAGAGAAAGTAAGTAAAGTTTTTTAAGATTCAATTAGGGTGGTAGGGTGGTGCTAGGGAGGATTTCATTCCTCTAAATTCTAGTTGGTGCTAGAAGATATTCTGGGAGTTGGTGCGTCCATCTAGTGGGTGCTAGAGAAACCTAGGAGTTGGTGCTTCCATCTAGTTGGTGTTAGAGAAATCTGAGAGTTGGTGATATTTTCAAGTTGTATATTGCTATCATAGGTTGTAGCCTCATATTTGAGTTTCATCTCAAAGACTATGATGTACATGAAAGTTGGAGCTTTATTGACATCCTAAGAAGAAGAGGTTTTCACCCTTATGGGTTTCCTCATGAAAATCAATGTCTCTATGTATTCTGTTTGATTGATCAAATATTGTATATCTATGCATGTTAAGTTATCAACAACACATTAAATAATAATCTAGAAAGAATCAGAAAATAACAGGAAAATCTTCAAGCTTATATACATAACGGATTCACCCCCCCTCTCAGTTATATTTCCAACATTAAGCTTATGTAAAAATGAAAACAATCTCGAGCTTAGTCTTTGTTATTTATCATGATCGTAAATCAATGAGAATGTAACTGTGTATACTTTTGTCACCTTTTTGGACTCGTAAAGGTTATACAAAAAAGGAACCCTGAGAGTTCCCTTTAAGATCTTTTCAGTCTCTCTAAACATGAAAAGATTGTCGAGTGACCTTGTTCTTTTCACACTCGTAAAAGTATTTGAAGAAAATGTTTGATGAGCAGTAAATTATCTCTTTTTTGGTCTCATCAGACTAACTTACTAAAAAGGACATTATGGATTTCTCTTTAAGTGTTTTTCATACTCTCTAAACATGAAAAACCCCTTATTTTACTTTCTCTGGACTTGTAAAATAAACATCAAAAGGCCCATATGGGACCGAACCACTCCTTCCTAGGCTTCGTTAAATATACTTCGAAGGACTCATCCGAAGGATGAGCTTATAGTTCAAGCATATGTTTCCTCCTCAAGCTTGTGTAGAAATAAAGAGGTACTCGCTAGAAATGGTGGGGGGCGGGGGTTGGGAAAGAAATGTATCTAAACCTGTATTCTATGGAAATGAGTCACTTTTGAACATGACACCCTTTCACTCTCTTTGTGTCTAGGTTGGAAAATCATCTTGTCTCTTGATCATACTCCTTTATAAGATTACAAGTTGGTATGTGATCCCTATTGTTGAGTCACTATTTCCAATAAAATTGTTGTGTCGTCAATATGTTCAAAGAGAAGTTCAACCCATAAATCCTTCTATTGTGTCAGCTATTTATGGAGTCCTTAAGCCTTCTATTGCATTGGCCATCCCTGAGTCAGTCCTAAATCATTTGTTACTCTAATCTACTTCAAATATATTTACTCTATTCATGTCATTGATGGGGGATACATTAAGGCCCTCCTTTGACGAGTCTTTTCTTGTCGACTTCAACTCCTTTTCCAGGAATTAGACATAGAAACTAATTGGTACCTTGGAACTTGCATGCCTCAATGTAAATTTTCCTCGCTTTTGATAGTGCGTTTTCATTATTGACCCTTGATCGAGAGATTTTTCCAAGTGTTCGACTTCATCTCATAAATTCACACCCGTTGGATTGTACGAGTGTACCTTGGGAGTCATTGACATTAATAGTGATTTCCCTCGCACTTGTTAATGGTATACACTAATGACCAGTAATCAAGTGGTTTATACCTTGTTCGACCTCAACACATGTATTTGCATGGTTAGATTCATACTATAGAGTGGTGGAGATGAATACCTTGGATCTTTTCTGACACATTCAGGTTGTGTTAGAGTTTATTTGGATTGTACTGTTGCATATATCCACAATGTATGTCTCGTGGGTATGTTCAAATTTGAGTATTTAACACATAGATCCACAATCTATTTTTGGTGGCTATGTTCATATTTGAGTCATAATGGCATGGGTCCACAATGTATGTTTGGTGGCCATAACCTATCTTAATTGAAATGAATCTTTGCATGTCGGCATTTATGATTTGAGTCATTTTTATTCTGAGTATGGGAATTCCTACCTCAATGATGATATATTATTGTATTGTATTTCCTTGTTTGTTGGCAGGTTTCTGACCAACATGTTCCTTGTTCCCTACACACACTCGACAAAGTATTTCAACTATCACTCTGTTCTAACTTCATACTTTGGGGGGATCACTGTTACACATTATTTTCATCAACCCTATGACCATTAATGTTGTAAACCTATCCTTTGTCTTTAGAAGGATCAATGGCCTTAATCCCTGAAGAAGAATGAAGATATGTTTTCCAGAGAGACAATATTATATTTTTCCTTTGCCAAAAACCTTATAAAAAAGGATCATCGCACCTTGCTTAGTGTTAAGGGTGTGATGATATAGTATCATCGCAGGCCACACCACAGTGGCCTGAGACGTCATCGTGGTTTTCTCATTGTTAAGTGTGCGATGATTTTCAAACGAAGGAAAAAGAGGAATTTCTCGAAAGTTATAGAATAGAAGCTTCGAGGGTGAGGTGGCCTCAATCGGTTTGGATCTGATTCACATCCCTAATATCGTGGGATCATCCTAACCTCCTTACCCCATCCTTTTAATCTTATAAAAGGAGAATAGTTCTCATGGGGAAGGTTAGCTTGGATTGAGTTGGCTAGCTTTTGGTGTGAGCTTGAGTAATTTTTGTGGTTTTGAGCTTTGCTTTGTCAAAATAGATTGTTGGTCTCAGAATCCATGGAATAAGAAGTGTGTGGGAAGCAAGGAACTATTGGAAAGGACCTTACAACATCAATTCATTGGTTGTATTATCCTTTTCATATATTTAATACAGTGATATATTTCTTTCCCATAAAATTGTTCTTATTTTATTGTATGACTCCTTGATCACATACATAGGTTTTATTGAGTATACGTTGTTAATTTCACTTTGTTGGCTTGTGTCTTTTTACAGGTTCGGCATCTCATAAGCCTTGAAATGGAGCGAGGATGACACTAGCAAGGACAAATGACATTTAAAATGTATTTCATTTATCTCTTGTTAGTTAGTATGCTTGATAATTAAAACTTAGTGAAAGTTTTATATTTTGTCTTGTTTTGTTCTAGTTTCGGGGTGAAACTAGGGAGATCAGTTTTTGTCCGCACTTACCGATTTGTCTGATAACAATGAGGGACTGCGGGTTGGTTTCTAGAGGCCAATATGCAGCTATAGGGCTCTAAAACTCCTTGTATGGCATGTTGTTGAATCCCTGGAAGGGAAGTAGGGCAGTCGAGGGACTGTCGAGGAGAGAAGTGACACACTTCCTGGGGTGGAAAAAGCATGTGGGGGATGAGGGATTGTAGGTTGGTTGCTTGATTCTTCACCTAAAGCAGATAATTGTTGTTGTTTGGCCGACCTTATACTGGCCTAGAACTTCCTTTGCCCAGGTAGATTTTAGCCCCAGCTCAGGGGTGACCCACTACTGAGATTATGAGCAGTGTGGTCTATGGCTAGGAGGAACGTGGAAGGTATGCACACAGTTGGTGTTTAATTCACTAAAGTTAAGTGTCTTTATGTTTTTGTGCAATTTCCATGTTATGAATTATGATAATTTGTTATGGAATTTCTATTGCTTATATGTATGAATTATTATTGTTGTATGTTGTTATTACTTCTCTTAACTTTGTTCATATGTAGAACATATCTGTATACAAAGTGGTAAAAGAGAGGGTTTTGTGTGGTGTGGCCTAGCCTGGGTGGTTGGGTACGTTACAAAGTGGTATAAGAGCTCAATTTTTCAACATTGAGCCTGGATGGGCCAATTAGTGGAACAAAGAAGTGAAATTACATAATATGTAGGAAAATTGTTTGACAGAATGCCGGAAAAGGATGTCTGAATTTATTTTGTTGAAATTACAACAGTAAAATTGAGATAAATTTCATGGGTAATGTGAAGAATTGAGATTCTTTGAAAATTTTGAAAATAAGAAAATCGGAAAAAATTGGATATTTTTTCGTACGATGATGTCGCCATGATGTGGAGGCCATGTGTCAATTGATGTGGTATAATAAAATGTGTACTACCATGATGGAAGGTAAATGTTGGATGATAGGATAGTTGGTAGGTGATGTGGATCCATGTGGCAGGCCAACTGTCAGTCCCACAAAACTACGGAAAGAAGTGGGAAAATGGTTAAGTGTTGAGACTTCTCAGACAGACTTATGAAAGGAAGGTTACAATATTATGAGTCTGTGAGTCTGTGTAATTGGAAAAATGGTTAAGTATTGAGACTTCTTGAATGAAATTATGAAAGGAAGGTTACAATATTATGAGTCTATGAGTCCGCATAGATGGAAAAATGGTTAAGTGTTGAGACTTCTCAGATAGGCTTATGAAAGGAAGATTACAATATTATGAGTCTGGGAGTATGCATAGATGGAAAAACAGTTTAGTGTTTAGACTTCTCAGACGGACTTATGAAAGGACAGTTACAATATTATGAGTCTGTGATTCAGTGAGTCCACATAGATGAAAAAATATGTAAGTGTTGATACTTCTCAAATGGACTTATGAAAGGAAGGTTACAAGATTATGAGTCTGCAAGTCTGTGAGTTCAGGTAGATGGAAAAGTGCTTAAGTGTTGATAATTATCGAGCATACTTATGAAAGGAAGGTTACAATATTATGAGTCTATGATCCCATGTAGATGTTAAAATGGCTAAGTGTTTATGGTGGGTTTGTGGAAGGGTGTTGAAAATAAGAGTCTCTATATCCACCAAAAAAATTGATCTAGGCAGTTAATTTCACAAGAAATCAGAAGAAAGAGTTATGATGCATTATTGGAACAGAATTGTGCATAATTTTCATGAATTTGTTAAATTATTTAGTCTAACAAATCTTGTTACCTACACATTTTGCATATTTAACAGAATATAGATCAAAACAGGATCAACACAGAGACCAGCAAAACGAAATATACACAAAGGACTTACAACCATGAAGAGGAAGTCAAGGGGTTGTATGTTAGTTTGAGTAACGAAGGTACAAATTCAAATGGACATGGAGAAGGAAATAAGGAAAGCATGAAATTAGTAGAAACCATAAAAAGGATGAAAAAGGATGTCCAAAGTTATGAAGCAGATAATGAGAGGCTTATGAAAGCCAAGGAGTAGCAAGAAGGATTCAACATCAACTTAATGCAAAGCCTGGATAGAATAGAGAAGAATATGGATAAGGAGATTGAGTCAAGCAAATCAGGGAGTTACATATCTCATGAGAGGAGTGTTGGATTACTGAGAGGGGGGGTGAATCAGTAATAGATAAATTTAATCCTTTTTAACCATATAATCCAAGTGTTATATCAATGTAGCATTATCATCCAATAACTGAAGATTAAATAAACAATGAACAAATGAACAGTCATACACATACAAAGTACACTAGTGTTTTACGTGGAAACCCAAAGCGGGATAAAACCACAGAATGTTTTTTCTTATATGTCTTGAAGAATTACATTCATTGGAAGCACCAACTTCTTTTGTTTTCCAACTGCAACTGGAAGGAAGCTCCAACCCCCTAGTTTCTCAGGCTATAACCTAAGGGAAGCTCCAACTCCCCAATTCTCTGGCTACAACCAGAAGGAGGCTACAACCCCCTATGTTCTATAGCTACAACCAGAAGGTGGCTACAACCACTTTTCCTTGCCCCGTCCAACCGCCATGAAGTAGAAGTAGAATTATGGAACCATTGTCACACTATCACTGTGAGATATATTGTTGTAAAACTGTACCAAACAACCTATACCGTGCATCAACCATGCATCAACCTGTAACTCAACCTATAATCAACTTGTACCATAAACAAGTGCATCAACCATGCACCAACCTATACCAACCGAACTGTAATCAACCTGTACCATAAACAAGTGCATCAACCATGCACCAACCTGTATCTCAACCTGTAATCAACTTGTACCATAAACAAATGCATCAACCATGCACCAACCTGTACCTCAACTTGTAATCAACCTGTACCATAAACAAGTGCATCAACCATGCACCAACCTCTACAAACCAACCTGTAATAAACCTTTACCATAAACAAGTGCATCAACCATGCACCAACCTGTACCTCAACCTGTACCATGAACAAGTGCATCAACCATGCCCCAAACCTGTACAAATAACCTGTCATAACAACCTGTCACAACAACGTGTACAAACAACCTATCACAACAACATGTCTCATCAATTTTATCAACAAAATTAGATCTACTCACAAATATCAATCACCAAGATGACTCTCAAAGATGTGTATCAACCAAGTATAACACAACAACTCATAATCATCACCAAGATCAATATGTGCTTCTGATAATACAAGTATGCTACATTATCCATAAACCATGTGTCAAAAATACTACTAAAAAGTCCCTCCAACCATGTACCAAGTATGTACCAATCATGTATCAACTACTCATCAACTATGACTCATCAATATGTACCAACATCATCAACTATACACCTCATGTATGTGTCAACTCATCAACTACTTGTCTCAACCATGTACTCAACATGTACCTCAACCAAAATACCTCATCAATTTCATCATACAAATATGATTTGTAGCTTTGTAATAGACCTGGTGTATATGATCACATTCTTGCAAACCTTCCTTAACTTTACCAACAAGAGACTAGCATTTTCATCAAAATTTTATTTAGTCTCACATGCCTAGTTTTGGATTAGTCATCAACCCTAACTTGAAGTAATCATAACTTTGAACCTGTAATGTATAAATATATGAAACTGATATAAAATGTTCTTAAGTGTGTTTTATTCAATTCCTCCAAGTTTCACTACTTGGAACCTCTCAAAAAAGGAGTTATAGCAAAAATGACATACCTTGTTGAATTCTAGCTTATTCTAGAGAGCGACCTTGTAGAGCGTGCCCCACACAAAATATTTGTTGAATTGATTTTAAAATTTACAAAGAATACTATATACTATACCCTAACCAAAACATTTGGTATCACTAAATTTGGATTTGTTATGAAGAAGTTATGATGTTTTTACCCGGAACACTTGTTTTTGACTAGTTTCAGGACTAGCCACAAACCCTATTTTCCACGGAATGTAACTCCCAAAATAAAATGACCCAAAAGATGAAATTTTTTACCACAGAGACTTGGGTATGTTTTATCAATGGAATAGAAATTTCATGGTCTGAATCATTATAGAAAAAAATTTATAGCGAAAATGGTGAGATGACATGTAAATAACATACTTTAGAAAGCACCATCAAAATAATTTATCCTTCCTAGCATTTTGGCCTTCTTTTCTTCACCTTCCCTCAAAAATTTGGCTTATATATCCTTGGTTACCTCAAACACGTATAGATATTCAATATGCTCAAGTGTGATTAAAATGAGAGAGCGTTGCCTTTTATTTATACTCTCCAAGTAGCTTCCTTAAAAACATCTTTTAGGTCATTTGGCCCACTGATCCAGAATCGGATCCAGAATCCTGACAGGGCTTAAAAATGCTCAAAAATGAAAGTGCTCGGAATCCGATGAAACCAGCGCCATTGCATCTGTCTCATCTTCCTGATTTCGGCCATATATTTACTTCGTCAAATGGGCTCCGTATGCAAAAGATATCGCGTTCTGTCTGAAAACCCAAACAGGGGAAAAAAGGGGATGACTGTACAGTCCGTATAGTGCCACGTGGCATGTTGACTGTACAGGCTGTACGTCTATATAGTTGATGTAGCAACCCCTGGAGGAAACACATGGCAGGCTGATGTGGTGTACGGGCAGACAACTGGACCAATCTATGGGTGACATGTGTCACCATTGTAAGGGTGACACGTGGAACGAGATGACGTCAGCAGCTGACTGGGAAGGTACAAGTGACGTGGAACATTCAGTGATTGACACTTGGCATTTTTTGATTGGTTGTTGAGGTGCCACGTGGCCCATTCATGGGTTTCCACGTGGCACCCTGTGGTTGGTTGATGGTTTATGTAAAATTTATATGGCTCCACCGGAAGTCGAACCCGTGACCTATCCTCTGGGAAATGGACTGGTAGGACCGGGTTAACCACCCAGGCCACTGTTGGTGCTTATTCTATATGTAGAAAACATTTTATTTGAATTTGAGTTAAGGTTTTGTCGGCGGGGGAAAGGGCTGGGGCTTAGCCCCAGCCCTCAGTTCAACATATGTTACCACACGACCAGGAGCGTGGGGGTTTAACAACATGGAGTATGGGATAAGGGCTAGCCCCTGGTCCCACACCACCATATAACCACCATCCAATAGATTTGGGGCCTATCCCTATTTTGGGCGCGGGTTAGTTGTTAGCTTGGGGTCCTATGACCACGCCATCGAACCAGGAGCCAGCAAAGAGGGGCCAGTGCACGACCAGTGGAGCGCATGGCCACATGGCCGCTCCTCTATATGACCAGGGGTGCGCATTTTTGGGGATGCACCCAAATTCATTCAAAAGTGGGTTTTAATGCTAAAGTTTGGAATTTTCATTGATTATATGCCTGTTTTAATTGATTTTCTCCATTTTTGGGAGATATTGGGCATTTTTGGAGCCCAGATTTTGGGAGGAAATCGGGGATGGATAACCAACTTTAGATCTATAAAAACTAGGCATGTTTGAGGCCATGGAGGATAGTCAAGGATATAAAAAGCAGAGTTATGCTGAAGGGAAGCCAAGCCAAAGCCATTTTTATGCAGGGAAGCTATTGAGGAGCAGATGCTTGCGGGCCATTTTTGGGAGCTCCAGATGTTCGTTTTGCGTGTCGTTTTCTTTGTTGGGTTCTTGAGATCTGGAAGAACATGACCATATCAAGATTGTAGCCAATTGGCATTACTGCGATGTACTTTTGAGCTTTTGAATAGAAATAAAGAAGCCTCCCCCACAGAGACAAAGGCTCGGAGACGTAGGCAAAGTTGTGTCGAACTCCGTTATCAATTCTCGCATTATGGTTTGTTGTTTATTACTTCATTTCAGATCTACATATGTGTATATGGATGTCATAATTCCTCTTCTTTCCTCATTCTTTCATTAAGTTTCTCAAATGGTTAATTAACGCATGCAAAATTAAAACTCAACCATAGTCATTAAAAGATCCGACGGATCACCCACTTTCCTTATTTTAGGGTTAACCCACTTCTAATTTATCCATTAAATATATTATTGAAATAATTTATTTTGTATTCACTTTGAATTGTAATACACTCATCACTTCACTTTATTATTTACCTTTTAAAATCTCTTAAACCACTTTGACTACTTTGACCTTTTAGGGATTCTAGATGACATATGAGGGTCCTCCAACTTCGTAAGGCCATATCTCTCAAACCGTGAGGAGTTATGTGACATTCCACATACCACCAGAAATGGAATGACATGTACTATCCATATAGAATATTATTACCTTCAAATATATCAAAAAGCATACCGTTATCCATCAAACAAACTTGGTTCCATTACCCAAACCTGGGTTCTCCAACTTCACATGGTCATAACTCTCTAACCATGAGGAGTTATGTGACGTTCTACATACCACCGAAAATGGAATGAAAAGAACTATCCATCTAGGATATTTTCCCTGACAAATTCACTATCCTTCATCTCATTATTCCACAATTAAGCATGTGTTATCTTACTCTGCAAAGCATCTTCCCGTGAGGGATTTCACCATAAGGGGACCAATTTGGAGTTCATCCATATTTACTTCTTATCAACCATAAAAAAACAATAATGAGTCATATTTACATCAAACAATCTTGGTTCCATTACCCAAACCTTTGTGCTACGGGACCTTCTTCAAGGGTTGACATCAATGACAACTAGCCTTAATCAACAAGGAGAAGAATGAGAAGAGTTGGCATGAATCACCACCACTCCCCAAGGAATTCAACTAGTAGAGTACACAATCATTCAAGTACATCCCCTATTAGAAAGCATAGGAGGGGTCCTGGAATAAATGAGCTACATGGAGAGATGAATAAGATCAAGCACCCTACATTTGATGGTGAACACAAGAAGGATGAGGATGCAAAGACCTAGATACTAGGCATGAGGAAATACTTCTAGTTACATAACTACTCCTCACAAGCAAAAGAAATAATTTCCATCTATCATCTCAAGGAAAAGCATCAATTTGGTGGGACCAATTTGTACAGGTGCACCACATTGATGAGAAGAATTTTACTTGGAGGGAATTCAAGAGGTATTTTCAAAAGAAATACTTGACAAAATAATACTATGATAATAAAATGAAGGAGTTATTTGAACTCAAGCTTGGGAGTATGACCATAGATGAGCATGAAAGAAGGTTTTTATATTTGTTGAAATATGTTTCTTTCATCAAGGATTAACAAGTTAATATTTAGAGGTACCTAAGTGGGATGCCATATTTTATCAGTGATAAGATACAGTATCATGATCCCAATACACCAGAGGAAACTATAGGGAGGGATAAATTCCTTTATTATCAGCATAGAGGAATACCAACTTTCCAAAGGGAGTGGGAAGACAAAAAGAAAATTATGATTGACCATATGAACAAGGGGATAAATCCACCATTCTTCAGAAATAATTCTCAGGGATAGATAGTCTCTAAAGAACCCAGAATGGCAGAGGAAATAGTGAAAAGATCAAGGAAACCACCTATTCAATGTTGGGGTTGTGGAGGAGATCATGTGTTGAGAGATTTCTTTCACAGAGGTGAAAAAGTGAAGACTGCTTACAATGTACAACAAGTTGAAATAGTGGAGGACATGGGAAGAAGTGTACCAAGGATCTATGCAGCTCTGGATAACTAGCACGATGAAATAGTGGAGGACATGGGATGAAGTGTACCAAGGATCTATGCAACTCTGGATAACAAGCAAGCTAATTTTCAGTCACATATGATTGAAGTGGAGGGTAAGATCAACAACCAAACCATTTATGTTTTAATTGATTTGGGAGCTAGTCATAGTTATCTAGATCTTAAGATGGTGGAAATATTTCAATTGCCAAGAAGAAATCTTGGAAAACCTTGGTTAGTGAAGCTAATAGGAGCTAAAAGGAAAATTAATGAGAAGGTTGAGGCATGTCCAATGGGCATGAATGGACTGTGCAGAAGAGTATATTTGAATATCATACCTTTGGGATCATACGATTTCCTCATTGGTATGGATTGGTTGGACCAAAATAATGTTTTCCTAGAATTTTATAAAAATAGATTTACTTGTTTTGATGAGGAAGGGAATTTAAGGACGGTACAGGGAATTCTCAGGGCAGTAACCATTAGAGAAATTTCATCCTTACAACTGAAGAAAAGTCTCAGGAAAGGGTGTCAAATAATTGCAACACATATGGAAGAGGCACCTAAAGACAAGGTTCCGGTCCTAAAGAAGTTTGAAGATGTATTTAAATCAATACCAGGATTGCCACCCAAGAGAGATATTGATTTATCCATTAATATGATGCCTGGAGCAGCCCCAGTATCCAAGACTCCTTACAAGATGAGCACATTGGAACTAAAGGAATTGCAAATGTAGCTTCAATATATTTTGAATAAGGGGTATATACACCAAAGTGTGTCACCTTGGGGTGTTGTTTTTGAAAAATAATGATGGTACCTTGAGGCTTTGCATTGACTTTAGACAATTGAACAAGGTAACTTTGAAGAACAAGTATCATTTTCCAAGGATAGACGACCTTTTTGATCAACTAAAATATTTTAATATATTCTCCAAGATTGATCTTAGGTCGGGATATCATCAGGTAAGAATTAAAGAAGAAGAAATCAACAAGACTACCTTCATAACAAGGTATGGTCATTATTATTTCACAATGGTGCCATTTGGGTTATCAAATGCACCATTTGCCTTCATGTTTTTAATGAATGGTATTTTTAGGGATTACTTAGATAAGTATGTCATTGTTTTCCTACATGACATTCTTATAAATTATAAGTCTGAGGAAGAGCATGAGAAACACCTGAGGATGGTATTAAATGTATTGAGGGAGCATCATTTGTATGCCAAATGGAGCAACTGATCATTCTACCAGAAGCAAATTCATTGTTTGGTCCATATAATTTCAAAGGAAGGAATAGTAGTGGACCCAAAAAACATAAAGTTCATTGAGGGGTGGCCAACACCAAGGAATGTCTCTGAGGTGATATCATCCATGGGAATTGCAGGTTACTACATAACATTCATTGAAGGATTCTCAAATATTTCACACCCTTTCACTTCCCTACAAAGGAAGTGTTGTGCCTCTTTCGTCACCTTAGTGAGCAAAACAAAGGTGCTTGCAAGCTTAGTTGGGTTTGCTAAGCAGGACAGCTATAAGGAAAAGGGTTAGAGAAAGAAATATAAAAGAACAAATAAGAAATAAACTAAGAAATAAAAGAACAACTAAACTAATGAGCATAAAGACATAAGGACAAAAGAAACAATAAGACCCATGTCACCAATGGCAAGGTTGATATTAGTGAAAGAAAACAACAAGAAGAAAGAGGACTATGAGTCCCTTCTTCCTCCAAGTGAGGGCTCTTGGACCCCTGTTACACATTATTTTCATCATCCCTATGACCGTTAATGATGTAAACCTATATGTTTCCTTCAGAGGGGTCAGTGGTCTGAGTTCCTGAAGAGAGAAGGGAGAAGAACTTTTCCTGAGAAAATAAGTTGCATTTTCCTTTGTAAAAACCCTGTAAAAAAGGAAGTTTGCAGGTTACTATATAGGCATGGTGCGAGAATGCATGATTCTCGTATGTTGCACCATATCTGGGTTGTGAGACGTTCGCATGTTGCTCTATAGGCAAGGTGCGAGAATGCTTACACATGGGAAAAACGAGCATTTTCTCGAATATTCTAGAAGGAAAAACTCCCATGGTGAGGTGGCATCCAAATGGTTTGGATCTTACTCACTTTCATGATTTAGTGGGATCATCCTAACTTCCTCACCTTATCCTCTTCAGCTTATAAAAGGAGAGGAGCTCTCATGGAGAAATTTAGTTGCTTTTGGCTTGGGATTGTTAGCTTAGTTAGAATGGCCTTGAGATTTGCTTTGTCAAGATAGATTGTGAGTAGCTATCAGATCCAAGGTCTCATAATCCTTGGAGAAAGAAGTGTGTGGGGAATGAAGGACAGTTGGAAGGGACCTTGTGACATCAAGGCCATGGTTTTAATCTCTCTTTCACATTTAATATGATACAGTAATATGATTCTTTCCTATAAAGCTTGTTGTGTTTTATTGTATGATTCCTTGATCACATACATAGGTTTATATTGAGTTTATGATATTACTATCACTTTGGTTGGTTTCATTCTTTTGCAGCATCATCATTGTATGACCGTTGGAATGGAGCTAGGATGGCGATGGTGACAGGAAGAAACATTTAAATGGTATGTCACCCATCCCTCTTTAGTTAGTAAATGAAATATCTAAAACTTAAGGAAAGCGTCATGTTATAGTGTGTTTTGTTCTAGATTCAGGTGGATCTAAGGAGATCGCTTAGTGTCCTCACCTACCGATTTGTCTGATAACAACCCCCACAAATAATCTCTTCTTACAACTTTGAAATTAAAATGGTGAAAGAATTCTTTGTTAATCCACTCAAGGGGTGAGATGGATTGCCCAATGCAATGGTGCTAGTATACTCTTGATGAGAATAGAGGATTCCTCAAGAGAATAGTAGCAGCATAACTTTGCTATTGAATTCCTTAAAAAATGAAGTGCACCCATGGCATTTTTATAGCACCTCTTTGAGGTATTGTGCAACCATCTTGTAGTGTGTAAAGAGGCTAATTATGGAATTTTTAGGTCTTTGACTAGCCACCCAGTCAGATCCAGTATAGATTTGAGTGTCAAATCAACTTGGAAGCTGAACCAGAAATGGGTGGGAGGCTGACCACTCTCATAAATGAGTCGTTCTCTTATGTGTGTGGCTTTTAGAGACCACAGTCATGCATCTAGCACATGTGCACTTTTCCTGCATTTATGTTTTGTTCATGTGCATGCGTGCACTGTGTAAGCATAGCGCACTTTAATTTTGTCACTGATGTATAGTTTTTGACCCTTTGGAAATAATTTTGTGGTAATTTTGGTCCATGGGTGACCTCATAACTATTTGGTGATGTTGAATTATTGTAACCATTTGCGGATGAAATTTCAGTGATAACAGATGCCCCCTGATGGATGAGGTTAGGAGCATACGTATAGCTGAAATCCATCAATGTTTCTTCTACTGAGAGTGTTTTTGTAAGAGAGAGCGATAGTGGGATTGTCAAGAGTTACCCGTTGGAGGGAGAAGGGAACCTATAGAACCCAACCTTCCATAAGGTGTGTAAAAATAAACTGTGTACAAACGAGGCGGTCATGCCCCATGCTCATGTCATGTAACTCAAAAAGGAATGATGTGTTGATGTAGACAACTGCAGCACCCTCGAGGGTGATCATGATAAAGGTAGAAGATAATTCTGTGGGGGAACATACTCTAAACAGTAGGTAGTGACATCTATAAGAAATATCACAGATTCTGTAGGCATTGATAGCCTGGCCAAGTTCAGAGGTCTTCGGTGAATATAAGAAATAACTGCAATAGTCGCAAAGTAAGACCTATCGTAACATGAGAAAGTGTTGAAGTCGAATGTTATGGGGGTCAATGATAGCAAGGAGAAATTGTGGTTCTCCCTGTGTCGTCTGAGACCTCTCATTGGAAAGGTAATGAGAGTCAAGATACTATCACCCTTCTGGAAACTGTGTTAATGTTGACAAAAAGGGGGACGCGACTCCAATAAGCAAAGGGCTTCGTGAAATCTACTAGGTGAGGTTAGGAACTGGAGGAGGTACATGGATGAAGTCAATATGTAGGAAGACTCAATACTACCCTTGGTTGGGGGTATATGTGAGGTATAAGTGGCCGCAACCATTCAACTAGGTCAAGTGTCAGGGGGACAACAAGACAGGGGATAAGTTGTGCCAGAGGCGGGACAAAGTGAACAAAATTAGAGGGTAGAGGTAAGTGACCTGTGGGATACTTAGAGTATATGGACGATGTCAATAGGGGTAGATGATAAGAGTGCCCCAACCAAGGAAGACATGGGTTGTGTTTGCCAAAAAATGGAAGAAGGTCATCAAATGTGGTGACAAAAGGAGATGTAAATGCTGAAAAAAAAAGGATTTTTACAATGTACCAAATAAATAAAGAATAATTTGGGATGAGTGTACAAATACAGAAATGGGTGCCCCAATGAAATATGGTTGGCCCGGGTAGGGCGCAATTTTCTTGGAGAACTAGTGGAGGGTGGGGGGCCCATGGGTGGGTTTCTGTATAAGGTAGGTGAAATGAAGGGAAATTTGTAGAGGGGCAAACTGATTGTGGATGAAATGGAGGGTTCATGATACTGCAGAGGTGGAGCCAAAATAGAACCTTGAAGAGATAATCTGGGAGTCCATTGGGAAAGCTAGCAAAATGAGGAGAAGGAGTATGTGGCTAATTCACGACATGATGTAAGATGATCGGGACTCCCATCTCTAAAGGGTTGAAAAACAACATGAGTGTCAAAGTGAAAAAGGGTGCTATGAATGGGACAACTCATGTGGGGGAGAGTGCTACCAGGTGACAGTACCTAAGATGAAAATGGAGATGTTGGTACTGCAGAGCCAGAGATGGGGATCCTAGAGGCAAATGTCAAAGGGTGTGACTGGAGATGCAAGTGAGATTCAGAGGGAATGATTACATGCCAGTGCTGATTATACACCTGAACGGGTTGCATTGATGTATGATGACCAAGTACCTGAACACATGAAAACCAAATACCCGACGTGAACAATATCTGAAGAGAATCGAACATACGAGCATTTATTTGATAATTTTGAATATGAGCATGCGTACTTGGTTGGGGTATGAAAAAATGGTGCCCCGGGGGCTAAGGATTAAAAGTGGCCTGGGGACTGTCTTGATGTAGATGAAGGGATGTTGATCCCATGGCTGAAGATAGATAGAGGAACGAACACTCGGAGCTCCCGGAATGGTGAGTGGAAGTTTGGCGAAAAGGCCTATATATCGTTGTAGGGCCCACATTGCCACCTCATTTGTACTTGCTGCCAGAGTGACTGGACGAGAGGTATTCAAAGGAGATTTAGAGATTTCAGGAGAATGAGGCAGTCGATCTAGGGCTAGCAAACTTTAGGTTGGCAATTTGATCGTCCTGCATAGAAGTAGATTTCCATTTATGGGCAGGGTCTGTATGGAGGTTGGTACATAGGATTTTATGGGTGTTGGCCCCCAAGTGCGCGGGCGATCCAAAAATATGTGCACACTCATGTGTGCCTGTTACCCGGATAGTTGTGCATGGGTGCACCTGTAGGGGGGACAAAGGCGTGCATGATATGCATGCTTGTTTGATACACAGTCGTGCATGGGTGCACGGCTGTGTAGTGGACAGGCACGCTTTGATGTGCGTCTATGTCGGTGATAGGGACGCATGGAGGTGCCCTTGTAGGGTGGGCAGGCATGCACGTATGCGCACCTATGACATGAACATGCACGCACATATGCACACCTGTGGGATGGGCAGGTGCGCATATGTGCAAGCCTATGGAGTGAACAGGCACGCATATGTGTGTGTCTGTGGTTTAAACAGCCGCACCTTGGGGGCAAGGCTGATGGGTGAAAAACTCATATTTTTTAATGTTTTTTATGGTCAATATGGCTGACTTAAGACTATATTATGTGGTTTCAGGTGATCATTTTTCACAATGCCGGTGGGCTGGCAAGAGCGGGATTGCTCCTAGCTGAGAGATGTCATGGCTATTGAGGAGCCAAGGGTGCGTGCCACTTTGGCAGCCTGTGGGCTACTGAAGTTCTTTGAGTGCCCGTTGATACGGGCACAGGAGTATCTTCTGTAGTTTCTTATCTGGATGTGGAGTCCGGAACTGCATTGCTTTATTGTGTGGGGAGAGCAGATCGCCTTCACTGCGGTGGAGGATATATACTTTTTGATTGGGCTCCCTTTTAGGGGAATGCCCCTACTAGTGGAGTCGGTTCTACCTGTGGACGTGTCATTAGCGACATTGGACCGGAGGTGTTGTTCTAGGGAGAACTATATGTTAGGCTCCATCGTAAGCATCGGGGCAATGGATGCTCTAGCACATCATTGTATAGTTGTGATGATTGTGAGGGTGTATGGGTCCCTCGCGACTCAGCAGATCAGTGGTGATTAGCTAAGTTTTATGGGGAGGGTATTGGCCAATGAGCACTTTGCTTGGGGGCTTACACTGCATGCCAAGATGGTAGGGCAGCTGGACCAATGTCAGTCTACCGACACAGGGGACTTTGCCTTTGGGTCTATCTTGATGGCCTGGTTTTTAAAGAGGGTGCCTATGTTGCACCTAGGATTTTATTGGGCGTGCCTGGGGCACAAGAGCTGTGATTGAGGCAATGGTCGACTATTCTAGTTCACCACAGTGGTGGCAAGGGCGACCACTTTTTCACAGCTGAGGTGGCATAGGTGTGGCGAAAGATGTCACATGTTATACTATAGTATCCATATGCTGGTGTGGACTTCCAGGGTGATCCGAACATGGTGTTACCTCCACGGGAGGTATTTGATCACCGAGGTATGTTTATGAGTTTGATATGTATTATTTTTTTGAGATAGCATGACATGTGTATTTTGTATCAATGTTGATACTATTGTTTGTGTGTTTGTATGTGCATATGTGGGACCTCGCGGGCACGAGGTTGAGCTACTGAGAGCGTCGGCTCACCAGGAGCCAGGGAGATTGTTGTGGGGAGGGCCGCAGGTAGGAGACGTCGTTTTGATGACCCGGGGGTTGGGCCATCGCATGCTCCTCCGACGGATGACGTAGCCGATTTTGAGGATATTCGTCACCACCTAGAGGCTATTACCCATGATTTTGGTCATCATGATAACGTATTGATGATGGTGTACTCAGGCTCTTCATAAGAACTTTCTCCTGAGAAAAGTTATTTTCATCTCTTCCCAGAAAACTCCTTTTTGAAGAAGGTTCATAGGCTGCTAATATATTAGGGTGCGGGAATGACCCATTCTCGCAGGCTTCCTTAAGCCAGGGTGTGAACTTCTCACACTGTGTTGAATAGCTAAGGTGCGAACGTGTCCTAAAGCATGGAAAAAGATGAATTATCGATGTTTCTAGAAGGGAATCTTCTAGAAGAATGGGTTGGCATTTGAATGGTTATCCTTGTATTGGATTCCCTGATATTGTGGGATCATTCTTATCCAAGTAACTATCTCATTCTCTCTTATATATTGAGGGAATTCTCATGGAAAAGGTTAAGCAAGATTCATTGGATAATTGGTGAAATAATTGTGTGAAGGACTTATCTTGAACAGTAGCTTGGAGACTCTAGCAAGTCTATCAAGAGGATTTGATCTTCTTCATGCAAGGATTGAGAAAGTGTGTGTGTTGGAGCCAAGAGCCATCGAAAGGAAGCTTGCGACATCAAGGCGATCAAGTTGTAATCTTTACTTTCAATTAATATGATACAGTGGCATGTCCCTTTCCCATAAAGCTATTCTTACTTTATTGTGTAATTCCTTGATCATACACAAAAGTTGACAGTTGAATATATTCTGCTATCTTCACTTTGGTTGGTTTGTGTTGTCTTGGTCTTGACCTCATGAGAGCACTGAGAAAATCAGGAGAAACAGAGACCCTAGGAAGCGATATAAAGGTATGTTACTTGTCCCTTCCTACTAGCTAATTCAATGGTCAAAACTTAGGGAAAGAATCATGTCCTATCCTATTTTGTTCTAGATCCAGGTGGATCTAGGGAGATCTGTTAGTGTCTGCACCTACCGATTAGTCTAATAACAAAATTGGCGACTCCACTGGGGAACATCACATTTTATTTGTGGCTTTTGGTGTTTTTCCATGGCCATTTGCTCTTGTTTTACTTTTCTCCTTTCATATCAATCTCTGAGTCTTTAGGATACCCTGATAGACCCTCTAGGTCCATAGGCCTCTTCAAATTTTGTTTCATTTTCCAAAAATTTGACTAGTTTCAGAGGTTCTCACACTACACTCCACAGTATCCTGCAAGAATCTATAAGGTTCACATTCTTCCTTTAGGTTCAGTGTGAGGTTCTCGCACTCTGCTCAAGGGCCACCTGCGAGAATCACTAATTCTCTCACTGTGTAACACTCTCAGCCTGCGAACCCATTTTTTCAAACTTTTGGATTTGAGTTTTGGCATCTTCAATTGCCCAGATCAGTTTAGGTGCCTCATAAGAGTTTCTTGGACCATTGATTGATGTTCTTCTTGTATTTGTTTTTGTGCATGGATAGTCTTAGGATTTCCAAGGATTTTCTTGTCACTTTTGTCTTGACTTTCATTTTTTTACTTTTCTTGGCAAAGCGATACTCTCTAATTGTGGAATATAAGTGTGTTTGTTTGGTTGAGGACCGGCAATCGGCTGAAAGTTGAGTTTCTTGGTCTTCATCATTTGCTTATTGTTTGAAAGATCACTTTTCTATGCAATTGAAAAGGCTAGATTGGTTTGCTTGTTATTTTTGTTTTCATTGAAAGAGTGATTTGGGTTTTTATTATTGCTTGTTCATTGGTTTTTTATTTTCTATGCTCTCACTATCATGGTGTGGGTCCCTTTTGAAAAGTGAACAAAGTTTTTCTTTCAAAAATATTTCTCGTCTTCGAAAACATTAAAAATCAATTGTTGAAATTATTGAAAAAGAAGCAATAGATAATTGTTATTGATGTGTGATTTGTTACTGTTGGTCACTATAATTGCTTAATTAATTTTAAACAACCAAGTGAAACATAAATTATCAACCCAGGGAAGTCTTTTGTTTCAAAGATAGTTGCGCACTATATATGCTCAATTCCAAAAGCACTTAGTGTTGTAGTAAAGA